>CABEGB010000502.1:79736-506695 GCA_901521435.1 Crematogaster levior | reverse complement strand
TTTGACAAGCTCTTCTATATTTTTGCGACTGCAATGACGCAATTGTTATGTTTTTCACTTCGTCTTGGATTTTCAACGAGTGCTTGCGCGAAAATACACGCGGCAAGAATTGTATATCGAAGAATTGTATGTCGAAATTATTTTCTGCCTTACAGATTTAAATAACGATAGCCGTAGCGTTTTCTTTGCAATGTAATTCTGTTGAAAATATTTCACTGAAAGTATAATCATATCATTATACATATATTCAATATCATTTCATTAATACATTCACGAATATTAATACTTCATCAATGTTTCAGTAATTTTTAATTAAAAAGTAATATAATTTTTTGTTACAGTCAGTAAATTTCATAATATTTAAATTTTATAATTTTTTTAATTACTTTTCAACAGTATACTGTAACTTTCTTTCCTCATATTCCACAGTATTGAATTTGTAAGGAAAATTATGATTTATTCTGAGATAGATTCAGTTTTCAGTTTCTAATTTTTATTTCGCTTTTAATCGACTTTTAGTAAAATATTTCCATCAGGGAAACGAGAATCTTCCGCGAAACTCTGGATGATTCTGTCTTCTTTCTTTCGTCGTTTCTTTCGTTGGTACATTTTCGCAGTTTTCCTCTCTTATGAAGTGCTACGACTGATTGTACAGGAAACATATTATATATTTTCCTCGCTTCGTGAAAATGTCATTCCTCGGTGCGTGTTCCCGCGATCGCATTATTGCAACACGCGACATTTCTGCCACTTTCTGTGTAAATCTATCAACTCGCGTGCCAAGAAAGCATGTGTAGCGTGCAAGAACCTGAGATCTTGAACCTGAAAGATCGAGAACCTGAAAGATCGAATCGCGTTCTGTTACACAATTCCGATTAGAAATAATCGCATCATATTTGCTGTGATTTTTGTAAGAGTGTAACACTGAACATGTCCTTCGTTAAGAAATGTATACCTAAGTACTTTGAATCTGGACGGTTTTGAGAAAATTAACACTGCAAACATTTATATTACACTACAAACTTGAGTATTTTCATGTCCGACCGATTTCTAGAAACTTCGAGGGCTCTCTCATTCCTTATCTCTCCTTAAAAAACGTTCGTGATAGTAGAGACCTTTGTGCAGTAGGACGACCGAAATCTGGCCACCAAGTTTCTTTGTGAGCCAGATTTATTTCTGAGTTGGATGATCCATGTTTTTACTTGTATCCTTTTTGCGAAAAGTGACAATTTGGTAAAAATCATTGCAAGTATTCTATTTCTACTTAAATTTTTATTTGAAAATTATTTTTTTTAAGAGAAAATCACTTATTTTAGAAAAAAGAGTAGAATCCAGGCGTCGAAACGCACGTTGAACCGGTTTGTGAAGCCATATATATATGGGTCTAGGTTGCATTTGCATTTTATTGCAACTTTTTCATGAAATATGTTATTTTTTTACCTAAATAAAAATATGCCTTTCTCTTTACGATTTCTCGATCTTTCCTATTTATGTTACTGAAAATTATTCATTTTTATGTGTCCAAATTATACTTTTTAAAGAATTTGAAAGTTCCTGTATTTTTTTCAAAGCTTTATGCTTAAACTAGAGTCATTTTTTTATATGCATTTATTATAAAAAGTTACAATTTTTTAAATTAAACAACTCATTTACCAAATTTTTTATTAACCTCTGATAATTAAATTATACTACATTTTATTTTTCACCAAACTGAAGTATAGACATTTGAAAGTATCGAATGCCCAGTTTTTAAGGATAAGGTATCGTTTTTCATATTCTATTTTTCATATTGTACAGGTTAAAAGAAGCTAAATAGATATATTGTAAGGATTAAAAGAAGCTAACTGTTTCGAATTATAAAAATGCCGAGATCTTGAAGATGAATGTCGTACAAGGTAAAAGACCACTCGAAAGACATAGTCCCTGTTTAATATACAATTAATCACAATTTACAATTCAATCTTGTTTAATATTCATTAGAGATTTTAATGCATTATTTTAAAAAACAACTGTTGCAACAGTACTTTGTTTTATGGGTTCTACGTGTTTCCAAAAACTCTAATTAATGATACAGTAAATGTGAGGATAATGTTCTTCAATAACACAGTCTCTAAATAAAGAGCAAAAACGAACAGGCTAGATGACAGTGTCGATAATATGTAATGTAAAAAATATATATACAAACAAATTATACAATGACAAACGTTTCGACTTTAAATGAAGTCAGTGTCGGTTAATAAACGCTTTACGGAATTATTCTTATCTCTAATTAATGAATTCTAATTTTCAATGATGAATTCGAACTTCTCGACGGGACAAAATATCAATGATTTACTCGCGTTTTGGCGAAGGACGCCGTTTTGAAATTGGGACGAAAGTCAAGTTAAGCCGCGTAAAGAAATGAGAGAGCGCAGTACAGCAAGCGTCAACATCATCATCATGATCTAATCCAATCTTCAAGACGAGACAGGAGAAATTCTTCCGATCTTTTGCATACGTAATCGCACCTTTCTTCTCCCTCTCTCCCTCCCCCCTTTTCTCTTTCTCTCTATCTTGCTCCCTCGTCGTCGCTCGTGTTTTTATTCCGTTCTTTTCTCTTGCGCAACATGCATGTAGTCGCAAATTCGTATAGGTTCCGGCATAAATTTCGCCGTCTCGTCTCTCATCTCGACGCGGCACGACCCGTATTCAATCGGCAAAGGATGTTTTTAAAAAATTTTTTTGAAAAAGATATTTTTAAACTAATAGATTAATTCCTTATAAAATTCTTTATCTAATTAAGGGCCACAAATTAAAATCAATATCGATTTTAAAGTTGGCAATTTTTCTACATTTCAATGCGCAACAATGCCGACAAATCTAATCGGCGGTACGCAGATAATTGGCCAGACGGGTCGACGAACAATTTAAATTTGTTTATTAATAGATTAAGTGATCTTTATCTTTATTAAAAAAAACATGAACGTTAAAATAAACGTTTTTTTTTAAATAAATAAAAGGTGATTCTTAACCTATTAATTTTACGTTTTTAAAATATCTTTTTCAAAAATTTTCAAAAATAAATTTCATTTCTGCTTGTGCCCGACGTAATGAGAAGTATCTCTTAATTCGGCGGACGAAGTACTCGTTTTCAGCGGTCGACACGTAGAGAGAATCTTCTACCCTCGTCCCCAGGAAACAGATCGTAATCGCGCGGTGTGTAATAAAGGTTCCGTGCGACTCAAAAAAGAAGCAGAAACGAAACTCAACGAAATTCGAGAAAGTTAGCCGATGAGGACGTCCGCGCATTACGCGTTTCGACAGCTGCGACTTGCGCAAGAAACCGCGATAATAATAACGTCATCTCCGTCGTCTGTCCCGACAGACGTTGAAACGTGAATATCCAATTACTTCGCTCCGTTACACGGTTATAGATCTCGGGGCTAATAGAATTACGCGAGAGTCACGCAATTGCGCGTCCTCGCGCGAAAGAACCGCAACTTTGCGTGCCCGTTTTACGGCCGTTTCTTCCGCGCGTTCGGCGGAAGAAACCCGTTTGAAGAAAGGAAGACGAGCCGGTAGAGAAATTGGGGTTTTATGCGTCGCATTACAAATTTCTCCACGGTGCACGATTTTTCGACGGCGTTGTTTATCGCCGCCTAAATCGGAAAGCGGTCTCGCGTGGTACGCAACGGCATTCTCGCGTCGCGCGGTGAAACGCGGTAAGTACTCGAGTACGGAAGTACTCGCGCGCGTTCGCCGTCATTTCGGCGGAGCCCAGCTGTTCCTTCCTTCATCTCCTTACGGCGACTCGCGCTTAATTGCCGCGACAGGTCGCTTTCCTCGTGCCACGTCGCGAAATCTAATCTCGCAACACCCCGGTGATTCGGCGTTCACCGGTTGCACGGGTCCCCTCTTTCCTCCCCCGCCGTCGTATGCGTGCTTTGACAGCCGCAGTAAACGTGGTTAACGATAATGTTCATGGGCGCAATTAGCGAGATTACGTGAAATCCTGACGCCCGAATCATTTTACAGCAAACGATGTCGTTCAACCCGGAATACGGATTCGTTCTCCTCGCATTCCCAATTATTTTCTCGTCTCGCGCGCCGATACGGCGCGAAATTGTATATAGTTTATCGTTGCAGATAAGCGTGGATGACGGGGAGGTAGGAAAAGAAAGGCACTCTGGTCTGGACGACGAATCGGAGCAATAATATTCGAAGGTTCAAGATAATTTACGTTAACGTGTATGTGAACTAATTAACTTAATGGAATAATTAATAGAATATAATATATAATATATTTAAGAGAGAATAATTAGGACATAATTAATAGAATAACAATTTAAAAGAAATATACAGGCCAATAAGTCAAATCGAGCCAAAACAAAAAATGTCTTTTATGTTCACAAAATATAATACAGGCCAATAAGTCAAATCGAGCCAAAACAAAAAATGTCTTTTATGTTCACAAAATATAATATAAGAAACAAGAATTCTACGCTACATGAAATTGAAATTTATTATAAGAAAAATACATATGTACGTTTCGACCTCACTGGGTCTTCTTCAGCATTTAGCAAAATTATTACAAAGTTTTACATATAAAAAACGTTATTGACATGTATAAAGATTAGGGAAAAACCGCAAAAACGCACTCGTGTCGCCAAAAATTATCACTAATTAAAATTATTAATAGAATAATTTAACGGAAGGTTATGTTAATTATCACTTGCTCCACCAGTGATATCTGAAGAAGATGAAGATTGAATAAACATTTTATTAATAGAAAGCAAGATGGCAGAGGACATATTTAGACGACGTGTCTTCTTATTTCCTTCGTTCGTCGAAAGGACCTTTTATAGTTAATTTTCAGATATTCGAGCAGATCATTTTTCTGGTAGTTATATAATGTAATACAATGTGTACTTTTTCGAATCTCCTCGTCTCTTTTTCCTTCACGCGTGTTGTGAGTGACACCCGATACCGTCGTGTCGCGCGCTTACCGTCACGATTGATAGCTTTCCAACGATCGGCCTTTACACTGGCCTACATATCTGGCGTAACACAGTATCCAAGTACTCCCGAGTACTGGTGTACTCGCGGAATCAAACTAGAGGCCGGCCGTCTTGCAATCCGCGTGCATTCACGCGTACATACAGCCTTGGCCAAAAGTATTTGTCACCCCTCTCGAGTCTTAGAAATGTAACTTCTTTTGAGACTCCGACCAACTATTTTGTATATTGTTATGTACCCGCACGCTAAACTGAATAATCTGAGCAAAATTTTTTATTATTAATTTTATTGTTGTTAATTTTTAACACATTATATCATAAACACGCAAAAACAAGTCGCGACACAGTAGGCACAAGCAAAAGTGCCTATAGTGGTAAACTTGAGTTTTGCTTGTGAGTATTTAGTTTACTATGGACGCTTGAAGTGGGCACATTGCTCAATAAGCTTTAACTTATAGTGGCTTACTCTAAAAAATATTATTTTTCTACAAAAGTGTCAAAAACGTGCAAATTGGATTTAGCTAAACGTTTGAAAATACAATTACTTTTTGAGGAAGGAAAAAATAAGACACAAATTGCAAAAATGGTGAAATGTCCTCACAGTACTGTGAGATACACCATAAATCGTTACAAAAAAACTGAAAGTCATAAAAACTTAAACAGAATTGAGGTTAAGTGGCAAATACTTTTGGCCAAGGCTGTAGCTTGGGGCTTGTTCACGCGACGTCACGGAGATGGACGATTGGCGATGAAGTTTAATACGTACACCGTTGCACAAACGTTAAAGTGAAGTTCGGGTGACGCAGCTCTTGGTTGCGAGAAAACTCTTGTAGAAATTTCTCCTCGATGTCGCGCCGCTGGTGGGGCACGCGCTGCACTTTGTAACGTTATGCCACGCGGAGATCTCGCGATCATCAAGTCTCTAAATGGTGTTAAATAATACGTAATAAATACGTGTGAGTGTCAACACGTATTTATTGATAATATTGCGTAATAGGCGTCCCAGTGAGCATTATGTTATCAAAAAGAGCTTTTAAAGAATTCAGGGTTTAAGAGTTTGATGTTCGACAACACCATCTTAAAGATAACATAATGATGTCAATAAGTCCTCTGATGCGTCAATTTTAGAGGTGAAAAAGACATCAAATGATATCCAAAAGAATATTAGAATCTGACTTCTTATAAATGTCATGAAAATGTTAATATTAAGAATTGTTATTTATGGCATTTATATTCTTACGTATTTTATTACATAAAAAAAGAAATATAATACAATATTGTATGTATATAAGTTTTTTATTATAAATACAGAATCTACATAGTCACAAATATTTCCGCAATTGTAACAATACTTTAGACTTTAGACTTTAGAGAATACAGAAATAATTTTATTAATTTTTGAGGTTGTCTCTTTAAAATTTTAATCAATTTAAATCGACTGCCAAACTATTTTATAATATAATAAGTTCCTGCTCCTTTCTCTTTTTGTCTATTTTTCTCGTCTATTTTCCAAAGCTCTTCTCTACTATACAAAAGTCTGTAATAAAAGCTATGTTTCACATGGGTTATGATGTTTTACTTGTACTGCTGTATAAGAGATCGTTTACTACAGATTCTAGAGACATCTGCAAGTAGACATCATAAAGAGGTATTGTGAAAGACATCTTACATAAAAAAAAGATAACTTAATGATATCATTTTCAAGAGAAATTAATGAGGTCTTCAAAAAGTCTTCCTAAAAACCTCATCATCTCAATAATGCTCACTGGGAAGTAGAGCAAATAATAATTAATAACCTTCCATTAAATTATTACTATTAATTATGTTCTATTAATATTAATTATCTTCTTAAATTATTATATTCTGTGAATTATTACACATTAAGTTAATTAGTTACACATTACCGTTTGTCCCTTCGGATTTTTAAACAAATTGTACGGAGACATTCGCGACAATTTGAAACGCAAACTGAAATTCAGAATTATATTTGGAATCGAAGTCGATGAGGCTCTGAAGTTTTCATGGTGATGTTGTAACGCAGACTTTGCAGGTTTCACGCCAGGAATTCGCTCCCATTATACCGTTCTAATCGTCGTGTTTCCTACTTAATTACACAAAGGAAGTCATTTACCTCGCATGGTTTTACACCGCATGAAGGTGTTTGCGGGAGAGGTTAACGGTTTTTTGCAGCTGGTGTAAACTCTTAGCGTTTTTGCGAACATAATTTTCGAGCGATTCCAAGATCTCCGATCTCAACGTAAACGTGTAAAACACTGAATTCTTTCGATGTCGACACATTGGATTTCGTTAGAAACAGATTTTGTTTTATGGATCCAGAGAGGCTAATAAAGCCTTATGGAGAAAATAAAATCTGATAAAATTCAGTGACGAAATTGAAAGAATTCACGGTTGTTTTACGCTTACCGAAGATTTGGAATCTCTCGAAAGTCAGTTACATGATCTGGATTTAACTATAATCAGATTTTATTTCCTGAATCCGAAAAATTTGATGTTTGATTTTCGTGAAGATTCCACGTAAAACCGAGGGATCCAAAATGATTAATCGATTTTTGAATATTTTGATATTAATATTTTATATTTGGTATCCTATTGATAATATTATTTTGTGATAGTCTATTTCCTCAGGTTTTGGAATATTAATACTTACGCGATATATAGTCAATTAAACATATATAATATATAATATATAATATATATTTGAAATTTTGGAAAATAATATATTCATATAAAATTTAAAAAATGTGATTAAACTACGAAGAAATGTTCAATAAACATTGTATCCCCGACGCATTTTTTACGAAAGTGAACCATAGCCCGTTAATAAATCTTCCGCTTTTCACGTGGAATTTTCTCTCGTATAGCTGCAATTAAGCGCACTCGTCGCAAACGAGTTCTCGTCAGACTAATTACTCTCTAGTTTGAGAAGCTATTAAAGCCACGCGATTTCCTCCGGCATCCTTCAATTTCTTCAATAAATCAAACCGCACTGCGAATGTGCCATCAGTTTCACCTGCAACCTGGCAGAAATTCAATGTCACGACATTCACGCTGATGTGTATGTTTCAGAATTGAGTTTCATTTACATTTTAATTCGCAGTTTGTCGGAAATGTGTGGTTTCTGCCTATCCTATAATAAATTATATAACAGCGAATCTGCTGAACGTTTAAAATAATTACCGCTGGCAATTAGGATGAGGCACGAAAAAGCATTTAGGTCATCGATTAATCTTGCCCAATCTATTGTCCAATTAATTTGTAACTAGCATCCCCTGTCTCGGCTTCGCGAGATAATGGTGTGACCGAATCATCGTATCGGAAGTGATATTTTTCGAGCACGGGTAGTAGATTTCGATAAATTTGATCGTATTCGAGGCATAGTGGCAACCGAGTAAAACCGGCGAATAAATCCGCGAATACAGAAACCCGGAGACAGTGCTCCTTACATAATCTGCTTGCGGATGGATGAAACCGCGCGCCGCCTAGCGGTGACATCACTGTACTACACGGGTTACAGTCGTAAATGATGAAAAATGAAAACTTCAATCTCTGGATAATGAACATATTTTTAGACATGCTATATAGCCTATGTCCGTCCTAGTGTATATGAGAATATAGTGTCAAAATTTGGGGGAAACCGGTTTAGTAGTTTTTGAGTTATGCGGTAACAAAAAAACAGACTTTCTCTTTATATATTAGTATAGATTAGTATAGATTAGTATAGATTAGTACGTCGAAATCGTCGAAATCGCGAAACGAAGATTCCGATGTGCTAATCTATACTAATATATAAAATCCTCTCAATCTTTCGATACATGTTGACACGATCGACGATCGTCTCTAATCCTTGTACACAATCCCGCTCTAACGAAGTTCTAACAGACGCGGAAGCGGCGGATGTGCTCACGAGAGATGCATCGAGAATGCAGATGCACCGCGATGCGAACGACGGCAATCGCGAAAGTTGCACACCGAGTTTCTACGCGTAATGACTCGCGCCATGTGCTCGCACGAGCCACGATTTTTTTCTTCGCTCAACATTTCTCCGTCTCTCTCGCACCGACGATCTCGTGTGGTCAAACCGCTCGCCGGTGGATCACGATTTAGCGCTTCAATGTCGTGTGAGCGCATGTTCCGCTTTTCTTCTCTGTCTATCGGAAGACAGAGGCGAGATCGGCGCCATATAGAGGAAGAGAAGAAGGCGAAATAACGTGGTGGCCGGTCGTGAGAAGTAAATAACCGGTTGTTAAGGTGTCGCGATTAGGGACCCGATGTGACGATAGAATAAAGAGGCAAGGTGCGTGTTAGACGAGGTCGGCGTAGAACGTGGAGGAAGTAATATGAGGAAATGCACTTTGTTTTCACTTTGTTTCGAGGTTTCTACACTCTGCAATTTTGCATTGATTTATCTAACGAAGTTCAAGGCGTAAAGTATAGTGTACGGCAAAATCCGACCTTACGAGGAAAAATGTTTGCCGTAAAGGGTCTAGCGGAATAAGTATAATGAATTTTGTAGCCGCAATTTTTTCCAAAGTTTACTATATAAAAAGATCTGTGTACAAAATTTCAGATTTTTATATTGATTCATAGCAGTTTTAGAGTCAAAAAACCTATTTTTTTTTTCAATTTTATCATTTTTTAAAATATACTTATAATAAAAAAACTATTTAAACATCTGAAAAATTAATAAAATTCTAAAATTAATAAAAAAGATTTTTCCGAAATTTTTCGACGCAAAATTCCATTAAAAAAATAATTTTTTTTTCAAAAATTTATTTTCCCTACTTTTGGACCTTCCTATTACGATCAAAAAATTCAATATGATTCTGTTTTTAATTCTATAATTTAAAAAAAAAATTTCTTAATTTTCCATCTGCAAGACATTTAAAAAAATTGAAAACTCCCTTTCTGCCATTTTTCTGGAAAAAATCAATAGTTTTCAATTTTTTTTAATAAAAAAAAGATAAAATTGAAAAAAATAAGTTTTTTGCTCTAAAACTGCTAGGAATCAATATAAAAATCTGAAATTTTGCATACAGATGTCTTTTTACATAATAAACTTTGGAAAAAATTACGGTTACAAATTCCGAGAGGGCAAATTCACCATACTTACATTCCGCTATTATACTAGACCCTTTTACCTGCGGTTCCTTTTTCCCGGATAGTCGAGGAAAGACACCGGTCTTCTGGAGTGTGTGTTTACGCCAAAGGAAACGTTCTGATTCCAGCTCCTTTTCCGGCAGTTTTCTATTGGGTCCGGTATACGAGCGTAAGTGATAATTTATAACGACATTCCGCGTTTCCGCAGGCTCGCCGAGAGCGAGCACGTCGAAATGCGCCGTGTAACGACGTAACGTTTTCACGGTTTTCGAGCGACCGCTCGTGCCGACACGCAGTCCACGCTTTTGCGCGATTAACGGGGGAAAATGGCGTTTTCTTGCGGAAGTGCCGGGCCCGTATGTTTACAGTATCCTCGTATGCAATGTTTTTCCGCTTATCGTCGTTGCATAAACGAGTTCCGCGAGTGTCCTTTGCGAGTCGCAATGACAGATACCGATCGGCGGGGAGATCTCGGCGAAAGATCGAAGCTTGCGATGTTGTTACGCAACCACGGCACTCGTCGCACTGGTTTTATACCCGCGGCGTTTCTTGCGAGAAGCTGTAAAATCCCGAACCGCGGCGAACGTGGTCTTAAAGTTCTTTCGCGTCTGTTGCAATCGAGAAGACAAACGCGGGGGTATTCACTAATTGTGAGGAAAAATCGATGTTGAGTAGTTGTACTGACTGAGTAGCATACAACTCGTTCTAAATTCATGTTTTACTCGTTTTTGCACCTCACGCGCGACACGATGGAATTATCTATTTAAATATGAAAAAAATCTTCTCTTCGCCAGTGATTAAAGATCCAAAAAGAAGGGTAATATTTGACTGCAAACTGGCTATATAAGTTCTTTATTTATATCCACAACGTTTTGACTGTTGGTTCTGGTCCTTTTCAAGTGTAATAATATTAGGACCTTGAATAAGTTCTCGCTGTTTTTTCGTGAAAATTAATGCTTTATTAAAAAAAAAACAGGAAAAAACACTCCTAATGATTCTGCAAGTTCAGTTAGCGTCTGACATGAGTCTTCATGAAGTAATGCCTCCAATTCTTCGTCTTCAAACTTTTTTGGTGTGCCAGAGCGTTCTTTATCTTCAACATCAAAATCATTATTTTTGAAGCGTCTAAACCAATCTCTGCATGTTGTTTCCGACAGAGCATGGTCGCCGTAAGTCTCAACAAGAATTCTGTGTGCTTCAGCTGCAGATTTTTTTTGAATAAAGTAGTGCAGTAAAATTCCCCGCAAATACTCTTTTTTTGGCACGAAACTCGACATGTTTAACACTATGAAAAAAAAGTTGTTTACACTTCGGCGTAATGACATACACTGAATTTCAAGCTTGCTTATAGTACTTCCCTATAGATGCGTTACCATCTTAAACTACACGCACGCAGTTCTGGTAACATCATCTGTTGGAAAACAGCGAGAACTTATTCAAGGTCCTAATATATTTTTAAACAGCGTTACGTACTAAAAGGAAAGAAATTATCCATTTAAATTCCGCAGCTAATGGTGAAATAGCTCCGGATAATCGACGAAATTGTGACCATCCCGCGATGAAATGGCAAGACCGTGCACACGGTCTATCGGTTCTAATGAAACGTTTCTACCTGAAAAAGCTCGACGTCCGTGGCGGCGGGGAGGAGGAGAGGTCGCGATCGTTTTCTCAGATAACGAGAGAATATATTTTCCTAAACGACCGGAGAGTCTTGCGAGCTCGCCCGTGCAGCATCGAAGCGTGTCAAGCTATCTACGACTACGTTTTACACATTCGCCGATTTCCTCCTTCGTATTGCTGCATCGGTGTTTCGAGAAACCTCCTTTCATTTTTTTTGTCTGAAAGATCCGCGTCATGAATACGCAGACCTGTAGAAAGGGTAATGTTTAAATATTGCTTCGCTCGATCGTAACCGCGACACGGCGAACTGAGTTTTACGTGCGTCGTTAGATAAATTTGCAAGTCGTTAGATCATGACGGTTATTTTCGTCGTTCCGTTTACTTTATGTCTCCACGTCTTGGACCAACGAGTCTCAGATATAAAGATTTTAAAAGTGCGTTGTTAGATAAATTTGCAAGTTATTAGATCATGGTGATTATTTGCGTCGTTCCGTTTACTTTGTATCTCGACGCCTTGGACCTTGATCCAACGATTCTCAGTTATATCTTTTCTCTGGGATATAAAGATTTTTAAAAGATCTTTCCTCCGGGACTTTCATCCACTGTCAGCGATGGAGACGGAGGGTGGAATCGATTTATGCAAACTCGTTGACGCGGCGAGTGCCTAACGGCGATTAAACCATGGGAATTAGAAGAGAAGTCATTTTGACCGCCATAAGATTTAAATAGGAATTCTGAGTAAAGTGATACAAAGTGATTTATTTGGAAAAGAATTTCATATCTCTTTAATCAATTTTTGTTAGAATTTTTTTTTTCTTGTGTGATAAACTTAGAAACAGCAACAAAAAGAAAACGATCAAAATGACCATTCCATAGTTCC
Organism: Crematogaster levior; assembly: GCA_901521435.1. Lineage (NCBI taxonomy): Eukaryota > Metazoa > Arthropoda > Insecta > Hymenoptera > Formicidae > Crematogaster > Crematogaster levior. The sequence continues at coordinate 494,083 of CABEGB010000502.1, read as the reverse complement.
AGTGTTAATCGTATTTCACGTACGTTGTAATTACTTCGCGGGACGACGAAAGAGAGGAAGAAAGTGGAAGTAAACGCGCTCTTACGGGTCATGTGATTAGAGGCACTCGAGAGAGCTAATCGATAACAGGCGTAAGATCGGAATTTTCGCGCGATCTCGAATTTCCCCGTAGGAGCCGATCGTTTCCGCCGCAATTTACACAACGCAACGTGCAGCTCTTCGGGACTCGCCTAGAGCTTTCTGTTCGGTATGATCCGCGATAGAAGGCCCGCATGCATGTCTACATGGGCTTGTCCGGAGAAAGTCCGCGTTACTCGCCTACAACTCTATCCGTACAGCTGTCGTTCTTTCCCTCGCACATACACGTTTCCGAAATCTTTGATGCTATCGCAAGAGTGTTGTTCTACAATACAATCGGTCTCCTTGTGAATCACGCGGCGAGCGCTTCAAGTTCAGTTTCGTGAGTGGCCCCGAAATTTTTTGAGAATGTAAACCAATTTTGTGTGTTGAATCGAGCTCATCTCTTATGTTAAGAGAAGCTAGGAAAAGGATTAAATTCTACTTATAAGGAAGATACTCTTTCTTCAGTCTTCATTTCGTAAAGACATTCTGTACCGCAGAAAAAAAGGTCCATGTAAACTCTTAATCGCCGACACACCGTCAACAAATAAATCGTATTGCAGCACTGTTTAAAAAGCAACGCGATTGTACATGCGTCGTGACTTCGAACACGTGTTTTGAATTGAAATCGTCTTAAGAGCGACGTACTCATACGTCGCGTAAACGGTGTTTTCGTACGCGACATGAGTGGTTAAGCGTATAAGAAAGCGAACTGTGACAAATACAGTAAAACAAAGCGATATTAGGACATAAAACAATATATTTTATCGTCTATTTTTATATATCCAAGTTGATCTGAACAAAAAAGACTTTTGATTCGTCGGGCGACTCGTAATTACGCTATCATTTTGTCAAGGTCGTAATGTAACTATTTCTTCTTTACGCTCAAATATTTTGCAAACAGCAGAAAAAATTTTTGCAGACTTGTTACTTTAAGAACGAAATTCGTGTGATCATGTACTCGTGCACTGTCGTGCTTGTTTTCGCGCGAGACTCAAGCCAGTGTTCTCTTCTCTTACACCGCGCGTTTTCATTTAAACATCAATACGACGAATTCGCGCGATCAACTCACATTTTCGCAGCCGTTCTCTCATGTCATCGGTCCATCGTAGAAATTTCCCACGCAGCCGTTTCGATCGTCGCGTGTATCCACGTGGTCTTCGTGAGCTCGAGACTTTGCATTACCCTCGTGAACCGCCCTGTAGAATCAGCGTATTCGCCGAAGGCCAATGCAGAAATCTGCCTTCGTTACCTCGTTAAAAGCAGGAGGGAAACGTGCGAGTCGCCGCTCGTTTCGTCTCGCACTCGAGAAAGGAACGGAACGTGGCGCGGTGAGAGGCCGGCGCTCGACTGCTCGAATGCACGGTGGATTCACAACCTGCTCCGGAATACTTGCCTGCCCACCACCGGATAGACCAGGTGTCGGGGTTCATTCGGGGGTATGTACGTGAAGGGCCAGTCGGCTCTTGATCTGAGCGAACGATTCGCGCGCGGAGGAATTCCTCTCCTGAGGGAGAGAGGGGGAGACGAGGAAAATTACCAATACTAAATTACCTAGCTTATTAAAGATCATGAGGTAAAACAAGCCAATCTACGAGCAGCCAAACGCAGACGACGCGATAGAAAACGTGGAATGAATGCGGAACTTGGTGCCGCGGCAATGACTTTGGGATAAATGATATATTATTTCCTGTATGGTTTTTCAATTTGTTAATTCTGTCTTTTACTTTTTGACAGCCGCATGCTCGTTTCATGTTTGCGATAGGCGTTCGAGCATGTGGCGAAGTGACCATTATAAGTAGAAAGTTTTGATCTTTTTTTCCACGCGTCGTAATATCAGCACGCTTTGATAAATTGGATATGCGGAATGAAGTAATGATATTGCGTGAAATATTTCTAAATAAATTTTATTTTTGTACGTACACTTCCGCTTATATGAATAATTCTTGTAACTGAATCGCTCACGGATTTACTGTATACGTCGTGTAATGAAGTATTTGTATAAAAATATATATGCGCCGCCTCGAAATTAAATAGTTACTATTAAAAACTCTAACTTAACTCATTTCCTTAACTTAGATTTCCTTAACGCTGTCCTTAATCTTTCCTACGTGGAACACTACATGTTCGCTAAATCATCTATCAGTTGTGAAATTTTCGACAACGAATCGTTTGAAACGAATCAAATCGAATCAAACACCTTTCCAAGGTAATTCGTAGATTTTCGTAGCTCATTTGGAACGCAGAAATCATACTTGCTCGACCCACTTTGCGTTGCTTTCGATGCGACAAACGAAATTGCAAAACTACAAATTACCAGAACGTCTCTGTCGTTCTTGTGACAGAATAATCAAATATTTATCGATGCAATACTATCGTGTTAATCATCAAATACCCTACTAGTTTTTCAGCAGTGCTCTACCACGCGCTTGAAAATTTTTCTCCCCTCATCACGTTTCCTTCTTCTTTTTCTCACATTGGAAACCTTTACAAACTTTATTGCGCGATGCTAAACGTCATTAGTTACGCCATTGTCATCATTGAGTCTTGCTGAGCAAAGTGGGATTGATGCATTTATAGTCACGAATTATGGTATCAGCGATAATTTATTGATGCGATGACGACGAAAGCGTCCGCCGAGGGAGAAAGAGAGAGAGAAAGAGACAGAAAGATCCCAGGCACATAATGACAGTGAAAGGATCGTGACTTTGCCATTGGTTGCGAGGGAAACCGAGGTTATTATGCGACTCGGGCTCGTTCGCCTGGACTTGCGATACGGCCTACGACAGCCGTAAAATAGGCACCTCGAATCGGAAACGGAGTTTCCGGAGATTAAATGTCATCCGCGTGAAGCAAAGTCCCGTAGAGATTATGGAGGTTGTTTAATTTATGATGATTATTCTTACTTAGAGTTCTATAAGTTGAATAACACAGCTTTTCCTATGTGATATTATAGACTGACAGGATACTCTTTCTTACCTGCAGCTTCTATGAAGAGATAAATAGAAAAATGTCTACAGCCTCCGAAAGATCGTAGTTTTCTTCGATGCAACTAACAAGTCTTATTTCATTATAACGAACAAACGTTACTTCGTTATTTCGTTACTTTTGTCGCCGATCTCGTTGCGAGCAAACCTTGAAACCAGTATAATTTCGGTGATGTTAAATTTTCACGGACAGGACAAAGTTTACTTTTCCGCAAAACAAGTGTAGAGATTATCTTTATCTATCTTTCTTTATTTATAGCTTGCAAAACCCAGTTATCCTCAACGAAATTATACTAGTTTTAATGGAATTTAATCCTCGTGAAAAAGGATAAATAACACTCGTAGATTTCACCACTGGATCCTTCACGTGGAAATTGCGATGTGTTCCGTGTTGTGGCAGTTTTCTGTGGTCACAATCTTGGGTTCGTTAGCGATCAGAGTTTTTGTGTCATCCGGACACAAGGTAACTCTGAAAAAAAAGAGAAACGAAAAATGCTGTTAGGAACAACAGGAACTGATCACGTAACTTTATTTAACAATTTAATAATTATACGTGCAACCACGCAGACAGTGTAATTATTTATGCCATTATACGTCCTTTACTTGATAAATGCCAGCGGCTCGTTTATGACGCTCATCGCGCCGCGCCGGTTCCAACTCTTTGAGCAGCAACAAATGTCGCTATTAAAACGCTCGTGTAATAAAGACGTACGGTGCGCGATTGCACGGAAGATAAGCTATGGTGCGGTTGCAGAGTCAGAAAGCTATAAAAACGTGCAAGAGAGATGTGAGAAAAGTAGCACACGAGCAAAGGATTTACGATTATTTCTTGCATGCGTAAGAATGTCATGTATTAATGTGAAACATCGCGCGTTTCAAGGATCTTCGCGATACCAGGCTCTTCGCCTATTAATTACCAGACATTACTTTGTTGGCTGTAAGCCGAGAAGTGAGCAAAGTAAGCAAAGTTTCTCACTCGTGATCGGTCTCCAGATTTTTAATGGTCAGCGAGTCGATGTAAACCCGCGACGTGTGAAGCAGCCTCCACGTGAGCGGGTTGAAGACCGACGTCTGATACTCCCAGGTGATTTCCACCGAGTGTGGTTTCCCGACAATGTCGCCGGGCAGTACAATCGTGTGCGTACTACCGGGCTCGTAGTACGTCGAGGTCTGGCTCAGCTGCATCTTCTCGGTTTTCTTGCCGTTCGCGCCGATCACGCGTACGATGAACATCCCGACTTCCCCGCCGTGCGACAGGCTCTCGTCCGTCTTTGAGATGTTTATTGTCAGCTTATAATGGGCCTCTGCAATTTCCACGACATTTTAATTCCAGTTTCAACTTGTTTATACAATATAACAAAGTCAAACGGATTCGATTACACAACTTTATAAGTATATTAGTGTTTCCGTCTCGGCTTCGCGAGATAATGGTGTGACCGAATCATACGTACTGGAAGTGATAGTTTTCGAGCACGGGCAGTAGATAAATTTAGTAGATAAATTTAATCGTACTCGAGTAGAACCGACGAATAAATCTGCGAAAACAGAAACGCGAAAACAGAAACGCGAAAATAGAAACCCGAAAACAGTGCTCCTTACATAATCTGTTTGTTCGGGTGGAAGCCGCGCGCCGCTTAGCGGTGACATCACTGTACTACACGGGTTAATACAGCCGATAAAAAATAAAAACATCAATTTCTAGATAATGAAACTATTTTTAGACATGCTATATAGTCTATGTCCGTCCTAATGCATATGAGAATATAGTGTCAAAATTTGGAAAAAATCGGTTCAGTAGTTTTTGAGTTATGCGGTAACAAAAAAAAAACAGACTTTTTCTTTATATATTAGTATAGATAAACGAATTGTGTTACTAACTGCAGAACGGTTTGTCATGTCCGGTCATCAAGTATACAGACGCGTGATAATTCCCAGGCTGAGCGTCCAGTCCGAATCTGGGACAATATTGGTTCACACAATCGAAACAACTGCCCTCCTGAAATTTTTCCCAGGAGCTGCACGGTACGGCTAAGAACGGGCACGGAGTGTTTATGCTCTCGATAAAGTACTCGTAACTGCGGATATGGTTGCATCCCAGAAATCTCTTAATCCCTAAAAGAAGAAGCTTTTAATGTGAACGAATATCCCGAAGTCGTCTGATCAAGTGGCTGGGGGAACTCACCGCGAAATAAACTGCCGCGTTCCAAGGTGATGGAGTTGAGCACACCTTCGTTACAGCCAGGCTGATTGCGACCGCTATTCGGATAGAAATCGATGTGTCCCACCGATTGTGTAATGCCGAGGCCACCGCTGATAAATAGATTGCAGTCGGTGTGAATAGCTGTCACGAATGTTGCGTCCGTCGGATCCAGCCGGACTAACGGCGAGGTGTTGCTGAAGTGTGGTTCCGCTGGATCAAGGCCTTGAGGAGAGAAATTGTAACGTGACAAGTGTTAGCACAGACAGCCGTTTCGACAATTGAAATTGGTGGCTGAAATCGGCGCACGAATTTGGCAGGGAACACGCGAATACGACGCATCGGCGGAATAAATTCGTAACAAAGAGGACGAATTCTGTTCTTGGAATTGGATGTTACAAAGAATTGCTGATTTTCTTAGGACTTCTACAGAAATTGCATTTATTTCTTTCGCTTAAGTGTGATCTAAATTTTTGAATTTGTGTATGTGCGTGCGTGCGCGCGTGTGTGTGTGGATTGATCGACAAGTTTGTACAAAGAACCTCGCCCATTTTATATAAGGGTTTTGGGCCATCCGCGACCAGTCATCAATCGTATAAAATTTTGTAGATAATAATGGTAGAATTAAGGGAAAAATAGATATGGTTCTTCAAACCCCCCGAAAGTAGTTCTGACTTCCTAATGACATTTTATTCGTTCGATGGTTCATCATTAGAGCTGTCCAACACGATAAATATGTCGTTGCTATGCTCAGAAGATATTCGTATGTTATTGGAAAGATATTTAGCGTATTCTAGATATCAAATGGTCGACATGATATGGGCACAGCAATCTATAGAGCACCATTCTTACATTGTGCAGTAATATCTTTTAATAGCATTTTTTCCTTCACCATTATATTATGCTACAATACAGATATGATATCGTGTTTTATTATTTAGATTTTTCATTCTACAGTTGAACATGACTTATTGTTAGAATTCTTATTTTTAAATTAAGTGTGGATTTCTTGCCTTTTGAGCCCAATTATAGGAAATGGAGAAAACTTACGAAATATAATAATAAATACACATTTCAATTACTTGTCAATAATTAATAAAATGAATAAATTATAAATAAATTAAATTAAAACAAAATTAATGTACAAATAGAATTAAACAAAAATAAAACATAAAAAATAAATATAAAATTATAAAATTATACAATTAATCCCGGACGCGTTTCAGACTCACTGAGTCCTCTTCAGCGGGAGTTAAAACAATCTCTACTTATATCTAAACGAGTTAATATACAATATGCTCATGACAGTGAGCATGTCGCAGTCAATAATATAAAATTAGGTTTCATAAAATCCATCGGGTTGTTAAAATGCAGTGAAGAAATGACCGTAAGACAAGATAGTCCTCCAATAAGAAATTTAAAAAGTGCATTGTCAGAAGTTGGCTTATTATTATTCATCGTGGACATAATTAAAGTTGTCGACTGTCACAGTGCTCAAATATCTGTTTTATTGTTATCAAGAGGCAATGACTAATGGAAAAGACTATATGCCGGTCATCGCTACACAGTTCACATTGTTATGCAATTACACTGTTATGCAATCACATTGTTATTACATTCTTATTTTTATTACTCTCCTAAAGATTTCTTTTTGCATCCAAGGCACCTCCTCGTGGTGACGGCGGTAACAAACAAATGTGAATGGTGAATGTGAATGGTGCTCGTACTGTAGGCTGCTGTGCACATATTATGTCGATCATTTGGTATCTAGGATACGCTAAATATCTTTCCAATGACATACAAATACCTTCCGAGCATAGCAACGACATATTTGTTGTATTAGACAGCTCTGATGATGAGTCGTCTAACGAATAAAATGACATAATTAGGAGGTCAGAACTACTTTCGGCGGGGGTTTGAAGAACTAAATCTATTTTTCCCTTAATTCTACCATTAGTATCTACAAAATTTTATATAATTGATGACTGGGCGCGGATAGCCCCAAATGGACGAGGTTCTTTTTGTCTATTTGACATTTGAATGCAATTAATTATATAAAAATTAATATTATTAATTAATTCATTAATAATAATTATAATAATTATAATTAATTGTAATTGATAATTTTATTATATAATTATGTGATATATATTATTATATATAATTATAATTAATATAATCAATAATTATATTATGCATAAGATACGTAGCATTATTAAGTATATACTAAGTATACAAAAATTGATTAGATTAATTAATTAATTATGTAATTAATTATGTTATTAATTAATAATAAATACAATTAATTAAAAATTATTGGTAAAATGCATTTTATGTACACATACACAATAGATGTACACTCATGATAATAAAATTTATATATATGTCGATAAATAATTAATGATAGTTACGAAATTATCTGTGTCACAACAGAAATTTTGAATTTATATTCCACGTATGTCGGCGAAACTAACAAGGAAGGCGATATACGAACTATATATTGTATAATTATATTGTTATTAATATGTATATATGTATAATTATATTGTTATTAATATGTATATATGTATAATTATATTGTTCTTAATATGTATCGTACTGCGATCTTAATCATCATTCGTCTCGCTTATAAAGCACACACGGCTGCTGTCACGTAAGAATTACTGAATGCTCATCGTAATATACATTACGCAAAGACGGAAGTTATTTTGCAGTTTGTAGAGACAATATGTTAATCGCTGTTAATTAGTCCTTTTATGACGGAAGATCACCGTTGAGATGCTTTTGTATGCACGATGTAGAAAGTGGTTTTCGTTCTCCTGTTTACAAAATTTATGATTATTGTGAACGCAGCACAAACTCAGAATTATTCAATGAACAATAATCCAAGTAGAAGAATATTCCACGTAGGAAAGATTTATTTATATGCTGCGATGAATTGACGACGACTTGCATTTTGCTTGGACAATTTTCCTCACAACGCATTCTTTCATGCCTATGATTGATGATATCCCATTATCTTTCTCGTCCTTATTCGGACGAGGCCTATCCTCCTGCTATCCTGCCACTTCTTGGGACAACGTGCTCTCTTATTCTGGTTGTTTACCGCAATCTCGTCTCTGGATGTGTCCAGGAGCCACGCTCCTCGCTCGCATCCTCGACGCATGTCTCGTCCCGTCGACCGTACTCGCGATTCGAGACGACCCCTCGTTAGGGGATGTCCTACCTCGTGGACGCGCCGAGGCGGAGGGCGTCGATTCGCCGACCCTCGGTGAATTCTGCGGGTCGCTTCGCAGCCATTGACGATATAGGCCCCGCCGCCGCGCTTGTTAACACACTTCGCGTCTTCTTCTGTTATCCTGGTAGTTCCCGATGGGATCGATAGCTTACGTAACGACCAAACCCGTCCACTTCTGATCGGGTACGTTCGATTTCATCGATTCCGTCGGGGGTAGAAATTTCGCGGAGCTATTTCTCGCGAAATACAAACTCTCCTCTGTGTATTTCTAATCGATTTGTCGTTGGTAATGCAAATTGCGATAGCAGTTGTAATAGCGGTGCGATGAAGAACCCACGAAGAAAAGAGAACGGAGTCCATCCTTATGATGACGATTGTATTCTGAATTTAGGATTTTTAATTTCCACGACGGAGGAATTTCAAACTGTTCAACAATACTCGCTGCTCGATATCGTGTAAATCCACCGATGGCATACAAATCACAGGAAAGTACAAGAAAAGTAAAGAACATGATTTTACAGTAGTTACATTCACCGTAATGACGATTCTATTTGCTTGTCACAGCGAGAGGTATCGTCGTTCGCTCGAGCCTCAGCTCATTAGATTTGAAAACAATTTCACTGGTCATTTAAATTATAAGTTTGTGCGAGTGGAAACTCCGATGGAAAGTTGAAGTATACGTTTCAGACAACTAAAAAACATGCACGATGATCGAATGAGCAAACATTTTTCATATCCTTCAGAGATTCTACACGCGTTCGCATCCTTATCGATCGCTTCATTTTTATTACAAAAATGTTATTATTTTTATTTTACTTATCTTAGAGAAAATGTGTAAACATGTTTTTTTTCTCTCTTAAGATTAAAGCGAGCAAAGGATGACCCCGTTCGATGATTCGAGAAATCTAATTTTTTTTTATTATTAATAATTACGTTATTAAAATCACTCTTCAGCTCTATTTTTTCACGTGATTAACAAACACCTCGAGACCGTTGGACCTTTTCGAGCAAGACGCTTCTACGGCGACTGTTATCCTGATCATCTGCGATTCAATCGGCTATCTTCGTAATGCTCCGAGCTGTTTGCGACTGCAGGAGGGGACAGACGAACCACTCGACATTGACCGATTTCAAGCAGAAAAATGAGGAAGAAGAGAAAAGGCACCGTAAAACGACGACGACCGCACCTTCGTACGTTCTTTCGCATATTTCTATTCTTTATTCTGTGCCTTCCTTTTCCCTCCTCCTCTTGCGCTTTCCTTTTTGCAATCGCCTTGCATAAAGAGACTTTTGACACTCTCCTCTCTCGCAATCGCTTCGTGAACCTCTCATAAAGAAGCCTGGCTTTCTTGTTGCGTACGTAATCTCCGGAGGATTATTCAATCAATCATTTTTTATTCTTGCTTATTATCCGCACCGCATAAAGACTCGCTTGCTTTATTGCGCGATGACGACTGTGTCACGTCGCGTAATATGAAAAACATTTACCCACCCGCGACGAGTGACATACACATTAGGGCTCTTATTTTTGACCACTTCGAAAATTCGAAGCCTTCGAAAGAATTCAAAGCTTCGAAGTTAACTTCGAAGGTTCAAAGTCTTCGAAGACTTCAAGTTAAAATCAAATTTAAAAAATAAGCTTTTATAGTTTCGCTGATAGCTCATGCGATAAATAGAATGTGAAGTAGACATAAGTGGATTGTAAATGAAAATTACAATGTAGAAAGAAATGCAATTTATAATGTTAGAATGGACAATAAAGTGTCTTAACTTATATACGATTGTGCAATTCTTAAAAAATTAAATTAATTATTAACTTTCTTGATATTGAAACTTTCTTTATATTATTTAATTATTAACCCTAGCCATCTCTATTAAATAGTATAATTGTATAATTTTGATTCTTAGAAGCTTCGAAGATCGAAGTTTCGAAAATTCGAAGATTCGAAGCTTCGAAGCTTCGAAGATTTTCATACCGAAGCTTCGAATCTTCGAAGCTTCGAAGTTCGAATGTCGAAGCCTTCGAAGCAAATCATCAGCCCTAATACACATATACATAGTTTTGTATAAAAAAATGTAAATTATGTCGACGACAGATCATTTGACTTTACCTATAATTCGAGCTAACTTGTAGTTGTATCGACGTCGCAAGTCGTATCCCATGTAACCGCAAGTGTGGGCGCCTAGACTGTGTCCGATGCAGTGCGTCTTCGAGGGTGGTAACCCCGTGATCTCGATCAGCTGTGCCATCAAGCGAGCTGTCATCGCGCCCACCAACCGCGTGTTCGCCACCGCCTGCGTGTAGGGTGGTCCAGCTCCGCCGAGCCAATTGACGACCACGACGTTGCAATCCTCCCGCTTCAACATCTCCTTCATCACTCTCTGTCAGACAAGCGTTCGCGTGAATGAAGAGTTTGACAACAGTGCGAGTGTTTTTTTAAACAATAAAATATGTGTAGACACGTATGAATTAGATGCCGTTGTGTATTTTTTTTTTAAATGAAAAGAAGGAATTGGTACAAAAACTCGATATATCTCGTAATGAGTTAATAAATTTCTAGTCTGAAAGTCTGAAAATGTTTTTAATAATTAATTACACCAAATTCTTTTGAGAGACGTCTACGAAATATTCGGCTTTCTTTTTTTACATTTTAAAAGACACTCACCAAAACCCATGTCTTATCACCGTTATCCAGGAATCCGTGAATAATGAAATACAAATTGTTTTTCTTGTTCAAAGGTGATTTTCGGATCGTCTCGAAGCTATCGATCTTCAACTCGTGAGGGTTTTCGGCCTGTTTGCGTGTATAAAGGATGTAACGGGGGTTGATGCTGTCTGGGCGTGCTGGAAATGTAGACACCGGCCGGTTCTCTCCGGACCAAGGCTCTCCGATGTAAAAGCAACCGTACGGCTCGTAGCATCGCCACATGTACCATTCTAATTAATAGAAAAATGTCTTTACTCCTTATTTGAAGCGCAAGATTTAGTGCAACAACGCAATCTAAATTTAATTGAACATAACATGCCACTTTCGGTTGGAACTAAATCTTTTGATAGTCTAATAATAATAATTTTATGTAAATTTTGTACACTTTTTGCAACAAAGTCCTACCAAAAATGACATCTTTAATTAATTAATAAATTTCTGAGATTCATATTGGCTTAGCTTCACTTATCATTGCTTAGTATTATTAATTGTTAACTTAACTTGAACTCCATTTTATTAAGTTTTTAAAATAGACGGTAACTATCGTGAGATCTTTACTTAGAAACAAAAGGTAATTGTTTCTGCCTTGCGTCCTTGAAGAGCTTCAATTTTATACAGAAACAAAAATGAAAACACATTGATTACGCCTGTGGATGGAATGATATACACTTATATACATCGGGCTACCATGTTCGAGGCGCCTTGAAAATGTTCATCAACTACGAAAATGTTAAGTAATCTGATCTTAATCAGTTTCACTAATTCTAATAAGATATTTATTTATCTATATCGACCAAGTAACTTGCGTTGCAAGAAAAGGTATAGAAATATAAGAAAAGGTAAAGAAACATGAAATGATCTTAAAGTTTTTCCCGTTTAGGGGACTTACTTATTCGCGCCGCGAAATTGTAATTGTAAAGTTTCACAGTAACAAATATTTTGACATATCTAACTGATTTGTTCACCGTCCTTCATTAATATCTACCGACATTTCGAGCGGTTTGCGGTACTACGGATTACTCCCCAGGGGTTATCAATGCTTTCATGATATCATACGTGGCTCTATCAGTTCCTCGAAGACCCCGTTGATGTTTTGTCTCCGTATTGGAGATCAGCGATTAGTGATGAGAGCAGTGTGTTTTATATATATATAGTATATATAAAATTGCATTGTATATGTATAAGTGACTAACTTTTATTTTCTTTACTGCAAATCTCTTTCGACTTTTTGTCTTCCGGCTATTTTCTTTATTCTCCATTCAGAGACTTTCAAATCAAATAATTTTATTACAAAAGAAAAATATAGGAGACAACGAAAATTATTGTTTTATTCTCCTTTTTACATTCCCATTTCTTTCACGAAATATTTCAACTAAACTACTAAAGAAGTTATTTTGGAAGCAGAGTCTAAGCGGATTTTTTGTAGAGTTGACACTTACGATCATCCAAATCAAGTTTGTTTTCCATTTCCTCCGGCGACAAGGTCGTGGTAGTGATATTCTGAGCTACGCTAATATTTTTTAAATCTGTCCTTTCCTGTAAGGTAGCCATCATGTTGGCTGTGTATGTTAACACCAATATAGTCTCGTTGAGAAAAGACATGTTAAAATATTCTTCGTACTGACGGGTTTGTAATCTTCGAACTGATGTGTACACTTACACTTGTCACAATATCTCGCTCTTCCGTATTACGATAATGTTATCGTATTTATTGTTCTACCGAGTGTCAAATTTCTATTTATAACACTGGCATCTTCAGAAGCAAGTAAAAAAAAATTTCATCGATAAATCGAGTGAATTATATTATCACAGTGTCCTATCAACTTAATGTTTACGTCTTCTGTATGAAAACTGATTATGGACTATATAATATGAATGTCTTCTCTTTTATCACTTCACTTTCTCGAAAGTTGGCAGTTGTAAATGTCTGTGAGTCTGGACATTTCTTCAAAACTCTTCTGGTCGAAGGTGGAATACTTGTCGCTTTAAATGCTGCAGAAATACAACGCGACGTCCTTGGCGTCGACTCCACGAAGATCTCGTGAGCTCTAAATGTCTGTCTCGTCGATGGGGTAATTCATCACTGCCAGCCACTAATGTAAGCCGCGCGATAAACAGTAATAACAATGAAAAAATCGATTGACGCAGAAGCGAAGCCAATGATAGCTCGGTGGCGTCTGCCTCAAAATAAATGAAATTTTAATCGCGTATGCATTCAGTTTTACGACACACTAATTGACAGTGTTGTTTCAGTCGTTTCTCGATTCTTCTGGAAGTCCTTAATTGGCTCATTTAATCAATCGATTAATCCAATTTTTACAGAATTATAAGCTTTCTAAATAGTCTTTCAATAATATCTTTCGTTAAGCAACTTTAAACTACACTGAGTGCTGCGAATAATTTGCTTTCCAATCAACCCGAGGTCGTGAATGTTCTACGACACACTGATTATGCTGAGACAAGAAAGATCGAGACACGCTCGTCACAGCGATGATATGGTCACGGTCAGCGATGCTCGATGATCTCTAGTCCACTGATCGACCACGCACTAATCACTCAAATTTCTGCTGACCCGTCTCAACCTCGTGTTTCCGCCCCACTCCTCTAAGAGCTCAACTGGGAGCTCTCTTTCTCCGGATGGTCCGGTTCTAGATGAAAAGACGAAACGAAGATTGTCACATCACGCTTCAACAGATTCCTCCTCTATTACTAAAATGTGTCTCAAATTTTCTGAAACGATCAGTATTTCATGAGTATGACGAAAATTATTGTAAAAAAATGAGCTCGTTTAATCATTTATATTTTAACAGGATCTGACGGTGTCAAATCTGAACAGATATACTTTCAACAAAAATCTTATTTAACAGTAAGTATTCAAAAGTAATTTTTTTCACTTTACTTATGCTTTTCTTTTAGCATATTGCTATATTACTTTCATAAATGTAATTTTTAACTCGAATAATATGAGATACAATTGATAGTTAACGGACAAAGTGCAAATCATATCAGCTTAGATCTAGTTTGACGTAAGCAGATCTAAATTATTTTTCCCCGGGCGAGTATTTCTTCATTTATCACGTATATGAGAATTGACATAAGAATTCCAATAGATATTTACGAGCCACTTATTTTTTTATAATAGCCTCGCAGATCTGCCCTAGTTTTTCCTCGTTTTTATCACAATATCGAAGAATGTTGAACTGCCTCGAAACTGACTGACGCTTTGTGAGTAACAGTTGTTCGAGGTAGACATTAAGCGAAACATCGTTTCTATAGAATCGGGAGGGTTTCGTCGAAAATACCTCAAATACCTAACCTAGCCTCAAAAGGACCGCCTTTTATGTGGTAGCCGCCTCTTCGTGGAAGTCTCTTCTCGGATGATACGAGACGATAAATCCACCGGTAGTTCAGTGGCTTGCGGCTAATTAAACCAGATCAAAGACGCTCAAGTGCTCGTTAAGTCGTCCCCGTTTTTCTTTCCATCCTAAGTAGCGCGACAACCGTTGCATCACCAAGGTGCGGAATCGTCTAAAAAAAGGCTAAGAATTTCTACAGATAAGAGCAAAAACGCATAGCCTTCGATCGAGATCGATCTTTGTTCGTCGAAGATAAAGGAGTAATTTATAACGGGTTGAAAATTACATTTGTGAAAGTCATAATGTGCTAAAAAAAAACACAAGTAAAGTGAATTTGGAACTGTTGAATAAGATTTTTGTTGAAAATATATCTGCTCAGATCCAAGAACCTGTTAAGATATAGATAATTAAATGAGCTCATCCTTACGTGGAGAATGTTGCGAAGACTACAATCGAGACTTGAAATTTTGTGATAGACACTTGAAAATAATTTATTATTTATTGTATAATAATAATTTATAAATATATTACCATCGAAACAAAAGTTTACGAGTTTTTAATAAATTGTTGCACTAAACATTATTACAATTTTATAATTCTGGAATGATAATTTTAATCTTTCAGTTTATTAGATAATGAACGACATGAAAAATTCTACAAAAATGTATCGATTATCTTCTCAAGCAGAGATTCCGGTTTTTTGGCAATCAGATGAAGTATATTTGACGAACTTGTTACGAAACACTATTGTTCACGAGCCTCACTCAAAATCCATTGAAATAAGATACGAAACAGGCTTCACGCAAGGACAGGATAACACAAAAGCAGTTTTCCGGCTTAGGTATGTCGAACCGATCGATATACGGGTGGGTCGAGAGCCGGTAACGCGCCATAGAATTGGCGCACCGCCCTATGGGGTGCCATCGACCCCGGGGTTCTGCCTGCGTAAACGAAGCCTCACATATCCCCAGCATCCCCCTTCGCGAGTCACCCCCGTGGGGTGAAAATCGTCCTCTTGTCCGATCGTGAATCCCTAATACCTTGCACCCTCGAGACTCTCTCGTAGTTACTTAGAAAACATTGCAAAATCGTCACACCCGAACGTGCGCCAGGCACTCCTGGCTGTTCCTGCGGGCTTGGTAGTCGAATCGTACGACTGTTGCATCGTGATTACCACGAAAAGTATGAATGACAGCTGAGCGGAATGCTGGGGGTTGCAGCATTCTCTCCGACATCGCCGTGTACAGGACCTGCGTCGCGATTCTATTTCAATTTTTAAGCGTACCGTGTATTCGCACTAATCTCGCAGTATTTTTTTTCTACCCACAATAATTTCGAAATTCGTTGGTTTCACACGAAGCACACTTTCCGTACGCGTTAGAATTTAATTAAATTTATAATTATATCCTTAACGTTAAGCGTGTGATTAATATACATGTAAAAAAAGACACGTACTCTTTTACACGACGTGACTTCGAAGCACTTTTATAAGTTGCTAACAAAACCGGTTTTCCCGATCGCTTTTTAATCAATTAATTAACTAAATACGCGATATCACTTGCGGTCGTTTATCTCAAAAAAGAAAAAAAGAGTGAAGAAGGCAGTGTGAAGGGAAAGAAAGAGTGCTCGAAAGTAGATCGTCCGCTCGTTGCTCGCGCGTGGGCAGCCACGTACGCCATAACGTGGATCTTTAATGATATGAACGACAGACGTGCCGTCCCCCTTTTGACCTTGAAGGAGCCCTTGAAATACTCCTGGCAACCCTTGCTACCCTGTTACATTGCCCTATCCAATCCCCATTCATTTACATGCGCCTCCGTGCAAGGCGACCTTCGGGCTCGGCAAAGTGATTTACCTCGCTGCGCCGGCACGTAAAGCAACCCACACGAGAAACGCCGTTCAACTAAATTGCTAATTATCCGTCGGAGCTCGATCCTGTCTGATGCAGTTAGCAGCAACCTCGTACATTGCGCAGCGTACTCTGAACGAGTCTTTGCATTGGTATATAATTATAGTTTATCGTCAGATTACAGTGAACGCCCGTCTCACGGATATCGTATATTATTATTTATAATCGTTTTTATTGCCCATTAGAATTTTTACATTATATTTTAGTTACTTGTACTCTATATTTCAGTTTTATTTGTACTTTGGATATCTCAGGCGTTTCTCCGGCGTCGTTTAACTGCAATAATGCTCAAAACTCACTTCCGATCACACTTAATCTCTCAATCGCACTCTCTCTTAAACGCTGGCATTGAGACGAGTGCGTAAATATGTTGTGTAAATGTTAAAATTTTCTGTTTACGTGAAACAATGTTTATTCGTTAAGACAAATGCGTCAAATATGTTCCCGTGACTGTACTTTGCACTGCCGTCGTCCGCAATTATGTAAATTCCGGGCAATGTACATCAGATAAGATGAGGATTGCGTAGCCGGGACGTAGGTCAATCGAGCGAGATTTTCTTTCGAAAACAGACATAACAAGAAAAGTCCGTGTAGACATAAACTCTTAATTGCTCTTCAATATGATATTGTAGTAAATAACAATTTCACTTTGTGGAAAAGTAATTTATCGCGCAAGTAGCACGAATGCTTGAATAATGCTGCAAGCTTTGATTTTTATTGGCTTCTCCGTTCGAACGATAAAACGGCTCTTTCCACGTAAGATTATCTAAAGTCAATGCGAACGATGGATTTGTGTGGCAACATAAATATTATTTTAAATATTATTATAAATAATATTATTATAAACATGTTATTTTATATTTATCTATATAAATGTTTACAAAGTTTGCGGTCTTTGATCCTACTTAAAATCCTTATCTTAAAATAACAGGAGGAGGGTGAAGTATGTATAAAATAATAATGAAGAGTGCAGTGTTCGTATGTAAAAACTTCATTATAAATTATAAAGAATTACAAATAACGATATAATACAAATAACAATATAAAGAATAAGAATAACAAATAACAATCGTATTTTTAGTGAAGATTGGGATTTTAGTGAAGAAGAATTACGATTAAATTCATCAACTTCGAATCGATGTTTCAGAATTTTTGCTCTTCCCTCGCGGTCGTCCCTTCGCGCTTCCTCCCTGCTTCTCAAGCACGCACGCCTTTATAGGGCCGCGTACATCGATCTAAAACCTTTCCCGTCTTCATGAATCCCTGTTCTACTCGCTGACACGTGTCCGTCTGGGATTGCGTAACCCTTTGAACGTGCGGTTCAATACGCGAAGCGGCGCGACACACGTATTATTAATCGCCGCGCGCGCGAGCAGCTAAGAGGAAAAAAAAGGAACGTACAAAACCAGCTCCATTTTTTTTATCAGGCGAACATGAAAGCGGCGAAGTGAGGTTACGCGACGCTACGCGACGCGACGCGACGCAACGCGCCGTGGGCCGTGCGTATCGTTGCGTACGGTTCCGTATCGTTGACCAAAGTGAAACTACTTCCGTCTGCGCGTTTTACGAGCCACATCCGAAGGCGCGCGTGCACCGTGACTAACGCTATGTACATTGCTCCAACGATTCTTCTTATTCCACCACCCACGGAATAAAAAATTTCTTTCTGTTTAGAAAAAAGTTGCACATCTATGTATCTTCGAATTCTAAGCAATTTAAATTTAAGGATTCGCGCCAGAACCCAAATAGATCGGAAGTATGTATCTTACATTTTAATTAGTCATACGGATGTGCTATTTAAATAGAATTTTTATCTAATGTGGTTATTAAAAAAATAAAGAATTTTGTTTACAAAATGGTTTAGTTTAGTCGCATGATCGAGCTTCCCGTAAACGAGTATTCAAATCGCCTTTTTAATCGCATGATAAACTATGTACGCGCAAATTCATCAAATAAATAAAGTTTAATGTGATAAAAATAATCTTGAAATACCGCACAATTATCATGTAGATCCGTGTGAATCGATGCGTGTGAAAAGATTTAAAATCCGGTAAAAATGTGATTAACAACGTACTTAATATCTCAACTAATTTTATCAGCGTCACGCAAGCGATGTGCATTTCGCGATAAATAATTTTCTCTTCGTCGTTGCGGAATCCGGAAGAAAAAAATTCTCTCACAATTTCAAAGAGCAATTTCCGCGACGCGTGTAAATGTTGATCCGCGAGTCGAATAAAGTCGAGTCATTTTCTCGCGGAGAGTGAAATATGTCGATTTTTATTTTAACTTTAACATCTAATTAGCAATTAATGAGATAACATTTCTCCCGAACCGTATCGATCTAGATAAATATTATTCATAAGAATTTTCTATTTTTCTTTTTCCTTCTTCCTTCTCCAAGAATGGCGATCAGAATCACGAAAGCGTACGATTAGGCTTTCGACGCCATACCTCCGTCGACTGCCATTGCGCCATCGCCCTTTCGGTAGGGATTATGGTGCAACAGTCAGGGCCGAAGAGTCCCCAAAAGACTTACATGCATGTTCTAAGACCCTGTGAACACGGCCCTTCGCGTGATGGCCCTAAAGGGGTCAACGCGCGCGTGACTCGACGCGCGATTGTAATTCTACGACACGCTCGGCACGCGCCTCGTCGACAATAGTGTCGCCGTCGAAGAGTAGTCAACTGGTGACACTGATTAGGAGAGCATATCTCGAGGAGCGCAAGGTAGGCTGTGATTGAAATCTAACTCGGATAATTTTTCCTTTTAAAGAGATTTGAGATAAAACATCGATGAGCGAAGCTCGATAAAGAGTGCTTTGCCTTTCTTTTTTTTTTTAATTGCCGAAGATCAGATTTACGTTTGAATGTGAACAAAGAATATGACGAATTCTGATTTTAAATTAGAATTAAAGATCGAAGTGTTTTGAGTAACGCGATATTTATCGTAAGCTGAGAACTGTTATCTCTATTCAAAGAAAGTGAAACTTTTTGTGGTAAAAGAAAGGAAGGATCTCTAATTCCGTGAAAATAGAGTTCAATTCTATATTATTATTGTATCTAGTAACACTTTCTAGTTAGAATTGTGTATATAGTATAAGTTTACATAGATAAATAGGTACTATATCATATAATACTATACAATACTATTATATTCCTGTAATCTCTGCTATATACACATAAATTTTGGCTCTCGAAAAGGCTTAAGTGTTGTTTTGATATTTGAAATCTAAGGAGCCGTTCTGAATTGTTTTTACTTTTATATTTTAACTATAATATACTATAATATCAAATAAAACAACAATTGTTGACGGCAACCTGGCAATATTGATAGCTTTATTCGCTACGTTTCGACCCTTGGTTTGGGTCCTCTTCAGACAATATTACAAATTAACAGCGCATGTCCACTAAAAGTGACCAAAATTACAACTAATAAATCGCACCTACATTTTTACATACTATAATATGTTATAACATACTATATAATACCATATCATATCATGTATCATATGCTTATAAGTATCACATACTTCTGTCGGTTATAAGAGTCACAAAGAAATAGCGCTCTTGTATTTTTCTGCAACAAATTTTCATTACAAATACACTAAATACGTTACATCGTCGCTGTACGTACAATGCACTCAAACGGCTACCTAAGAGGATTGATCTCAAAAATTTGTCGACCGGTTTATGGTATCCTGTTAAACTTCAACGCTGATTTGACTTTCACCTCTCGAAGCCCTTGGCGAAGTCGTGGCTAACCGGAAACCACTTTCGTTGTTGAACCGAGTACGTTTTATCGGATATCTCTCTCCAGCCTGTGGAACACTTTATATTAATTAATACGTTATACGTTACAATTTTCGAAAATAATTTCGCATATTATTGATCATAATGATTACCGCGTACATCGCTCGTTATGCGGCCTCTTAGGAATCGCAATTTGCAGAACCTTCGTAACGTTATATAATAATTCATACCTACTGAAAGAAGCATGTGCAATATACATTACGCATACATTACCTCGCTTGCTTTTGTGTTCCGTATTGTGTTCCGCATTCGTTAGCTAACGAATCGACGCGGCCGTTGCGAAATGAAAGTTTCGCGTCGCCCATTTACGCGGCGTACGTCGCGCCGTATCGGTCGCTCTCGCGGCCGCGTTATTAAGTTAACGCATTCCGGAAAGTTTGTAAATACACTAGGAGAAGAGGCCGTTATGGGCGCCTGGATCCCTTCTCAGGACTGCCGAAGGGCTCTCGCACGTGTTTCGACCAGTCCTTTCTTCATGGTTCCCTAGTAAAAGTGCGTAGGCGTATGCCCTTTAGGGATTAAGAGTCACGGGGTCCCACCATAAAAGGGCTCGCTGAGAACTCCGCGAAGGGTGTCTCGCGGAATTTCGCGGTCCCGGGGCTGCCCTTCACGGATCATGGGTTCCTGTTGCGTTAGTTTATCTTTAAATCAGAGCGTTAAGCGGCTCGTGAGGCTTTTGTTTACCGCGTTCGTCGCCGACAAAAGGGTTCGTCATCGTCGTCCTCACCATTGTGAGAACGAAGGCCCAAGTCTCGTGGGGGAGCGACTGCGCATGAATACTAATTGGCACCGAGGAAGATGGAATTAGGCAATCATCTCTGCGTGGAGGATACGCGTGCAGGAGGACAAGAAGCGATTAGGGCGATTAAGGGATCCTAAATGGGAGCAGTGGGACGCGGGGGACGATACTCCCGTTGTAAATTGTGAAATCGAATCGTTGAAAGTGGCACGGGGGGAAGAGGAACCGGCCGTGGAATCGTTCGGTTCTTTTATCTTTCGTTTAAAACGATTGAAAATAAAGCGGAGAGCAATAACGCGTCGCGATCGCGAATAATTAAGATTAAGTTCGACGACGCGGATGATAAGCGCACGGAATGTCGCTGGGTCAGCGAAACCTTTTTGTTTTTTTTATCAATTTCCGGATAACTCGATCAGGAAATCATGGCGTGATCGTGGCTCGCGACTATGACGGCTCGGCTAGCATGAAAAGTGGGACACGATGCGATGGCGTGCGCGTATTTCCGATTTACGAAAATCCAGTTTGCGCACGTTACCTTCTTTCTCTGTTTTGAAAATGCTACGTACGTCTTCTTGATTTTTTTAAACAAGCATACGCGGTACCTTTTGATAAAATTTGCTTAATTAATTGATCGTCCAATGACACAGCGATAAAAAAAAATTGTTTTTATCGTATTATCTCCGTGAATTACAAAAAAATTATTATTATCTTTGTATCTATATTTATATCATGTTTTTTTTCTTTCAGTTTATGCATGTGTTCACTGATGAAGGCTTTAAGCCGAGAGGTTTAAATGTACTTATTCTATTGAATTTGTTTACACTTTATATATATTTTGTTTGTATTTCTTTTATTCATTTTTTGGCCTATTCGACTCGTCTGTTTAACAGCTTTTATATTTTGTTAAAAAAAAAAAAAAGAATGCAAAGATATTCAAGTCAGAGGAGAGAAATCTCTCTGCGATTGACGATCTGTCAGAGGAGAGAAATCTCTCTGCGATTTAACGTGTAAATTCCACAAGAGAATTCTCATTCACATTTCCGCTGAGTGGTAATTACGTGTTAATTGTCCCCCCCCCCTTCTCGAGAGTCGTCGAAAAATCGACGTGCGTTAAAAAGTGCGTTTTTTTTTCGAGCACGAAAGAACACGGAATCAGGAAACCATGGAGACTCCAAGAGTGCGCAGATAAACGCCCTTGCCGAGGTTCACCGAACCATCGCGGGAAGTGCGCCGCGTCGCGATTGGCCGCGGGCGCATAAACCCCACCATAAAATTGCGTTTGCCTCGTGGCAAGGCAAGACAAATCGCCTGGATGTCAACGGTACCAGGAAATCATGATCAGATCAGATGCGTCGGGTCGCATTTCCGGCGTAATAGACGTGTCAGCGAAAGAAGTCCCTGGTTCATCTTGGCGCGAACTTCTTCTTAATTCCCGCTCTGGCAACGAGCTCAATAATTCCTTTACATCAGGAATGTGAAGTCCATTGATGTTTACGTCGCGCGCAAAATTTTTGCAGCTAAAAGATGATCGACGAATGCGATTTATCTCGAGCTTTATCAATAAACTCGTTTCTGCCGTTGATTACAATTTCAACGGACCGTTCAACTGAACACATTGTCCGATCTCTTGTAGATGAAATTCTCCGCGAGTGCCTGCGTTATAACGATTTATATCATTTAACTGATATAAAAAAATTTATTGAGCTCATTGCCAAAGCGGGAATTAAGATGAGAAGAAGATCGCGCCAAGATGAACGAGGGACTTTTTTCACACGTCTATTCCGCCGGAAATGCGGGCCGACGCATCCGATCGCAACGATATGTTTTTCTTATCAGATTCTCTGTCAGCGCGCCTCTCGCCCGCATTCATTTTTTCGACACAACACGCAGCCGGGCGGCAGCGGAGTCGGTCGATAGCCTCGTAAATTATCCTGGTTTGTCGTCGCGGACAGAAACGAGTAGACACCGGGGGTATTAGGATATTATGCTGGCGAAACGTGACGTGGCCCATGGTCGGCTTCCTGATCTCCTGAGGATCACTGACGTCCGTCGGCGCTGATACCACGCGCTGAACCGCGTATCGGAGTGCGCGCGTCCATTTTCGCGCGTACAAAGTAGGGGTGGGTGATGTTCGAAAAAAAAATCGATGTTGAAATAATCGATGTTTTAAAATATCGAAATTTGTGAATCGATTATTCGCAAAAAATCGATGCATCGATTATTATTTTTATTATTTTTTTTTAGAGCTGAGATTTGTAGTTGTGAGCTCTTGCTTGGATGAAGGCTTGCGTTTGCAGACAATTATTAGTTGTCCATTGCTGGTGTTTTCAGTATTCTCATTGAATGCCGCTACAGATCGTGCTGCCTCTACATAAAAAATAATCGAACATCGATGAATCGAATGAGAAAAACATCGATAAAATAATCGATTCTTGAAAAATAATAATCGGACACATCGATTAATCGATAAATATCGCCCATCCCTAGCATAAAATTACGAACGCTCCTGTGAAAGAAGCATGAAAACTCGAGCTGAGAAAGAACCAGCTTTGATATGTTGAAAGTTGACTTAATTCGCTTCTTTCTTTATATCTGTGTTAAAATGAAATCTTCACTATTAGATTTATATCTCAACAAATAATTGAATTAAATGATTATGTGTAGTACTGCTTTAGATTATTACTTCAATAAATTATACTTATACAATTACAATTTTTACGAGTATTATACAATTTTTGAGTTTGGTTTGGCGTGGACGTCGGTCATCATTAAAAGTTAGTGCTAGTCATCAACCCAGTGAAAAATGATTCATCGATTGTCAAATCGGCATTGATTTGACGGTTTCTACGTCGATTCGACATCATTTCGACATCAATTAATAAATTTGCACAATATTCTACGTGTTAAAAAAAAAACTTTTACTGAAAATTTGTTAAAGAGATAAAGGATTTTATTCAATAATACTTGTCTTCTTACATCGAAAAGAAACGCATAAAAATGACGTAAAATTTCACGAACTGGTATATGAAAGAAGAGGACAATAATATTATAATAATATTCAAATAATACATTTTTAATCTTAATTTTATTCGTTACTTCTTTGACGACTAGGTATTTCTGGTAAAACAGTGAATTGACACGAATTTTAGGATCATGAGAGCTAAAATTTATTTTTTGAAGTATTGTAAAAATAATGACATCTTTCTTTTACATTTAATACATTCTTATAATTTTTTTGTACAATAATATCTAAAAAAACTATTATAACTATTATTCTACCTTAAAAATATGTATCTGAATTGGCAACGTCAGTTGTGACAAATCGAAATTTACTGTGGAATACCGCTGCTTAAATAAACTCATTGCTTTCGTAAAAATTCAAAGATAAAAATAATTTTATTTTTTACCAATAATGTTTCTACCAAATACAGTTAATTTTAAAGACTGCTCATATGGACCAACGAAGAGACAACTTGATACTAGAATAAAGGAACACACAAAAACAACATAAGATTGTTAGTTACTGAACATATATTAAATTATAAGTAAAATGCACATTTGATTGGGAAAATATTAAAATTATTAATACAGAAGAAAAGTTTTCAAAAAAGACCTTTTAGTGAAATGACTTACATCAAAGAACAAAAAAATTGAATTCATCAAAAAGATAAAGTTGCTAGACGGAGCTTATTATCATGTCTCGCCGATACAGTAGAAAAAACAATAAAATAGAAATAAAGCTTGTTTAGATTCAAAACAATCAATACATAACCAATGTCTTTGACGTTACTGTAACATTTTGACATAATATTGATATTGCATGTTTCTGAAACGTTTCTGCAATATTACATTGCAACTCGCAATATTGTAACGTTTCAACAATATTGCTGAAAGCTTCTGTGCTGTATGGGTATAACGCATAAAATATTATAGTTAACATAATAATTATTAAAAAAAAGTATAATATTAACAACTATTCTAGATAAATATTCCTAGCTAAGGAGATTTTTTTTATCTTTTGCTTCTCTTGTTTCGTTTCGTCTAGTTTTTCGTACTTTGAGTCGTACTACCTTACAAAAATCATCTTTGGGGCGCAGAAGATGTATAGCTCATTATTTGTCGCGACGCGTGGCACCTTTGTTTTTATAACGATGGGGCACACACAAGCAGGATACCATGCTCGACGCGGTGGTGTTCCCCTCGATGGAAACGAGCGACGGTATTTCGTTTCGGATTCCTCCTCCGGGAGTCTCGTCGCCGACGCGGCGCGACACATTCGCCGTTCTAGCGTAGCGAATTCAATTTGTCCCGTCTGAAGAAAGATAAATCGTGCAGATGTCAACGGTATTAGGACAACATGATCGTAAAAGAAGCCCTTCCATGGCGGAGGGGGGGGGGGCAGTCTGCTTTCAAATCCCGCGGCAAATATGGTGGAGGCCGACGACAAATTCCTCCCGATTGATGCTCCTTTTCGAAGAGAGAATCGTTTGAGAAGTTCACAAAGAGCTGACATTCTTTATGTCGGTACGAATGTTGAGAAACGCGCTGTTCGTGAAATTCGATTCGAAATCTACTTGTGACCGAAAATTAAATATATTCACAAATATTATATTCTTTTTGACCGTAAATTAATAGTAGAAGAAGAAATATATCGAAATCGCCAAGCGATCAGACCTGGATCTTGATAGCCGACTTGGTTTGTCGAACTTAAGACGCAGTAAATAAGATGCGTGCCGACTTAATATGTCGAACTTTAAAACGCAAGTAAATTAATATATTCTTAATTATCCAACAATCGCGAGAAATTTTGTAAAATTTTTAATGTAAATATATATATATATATATATATATATATATATATATACCAGGTCTGTAAATATGAAACCGGAATTTAATATGAAACCGGATTTTTGTATAAAAAAGAAACGTTTATTGCATAAAAATGATAAAATATATTTTATTCAAAGTATTGCCCGTTGCTATCTACACATTTTTCCCATCTGCCTGGTAATTTGTGGATGCCACGCCAAAAAAATTGTTGCTCTTTTGAGCCAAACCAGTCATCGAGCTATTTTCGTACATTTTTGTACGAAGTGAAGCGCTGCTCCGCAAGTGCGTGTCCCATCGATGCGAATAAGTAATAATCTGACGGAGCCAAGTCTGGTGAATAAGCCGCATGTGAAAGTATTTCCCAACTAAATGCCTCGATCGTTTCCTTGACCACTTTTGCTGAGTGTGATGGTGCATTATCATGAAGCAAAATCACTTTGTGTTGCCTTTCTTGGTATTCTGGTCGTTTTTCACGCAATGCTTGATTCAAGTTGATCATTTGTTGTCGGTACCGTTCAGTATTAACGGTTTCACCAGGTTTTAGCAGCTCATAATAAATGACGCCTTTCTGATCCTACCAAACACAAAGCATTGTCTTCCGTCCATAGCGATTTGGCTTTTCAGTTGATGTTGGTTTTTCACCTGGAGTTACCCATGATATTTTACGCTTAGGATTTTCAAAATACAGTAGCGCTCAAAAGTATTTTGACAAGGACAATAATTGAGCTAATGTAATACAAATAAAGACACAAATATACAACTATTTTTTATTGGAAGAAACTTGATTTGTCTACATATTTTTGTAAAAGAAATTGTAGTTTGATAACAAAATTACAAAACCAAGCTAGAAATAAAGAACATGATTGATCAAAAGTATTTTGATACTGTAATTAAATAAAAAATTTTAACGCTTAAACATCATCTTTATTTTTAAATAAATCAATATTTAGTAGCATATCCATTAGCCTTTATGACAGCATTGCAACGAGCCGGCATCGAGTCGACTAACTTCTGTATTCGATCCAAAGGAATTTTTTCCCACTTCTCCTTAAGAGCTAAAGAATTAAAGAATTAAAGAAAAAGAAAAAAAAGAATAAAGAATTAAAGAATTAAAGAAAAGAATTAAAGAATTAAAGAATTAAAGAATTAAAGAATTAAAGAATTTCTTGTTGTCAAAATACTTTTGAGCGCTACTGTATATCCACTTTTCATCGCCAGTTACAATTCGATGGAGAAATGACTTTTTTTGTATCTGGTGAGCAGCATTTCGCAAGTGGTTTTTCGGTTTTCCTGCTGCCTTTCATTCAGTTCATGGGGAACCCATTTCCCCACCTTCCGAATCTTTCCCATGGCTTTCAATCGTATGGAGACGGCTTCTCGTGTCACATTTAATTAATCCGCGAGTTGTTGTTGAGTTTGAGAGTCATCCTCATCCAACATGGCCTGCAATTCGCTGTCTTCAAACTTTTTCGGTGGTCTTCCACGTTCTTCATTTCTCACGTCCCAAACGCCATTTTTGAATTTTTTAAACCACTCATAGCACTGTGATTTACCAAGAGCATGGCTGCCGTAAGCTTCAACCAGCATTTTATGCGAGTCTGCAGCAGTTTTTTTCAAATGGTAACAGAAAATCAATGCTGTCCGTAGAAATGCGCACGAGACGAACGAGACGAGATTTTAGCGATCTTGGTCTTGATCTCGAACAATCTTGAAACAAGCATATTGATCTCGGGTTTTCGAGAATCTCGAACATATGATCTCGATCTTGATCTCGAATCTCGACGAGATCTCGTAAATTAAAAAATTGTCAATAATTTTAGGAGTTGTACAATTATTGTAAACAATTTCTGTAATGTATCCTCTAACGTGACTTGTCAACATCATGTTTAGAAATGTAAATAAAAATATAAAAATTATGATATATATATAAATAAAATATATAATATTAAAATAATATTAAAATATTGGACAAGTAAATAAAAACATTACAGTAGAATCGTAAAGGCCATTTTAATAAATTATTGCAAGAAAATGCAAAAGTAAATAAATGAATTTAATAAAATTTAAATTACAATAATGAGTGAAAAGCTGACGTATACCACGAATTCAGACATATTAGTGACCTGGCAGATTCAGCAGTTAACTGGCAACGGTGTTTACGTATGATTAGATTAATATAAAAAGTACTTAAAGTTATAATAAAATTGGGTATACTTATGATCGTTTTCTTGTTTTGTTGCTGTCGTCTGTAAATTTTCTTCCTACATAAACATTTGCACATCGCGGTCGAACTGGGTATTGACAATCGGAAGAAAGGAGGCGCCGCGTCGCTAACATCGCTGCTGTTGCGCCGACAGAGACATACAATCGCGATTCCGTGTTTCATACCTGTGGCTACGGATTTTATCGCGCAGCCACGGCGCGTCCCAGATATTGTCGTCAAATCGATAAAATAATAAAATATTTTGTTAAAATCTCGACGAGAATTTTAAATAATCTTGATCATGTCAAGATCTCGATGTGCTGGATCTCGATATTGATTTCAAATGTTATAAGTAATCTCGATCTCGAATCTCGTCTCAATTTCGAGACGAGATCGAGACGAGATCAAGATTTATCTCGTCTCGTGCGCATCTCTAGCTGTCCGCAAATCATAGTTTCCTGGCACAAAAATTCGACATGTTTAACTTTATTGCAAACTATACTGTTGTATGAAACTTGTATTATTATGAGTTCAAAATGGTTGTCAGATGTTAACAATGAAGTTAACCACCAATGACGCTGACTGACGATAACTTCTTTGAGAGCTAGAGCCATCTATTGGTAAATTCCGGTTTCATATTTACAGACCTCGTATATATATATATATATATATATATATATATATATATACAGGGTGTCCCATTATAAAACATCCAGTCGAATATTTCGAAAACCAAGCCCGGGAGAGAAAAATTTTTCAGACAAAAGTTATTTGGTTTCGAAGGGCCCATAAGATGATACCATTGGTTTGACCTTGAAGAATTATTTGAAAGTTACATGAAAGTCACCTCAATTTTTTTAAATGGCATTCCCTATTTTTTATTACATATTCTTGTAGCTGACTTCAAGAGCTTTCCAAAACACTATAATAAAGTATTTTTATTAAGTATTTTCCGAGTTATAAATTTGAAATAATTTCATAATTTTACATAAACTGTAAAATATCTCGTAAAATATTTACTTTTCGATGACCTTACCTCAATACTTTTATGCACAGAATAATGAGAGGAACCAATTGGTGTCAAGAAAACACATAGTTGTTTTTAAGAAAAAATATGCAATTTGTAACTAACAATTACATATTTTTTCTTAAAAACAACTATGTGTTTTCTTTACACCAATTGATTCCTCTCATTATTCTGTGCATAAAAGTATTGAGATAAGGTCATCGAAAAGTAAATATTTTACGAGATATTTTACAGTTTATGTAAAATTAAGAAATTATTTCAAGCTTTATAACTCGGAAAATACTTCATGAAAAAATACTTTATTATAGTGTTTTGGAAAGCTCTCGAGGTCAGCTACAAGAATATGTAATAAAAAATAGGGGATGCCATTTAAAAAAATTGAGGTTTTTTTCGACTTCGATTGGATGTTTTATAATAATTCTTCAAGGTCAATAACCATATGGTATATATATATATATATATATATTAAAAAGTAAATATATTAAAATAAAAATTATAATAAAATTATAAATATATATATATATATATATACAGGGTGACCCATTTTAACTTCCCCACCGGATTATCTTGAAAGGAATACACTTTCTGAAAAAAAGTTTCAGATATAAGTTTTAGTATTTTTCCCTGGCTATTGAATGGCGATATTGAATTTGACCTCAATTGTGAAAGTGAAGGTCATTTAAAGGTCAAGTTAATTTTTTTAAATGGGAACCACTATTTTTTATTACATATTCTTGTAGCTGACTTCAAGAGCTTTCCAAAACACTATAATAAAGTATTTTTTTATTAAGTATTTTCCGAGTTATAAAGCTTGAAATAATTTCTTAATTTTACATAAACTGTAAAATATCTCGTAAAATATTTACTTTTCGATGACCTTATCTCAATACTTTTATGCACAGAATAATGAGAGGAATCAATTGGTGTAAAGAAAACACATAGTTGTTTTTAAGAAAAAATATGTAATTGTTAGTTACAAATTGCATATTTTTTCTTAAAAACAACTATGTGTTTTCTTGACACCAATTGGTTCCTCTCATTATTCTGTGCATAAAAGTATTGAGGTAAGGTCATCGAAAAGTAAATATTTTACGAGATATTTTACAGTTTAAGTAAAATTATGAAATTATTTCAAGCTTTATAACTCGGAAAATACTTAATAAAAAAATACTTTATTATAGTGTTTTGGAAAGCTCTTGAAGTCAGCTACAAGAATATGTAATAAAAAATAGTGGTTCCCATTTAAAAAAATTAACTTGACCTTTAAATGATCTTCACATTCACAATCGAGGTCAAATTCAATATCGCCATTCAATAGCCAGGGAAAAATACTAAAACTTATATCTGAAACTTTTTTTCAGAAAGTGCATTCCTTTCAAGATAATCCGGTGGGGAAGTTAAAATGGGTCACCCTGTATATATATTATATATAGTATACATATATATATACAGGGTGTCCCAGAATCACAGGCCAATACTGATAGGATAGGTAGGGGATGGGGTGGAGATGGGAATGAAATAGGACACCTCTGTCCGATCATGCACCCCCGCGGAGATACAGAGGGTGGAAGTTGTACGAATCCGCGGCGCGCTATGACAAGCCGCTTGTCGGTGAAGGCTAGTGGAAACAACACCACTACTCGCACGCTCGCTTCACCGACATATATATATATCTATATATATATATATATATATATATATATATATATATAAAAAATATTTAAGTGTCAGTAAAATTTATTCATTTGCTCTATAGCCATAAAAAACATGTGTAAATATTCAATACTTCAAGTAAGCAAAAAGAAAATGCTTTGTTTGTTCTCGAAAATATGTAAGTAGGTATACTAAGCGGGTTCTGAACCACTTTGGAGTGGGGGTATGACGTCACGTGGAGTGGGGGTATGACGTCACGGGGGGGAGCAATTTTTTAATTGCTTTTAATTAATTAATTAATCAATTAATTAATTAATTAATTAATTTAAAAAAATCAATTTTTCGATTTTTCTTAAAAAAATAAATAAATAATTAATTAATAACAACCAATTAAAACAACCAATTTTTTCTTTTAATTTTTACTTATAAAAAATAAAAAATATATAAATGATCTGCGTCGGCGTTTCCGATATCTTATATCCTGGTAACACTCTCGGTGAAAATTCATGTATCGTGTGCACGGGTTTACTGTTGCAGTACGCGCCCGCGGTCACGTTACACTCAATGCGGATAATGTTCACGTTGATGATGTTAATCGGCATGTCCGATTCGTGCCACTGTCGCGGCTTCAGCACGCGGTACGATGAAAATTCCAGCAGCGGTCCAATGTTGTTGGGCTTGCTAAAGTTTATTTTGTAGGCACATTTAATCTCGCTTTTCATCGTACTGTAATTAGCGTGGAGCACTATCGGATATTCTTCATCTTCATCGTCACTGGAACGAACAACGAGTCGCGGACGTTTTCGCGAAATTGCACGCCTCAAAAAATCATTTATGGCTTGCAGTTCGTACGATCCCTCGGGAATCGTAATTTCCAAATCGTTGTCAAAGTAAAATTTATTATTCGAAGCATTCACGTTCGGTATCGTGTAATAAGTTTCAAAGTCCATTAGACCGAGCTCGTAATCGTCATCGCTCAAATCTATGGGTGGAAAATAGTTTATGGCGAGGACACTGCTCTTTCCGGTCAACGTCAGCGACATGATGAAAGAAGCCGCTCAACGAATACTGAGTCCTCACGACACCTCGTCAAGCTTTAAATTCACGCGTGTCGACTGTTCGGAGAAACCATAGACACATCTGTCCACAGATGTTCTGACTCATAACGTTGATAAGATGTGCGATTATATTCTATCGTCACATCGTCTCCGAAACAGCGCGAGTTCCTTAGGCGGCCGAAGATTACCAAAACTGTCGAAATATACCACGTAATTTTCCCTCTTTGCATACGTCACCCAATGAGTGCCGGGACCTGTCGCATCATCTAGATTTACGATACCGCTCTCGTTTCGACTACACCGCTTATCGGCAATGCGTTACGCATAAAAATACCTCTAAAGCGGCCCCTAGACGATCAATATTATTGTGCAATATTTTGGTTTGTTCAATATAATTGATCGTATGTGGGCAATATTGAAAGGTTGTGCAATATATTGTGTGATTTTCAAAATCTTGAAAATATACAGGGTCCATTATGAAAGTAATGCGCATGATTTTATTGTGACGCGAATATCCATCGCAGCGGGGTAAGATGAGTCGGGAAATGTAGTGGAGGGTCTGCCCTTCCAAGGCAGCCGGTCGCCATTTTGCTCCGAGCAGTCCGAGTGGAAAGACGTGCCTCCGCGTGAAGTGTGTTTTTCGTCTTTGTAACACGGCGCGAGTTGGAGAGTTCGCTTGAACAGCGATACGCCATCAAGTTTTGCGTGCGGCTTGGAAAGAATGCAACCGAAACATTCCAGATGCTTCAAGAGGCGTTTAAGGAAGACTGCATTTCAAGGTCACAGTCCGGGAGGTGGCACAAGGCGTTCAAGGAGGGCCGGGAGGAGATCGCCGATGAACCCCGGTCTGGACGCCCAACAACGGCCAGAACCGACGAAAACGTGAATCGTGTGTACGAAGTTTTACGTTCCAACCGTCGATTGAGCATCCAGTACATCGCTGACACCCTAAACATATCCACATTTGCGGTACATGAGATAGTGACCGAGAATCTGCAAATGCGCAAGATCTGTGCGAAGCTTGTGCCGAAAGTGTTGACAGAAGAACAGAAAGAACTTCGAATTTCGCGCTGTCAAGAATTGTTGGATTTGATTCAAAATGAGCCGGACTTTTTTTTGTTTCCCCGTCTGAAGAGAGAGCTGAAAGGAAAGCATTGGGAGTCCGTGGAAAACATCCATAAGCATGTTACAAGGATCCTAAAAGACATTCCCGTCGAGAAGTTTCAGCATGCCTTCCAGGCATGGCAGACACGTCTCCGCAAGTGTATTGATTCAGGGGGGGAGTATTTTGAAGAATTTTAAGCATTTGTACCGCTACGATCAATAAATCTATTTTTCTCAGACAATGCGCATTACTTTTATAATGGACCCTGTATTGTGCAAACGGGATAATATTGTGCCGTCTGTTGGCAATATTGCGCAATATCGCCTCTATACGGTACAATCTTTTGCACAAACTAAAATATTGTACAATAATATTGACCGTCTAGGGGCCTCCGTAAAAATATTGTGCAACCCACATTGCACAATAATATTGATCGTCTAGAAGCCGCTTAAAGTATAGTACACGCATGCGTTGCCAGTTGATCCAATTGTACGTTCGTTGTCACACCCGTGGGCATTTTTAACGTTTTTTTTTAATGACGTTTTTTTTTCTTTTTGGCTGTTACTCCCTGTCCGCGTTTGTACGGGGTGAGATACACTCCTCGTCCATACTTGTACGGAGCGAGATACAGTCCGCGACCTTCCATTACGCGATTGTGACGTAGCTCCTCGAGCTGACGTCGCGCGACTTTGCCATCGTTCACCATTTTTGCCGCTCCGCCGATCAAGGATCCGAGTGCGCCCAACATTGGTAGAATCGGCAATATGCCACCGTGTTTTGTTGCCGGAAGTATCCGTTTTTTTTTCGCCTTTTTCCTCGTCTTTGTTTTCATACTCATATCTTCGTCCATCCAAAGATAATAGTACGAATAATAATACGAATAATACACTTGTCCACAAAAAAACGCATCACTTAAATTGCATCAAAAAATAGCCTAAATTTAAAAGTGCAAAACTCCAAAAAGAATGAATCGATCAAAGTGTTCTTAGTCTCATTTTAACGCTTGAAACCTCTACTTTAAGATGCTTTGATGCCAATATCCGTGCAGTTTCTCCCCGTCCCGGGATCCTGAAGAAAACGGACATGCCTCAAGCATCAAAAAAATTGGTCGAGTTTGACAATGCAACGGACTGAGATAAATTTTTTCAGCATGTCTCATGCCAGCCATGTTAAATCTTGCACTTTTCCTTACAAAATGAAAAAAAAGAAGTCTCTACGATTTTTTTACGCCGAGTTACGGCCGTTTGAAAAAAAAGTTGCATTTTCGCTTCATTGTCGCATAACTCAGTCAAATATCATCTGATCGAAGCGTTTTTTTTTTCATTTTAAAGCTTCAAATCTGTACTTTAGGAAGCATTAGAAACATTTTATTCATCGGTTGATCCCAATTTGTTGCAATTGTTTAACAAACATGACGTTTTTAAAGAAAACATGCCAAAACTTTTCATGACCCCGTGGCATGCAGAACAATTTTTTTGCTTAACCTCGTCCACAGCACTTTAAAATACGCATTTTTCCGAACAAAATGAAAAAAAAAAAACATCTTTGTACGATTTTTTTAGCGAAGTTACAGCTGTTTAAATTCAACGTGATTTTCTCACATTACTCCAGTATGCACGAAATGAAACTGAAAAATGCGAAAAACGCTGGGTAAATAGCTTGGTAGTGACGAGTTTCAATTTCCAGTCGAGGTCTTGGCTTTCATCGCTACCCAGACAACTGTGGCTGCGGCTTTCTCACCGAGAGCGGAATTCCTCGCAACGATACGTTTTCGCGCTTTTTCGGCGAGTATCCGGTCCGCCACGTGCCTCTCTGCGAGATCGTTATTCCGAGAATACGCTATGTCGTGATCGCGGCACGCTGCGTCCAGTGGATTTATACCTTGATCTCGCCAATCGCTTTTCTAAATGAGTGCCCGGGCCGCAAAACTGATAGCCGAGAATATGTAACTCGAAACGCGCGTTTATCGCACGATTGAGACTGCTGTCTTTACTGCTGGATTCGCTCGACGCCATTGCCGACAAGCAAGTCCAGCAGTAAAAACAAACAAGAAGTACAAACATGTAATGCGCCGCAATTCTTTATCAATGGCGGTGGACCGTCAATGTGTTTGATGACACGGTAAATTATAATGTTCCAGGCAACGACGATTATTGAATTTCGGGATCCGCTCTTCTGGAAGTTTAATTCCGCACGTACGCGATAAAAGATGAACCAGTGTCGCGTAACGATGACGTAGGGATTGAAATGTCGTCCAGAAGCGTGAAAGGATGCGATATGGAGTAAGATGAAGAGGAATCTCTGAAGTACTATACTATATCTCAATATAGATTAAATGACGGCGACGATGCACCGTTGATCTCTACACCGCGTGCGATAATCGAAGACGTACAACCGATGACGGCGACGACAACGAACGATATCCTCGCAACCAAGAATGTTTTCGAACTACGGACGATTCACTCGCAATCTTGCCTGTCCTACGCTGTGACAGAGAGAGCGGTATAGATAACAACGATAACAACGATAACAACGATAACATTCTCGTTGACGGTGTAAAATATATCGGTACGCTCGGTCTTTACGAACTGGTCTTTACGATCTTTACGAACTAGATAGCGTGGGCTAGATAAAAAGTATACGAAAAAAAATTGTATTGACTTTTTTTAATTATTGTATTTTTTTTTACAAGATATTTGTGATAATTCCTGAGAATTTTACTATTTAACACACGCACATGTATAATTATATTAAATTAACATATTATTTAAAATTTCTATCGATGGCAGTCGATGGCAGTCGAACCTGGTACCCTTATCGAGCTGAATTTCGAGTAAGAACACCGATCGACTCATTCGTTTTGACGATGCGTTAGTTAATTTATAATAAGACCAGCTTCGCGAAGTTCCTCGATGATCGGCAGTATCTCGTTGTCGTGAGCGTTGTGGCTAGCTTGGCGAAGCGCCATCGAGCGCCTTCGAGCAATCGCAGGCGATCCACTAGCTCGTTGGGATCATCCCAGTGTACGAAATCGATCGTGTTGTTGTTTAGTATCATAGCACGAGATAATCCTCCTCCGGATTTCTTCTTTCCAGGTTCAATCGATAGTAACGGTGCGATTACATGTTTGTACTTGTATCCCCTGTTGCTCCGTAGTTGGCCGTCAGCATTGTAATTGCGTCTATGCACATTAGTCGTTAGCAGTATATTTTTGTACTTTCGCATATCGTCTTCCGTGTACTCGTCATTGTCGGGAATTTTCTTAAAAATCAGTTCGTAAAGACCGAGCGTACCGATATATTTCACACCGTCAACGAGAATGTTATCGTTGTTATCGTTGTTGTCCACGTCGAAACGTTTGCTACCAATCATTCCATCCTTGCCGAGATAAACGCTGTACACGTTATTTATACCGCTCTCTCTGTCACGCGTAGGACAGGCAAGATTGCGAGTAAATCGTCCGTAGTTTCGAAAACATTCTTAGTTGCGAGGATATCGTTCGTTGTCGTCGCCGTCATCGGTTGTACGTCTTCGATTATTGCACGCGGTGTAGAGATCAACGGTGCATCGTCACCGTCGTTTAATTTATATTGAGATATAGTATAGTACTTCAGAGATTCAGGTGATTCGATTGACGAGCGATCCACTCATTTCCTCTTCATCTTACTCCATATCGCATCCTTTTCACGCTTCTGGACGAATGACATTTCAATCCCTACATCATCGTTACACCGGTTCGTCTTTTATCGCGTACGCGCTAGAATTGTCGACGATTGATTGTACCATGCTTGCGTTGCTTTTCCGCGTTGTCTCCCATCGACCGTAATCTGTAGTCGAAACTAGTCATTTTGGTCGTCGGCGATTGTATTTCGCGCCTCTTCCTCGAGATCATATATGTAGTACCCCCACTTCACACAGTGTCGCCGCAAGTCTTCAAAGCTAGGGAAACACAAATTTCCCTATGTGGCGCGTTCCTCGCGCCCCTGCGTGCTGGCTTTTACCCTCATTCTTTCACTTTGTGCCAGTGTCGTCACTTTTAGATTGAGAAAGAACAGCAGATATGGGAAGGAAGGAAAAGAGAAGAAGATCACCATTCGAAGAGGATAAGGAAAATCGGAAGCTGCGACGGAAAATTCGACGACTAGAGGAGGAATTGCAGCGAAAAGAGGAAGATCGTCGTAAGTAGAGAGCTAACCTCACTGCGGTTCTCGACGAGTAAACTTTTGAAAAGTTCAGGTACCACATATCACAACGTGGTTGTGCTAACAATTTTTATTGCTATGCACTGCGCCTCTGGCTCTCACCAAGAGACGCATCTTCGTTTGACGAAGAAAAACAGCCTTATATTGCCGGCTCGGGTTTGACCCATAAGCCTCGCATCTTTGAGGATCTACCAAAGTATGCACCTTCGTTTGACGAGAAATAGGCAATAGGCTACCACAACGGCTTGGGTTTGACTCAGGAGCCCTATAACTATTCTTGGCCCTTACCAAGAATCATTTATAACTCAAAAATTTTGAGTGACAATGATTGTAATGGTACAATGATCCTTCAGGTAAACGTTCGCTGTCTCGATCATCGTCAAGATGCTTGGCGTCTCGAAGAAGCTCGTCGTCTCGAGGACGCTCTTCGTCTCAAAGACGCTCGCCATCCCGAAGACGCTC
This sequence comes from Crematogaster levior, assembly GCA_901521435.1. NCBI lineage: Eukaryota > Metazoa > Arthropoda > Insecta > Hymenoptera > Formicidae > Crematogaster > Crematogaster levior. Next base: position 456,479 of record CABEGB010000502.1, on the reverse strand, counting down.
GTTGTCCAGATACTCGTCAGGAGATTCGCAATATCGAGAACGCTCATTACTGCGTTATGCGCCCAAACGTCCACCGCCTCGATCTTCATCGAGCGCATTGGAGGTTAGTGGCTCAGGACTTAGAGATCGAGCGCCTCGGTCGGTCTCAAGATATACGACGCCAAATGTCAGGGAGTTACCAGAGACAGCAAACATTAATAGGAATAAGACTCCCGATGTTATGCCAAGCGAAAACAACACAGAAAAAATCCTGGAGACTGCTTCTACCAAGATACCAGAACACGAAGTCGAGCTTCAACAGGAAATAATAAACGTGATTGGTGCTCGTTTGGAACCAGACAAGAAGTCTGCCACAGCTGTCCATAAGGACATAGCCCTTCGCTGGTCGGAAATTTTAAAGAAGAAACTCCCACCGGAGGAAGTCAAGCTACTTTTGGAAAAGTATCCGATCCCGGAAAACTGTGGCTTTATTTCAGTCCCAAAATTAAATGCGGAAATTAGCGCCGCTATATAAGAAACCGCAGTAAAAAGGGACAAACGTATTGTTGAAAAACAAGAGCGTGTTGCGGCATGCATTGGGGCCATGGGTAAAGCAATTTCTACTGTACTGAAAATAGAATGTCCGGAAAAAATCGGGTTACTTGAATGCTTAAGCGACGGTGGTAGACTTCTCACCTCAATTCACAGGGAGGAGTCCTTGGCAAGAAAAAATATTATCCTAGCGAATTTAAATATTTCTATGAAGAATACGCTCTCAAACACGTCAGCCGACGAGTGGTTATTTGGAGGATTTGGAGGATTTGGAATGTTCGGTACGGAATGGAGCCTTGAGGAGATTACGGCGGAAAGATACGAACACGCACACGTAAAATAATGTCACACACGCAAGTTTTTGAACACAGAGTAACAGAGTATATTTTAACAAGTCAATGAGAACGTCACAATAAAAGTCGTAATATATACAAAGTTATTTACACTGGTTTTAATCACTCACACACTTTCAGCTCACACTACGAAGCACGGACAGTGCGAGTCCGCGGTGAGCAGCACGGAGCGCGGCCGAAAGCGGTTGAGGCGCGTGCGAATACGAATTTCGCGGACGCGAGGAGCAAGCGACTCCTATACAGTGAGCGTACACGGCGCGAGCAAAGAAAGCGACTTTGCTATCGCGAACTCGATGTAAGACCGGATAAACGGCGATTATCCGACGAAAAGCGTGAGAATTACTCTGTGAATTTGTAACTATGAAAACGCGGGTCGTACTCGAATTGCTCAAAGTAGACTGGCGCGTGTCCCCACTTCGCATCCGTTTTTATACTGCGCTTTTCTGGAATGTTCCTTCTCGTCGTCACTTCCTCTTGAGGGAAATGACGACAGAAAAGGAACACTCCAGAAAAGCTCGGAAAGGTCTACATAAACATATCTGCAAAAATATAATTATAAATAGCGAATTGGGGACGATGACTAAGTCTTTTTGAATTTAGAGAAACGGCAGCGCCGCCGTATCTCTACTCGAGCGCGCTCCGCGTGAGCGCGGCTAAGTTCGACATGTATCGAAAGCGGGACGCAAGTCCCGCGTACAGCGTGAGTGGAGAGCAACGACAGCAATGTGTGCGATGTAACACACATTACTGCCGCTACTTTCCACGTATATTAGTGCTGCATTACACCACCTATGTTGCACAGGCCATGCAACACAGGTGATGCAATGCAGCGTGATAAGGGCTTAGCGGAGCCCTTCGTTCGCTCGCGAACATTCCGCCCGCCTCCGGTAATTTACCGGACGAAATGATTCACGGATTTGCTTCGCGCGCGGCGAGCGCGCGAAGTGCGTGACGTTCGCGGTTAAGTGCCGCGCGAGCCCCGGTGTGGTGTCGCGTACGGCGTAGGGAGTAGCACCCGCCCATACAGCACAGACTCTTGCAGCAACATTGCTGCAACATTTCAACATTGCAATTGCAAATGCAATGTTGCAGAGATATCACAAAGTATTGTTAAATTTGCAATTGCAGTGCAATGTTGCAGAGATATTGCAAAAATTGATGTATATGTTTAATTTTATTATTTTTAGCATACTTTGCGTATTATATTTCGTTCATCCAAAGAATTATTTATATAATTATATTATTCATATAAAAGAATTTTTTTGTTTGTGTTATACGATATTGTTTATCGATTTCTGTACATGTTTATAATTTTATTATTATACATAAATTATAATAAATAAATATATATGTATTATATAATTCAGACTCTTATTATATTTATTATATAATATTTGTACTTTATACAGTATACATATATAGACGATCAGTGTTATAACTTTCAATAATAAAATTATACCATTCTCAAACTATGGAATGATTTAATTTTTTATGTTATTAAAACTATTATGCTCCGATATGTGTGTGTATACATATATACATACATACATATACAGGGTGTCCCATTATAAAACATCCAGTCGAATATTTCGAAAACCAAGCCCGGGAGAGAAAAATTTTTCAGACAAAAGTTATTTGGTTTCGAGGGGCCCATAAGATGATACCATTGGTTTGACCTTGAAGAATTATTTGAAAGTTACATGAAAGTCACCTCAATTTTTTTAAATGGCATCCCCTATTTTTTATTACATATTCTTGTAGCTGACCTCGAGAGCTTTCCAAAACACTATAATAAAGTATTTTTTCATGAAGTATTTTCCGAGTTATAAAGCTTGAAATAATTTCTTAATTTTACATAAACTGTAAAATATCTCGTAAAATATTTACTTTTCGATGACCTTATCTCAATACTTTTATGCACAGAATAATGAGAGGAATCAATTGGTGTAAAGAAAACACATAGTTGTTTTTAAGAAAAAATATGTAATTGTTAGTTACAAATTGCATATTTTTTCTTAAAAACAACTATGTGTTTTCTTGACACCAATTGATTCCTCTCATTATTCTGTGCATAAAAGTATTGAGATAAGGTCATCGAAAAGTAAATATTTTACGAGATATTTTACAGTTTATGTAAAATTAAGAAATTATTTCAAGCTTTATAACTCGGAAAATACTTCATGAAAAAATACTTTATTATAGTGTTTTGGAAAGCTCTTGAAGTCAGCTACAAGAATATGTAATAAAAAATAGGGGATGCCATTTAAAAAAATTGAGGTGACTTTCATGTAACTTTCAAATAATTCTTCAAGGTCAAACCAATGGTATCATCTTATGGGCCCTTCGAAACCAAATAACTTTTGTCTGAAAAATTTTTCTCTCCCGGGCTTGGTTTTCGAAATATTCGACTGGATGTTTTATAATGGGACACCCTGTATATATATATATATACATACACATATTGGCATGATAGTCTTAAAACATATGAAATTAAACCATTCTATAGTTTCAGAATGATATAATTATGTATACAAAATATTATTGCATACACATTGTATTGCAATGTTGCTGCAATATTACATTGCAATATTTCTAAAAGCGGACATTTTATTGTTGCTGCAATGCTGCAGCAACGTTGCTGCAATATTTCGCAATGTTTCTGCAATGTTGCAATCTTGCAAAAAAATATTGCTGCAATGTTGCTGCAATATTGCTGTGCTGTATGGGCGCGTGGTGCAGGCGGATTTCGCGAAGCACGTGCTCGCCGCGTGCCGTGCTTCGCGTCGCATTACGCGAATGGTTTCGCGTGTGGTATTCGTGCTTAGCTCAGCTGTGCCGCGTGCGCCAAGACCGGTGCCCGATTCCACCGGTAGAAATACTATTTTCGCGTGTGGCCGCGTTAGTGTAGTCGTCGCGGTTCTCAACTCGACCACTCGTACGTGGCCGTCGTCGCCCGGGTGAACCGCCGTAATGTGTGCTAACGGCCACCGGGCTGGTGAGGTGATCTCGGTGCGCACGAGACACAGCTGACCGATACGCGAGTTTTACCGTCGTTCGCCATTTCGGGCGTTCGGCCAAACGGTGGAGACATTCTTGGGACCACCGACGCCAAGGGTGGTCCCTCAGCATCCGGACATGCTGCCAACGCGAACGGCGCTTGACCGACACTTCCGCGAGTGTCGGTCCCGGGACCGCCAGCAGCGCAGTGCCGACACGGAAGTGCCCGGGAGTGAACGCGGCGACGGCGTCCGGATCGTCGGACAAGGGAGCGTTCGGCCGCGAGTTGAGGCAGGCGTCGGTGATCCCAAGAGCTGTTGGGGTGTCGCCGCCCGCCATAGCACGCTCCGTAGGCGGTGATGAGTGCAGCCCTCGACGGTGATCCGCCCGATCGGCACCCGGAACCGCTGGTGCAGCAGACCCAGCGTCTGCTGCCCTCCGCCGTGGAGAGCCTTTGCGTGGCTGGCGTCGGTCACCAGCCGAATGTATGCGGAGCCCCTGGGCAGGATGAGTAGGCGCTTCCTGTTGTAGGCCAGCACCGCGTGCCTCAGATGACCGCCGACCTGCAGCCCTCCTTCGTCGTCGACGAACGGGGTGGGTTCCGGCAATGCCGTGTGCCGTAACGAGGTGCCCCGCGCTAACCGTGTGGACAGCTCCGGTTCCGCGTCGCGCTGAACAGTGGTGCGCGACGGGAGAGAGAGGAGCGGCCGCGTCCACCGCCCCGGAGACGATCCATCCGAGGCTCGTCTGCTGCGCAATGGGATCGCGAGGCCCTCCGCGACGGACACCAGGACCGAGAATTTTGGCGTACACGTCGGCGCCGAGAAGCACGTCGATGCGATCTGCCGACGCAAAGTCCGGATCCGCCAACTCCACGTCGCGGAGATGAGGCCAATCCCGGACGGCCACGCTGTCGATGCCGGCGTACACCGTCAACCGCGGGAGCACGAGCGCGGTAATGGCGATCGGGCAGTCCTCACGACGCGAGCAAACGTTCAACCGCACCTGTCCGCGCGCCACGCCCGTCTGCTGTCCGCCCACGCCGAAGACAGTCACGGGCGTGCGGATGCGAGGAAGTCGCAGCCGTTGGACCAGGGCCTCTGTCACGATCGTCACTTCTGAGCCCTGGTCGATCAGGGCTCTCGCGGAATGAAGTCCGCCGTGCTGGTCACGCACGGTGATCCTTGCGGTGGCCAGCAGGACCGCAATGCGCTCCCCCAGTTCGCGTCGGGCACTATGGGACGTTCGCACATCCCCGGATCCCGCAACGCTCACAGAGGGTGAGTACGCGTCATGGAGCGCGGAGTGGTGCCGACCCTCGCAAACGGCGCAATTTCGTTTCGACTGGCACTCACCAACACCATGCTTGCCCAAGCAATTGCAGCAGAGCCGGGCCTCCTCGACGAAGCGACGTCTGTCCACCGCCGCCTTCCCTCGGAACACGTCGCAGACCATGAGGAAGTGGTCTTTCTCGCACAAGGTGCACCGCTCCTTCCTCCGCTCGGCGTGATCTTCTCTGGCGGCCTCCTGCTTCACGTGGTGAGAGCGCGCGGAGGTTGTTGGTTCCACCCTGGAAGGCTGCATCGCGTCCAAGGTATGCAACCTTTTCTCAACGAATTGCCGCAGCTCGGCATACGTCGGCGGATCCGTAGTGCCGCCGACGGCGTTCTCCCACTCGCGCCGCGAGCGGGGGTCGAGCATCTCGACAGTGAGGAACACGAAGAGGTCCTCACTGCTCGAGATGGGACGCCCGATACTCTCCAGCGAGCCGACCGTGCTCGACATCGCGTGGAAAAGCTTGCGAAGCTCTGCCGGCGACTCGGCCTTCATCTTCGGCAGGGCCGTATATGCGGCATAGTATGACCGCACCAGCAGGCGAGTATTTTCGTAAAAACCGGTCAGCGCATCCCATGCGCGACCGAAATTGGTCTCTGTGGTCGGCATACTTCGCACTAACAATTCCGCCTCCCCTTGCAGGCTCGTCTTTAGGTAATGCAACCTAGTGACGTCGGAGATTGCCGGGTCGTTGACGATCAACGACCGGAAGAGGTCTCGGAAGGACGGCCAGTCCTCGTACTTCCCGGAGAAGCTCGGCAGTTGGATGCGAGGCAATGTTGTGCGGGGAGGAGCGGACTGCTCCGGTTTCTGCTCGTCCTCGAAGCGCGAGGCCTTGGACACCTCGAGCTCCAACAGCGCGGCTCGCTGTTGGGTGTAGACGAGTTCCACCTTCCCGTAAAAGTCCTGCACGTAGTATTCGTGGGCCTTCATCTCGGCCCAGTGCAAGCTGCGCATCCGCTCGTGTTGCTCCTCAAACTTCGCCCATCTGCCGTCTAGCAGCTTGAGCGTGGTTGCAATCAGCGGCTCGCTGATCTTGGCTGCGCCCGCTTTCTTGAGATTTTCGAGCGTACGTGCGATACACCCGAAAATCTCCTGTTGAGCAACCAGTAATGGCTCCATTTCGATTACAGATCCTGGTTGGTCTCACCGCACACGAACGTTCTCGCAGTGCCGGTTCCCAGGACGGAAATCCGGCTCGAAGGACCAAAATGTTCGGTACGGAATGGAGCCTTGAGGAGATTACGGCGGAAAGATACGAACACGCACACGTAAAATAATGTCACACACGCAAGTTTTTGAACACAGAGTAACAGAGTATATTTTAACAAGTCAATGAGAACGTCACAATAAAAGTCGTAATATATACAAAGTTATTTACACTGGTTTTAATCACTCACACACTTTCAGCTCACACTACGAAGCACGGACAGTGCGAGTCCGCGGTGAGCAGCACGGAGCGCGGCCGAAAGCGGTTGAGGCGCGTGCGAATACGAATTTCGCGGACGCGAGGAGCAAGCGACTCCTATACAGTGAGCGTACACGGCGCGAGCAAAGAAAGCGACTTTGCTATCGCGAACTCGATGTAAGACCGGATAAACGGCGATTATCCGACGAAAAGCGTGAGAATTACTCTGTGAATTTGTAACTATGAAAACGCGGGTCGTACTCGAATTGCTCAAAGTAGACTGGCGCGTGTCCCCACTTCGCATCCGTTTTTATACTGCGCTTTTCTGGAATGTTCCTTCTCGTCGTCACTTCCTCTTGAGGGAAATGACGACAGAAAAGGAACACTCCAGAAAAGCTCGGAAAGGTCTACATAAACATATCTGCAAAAATATAATTATAAATAGCGAATTGGGGACGATGACTAAGTCTTTTTGAATTTAGAGAAACGGCAGCGCCGCCGTATCTCTACTCGAGCGCGCTCCGCGTGAGCGCGGCTAAGTTCGACATGTATCGAAAGCGGGACGCAAGTCCCGCGTACAGCGTGAGTGGAGAGCAACGACAGCAATGTGTGCGATGTAACACACATTACTGCCGCTACTTTCCACGTATATTAGTGCTGCATTACACCACCTATGTTGCACAGGCTATGCAACACAGGCGATGTAATGCAGCGTGATAAGGGCTTAGCGGAGCCCTTCGTTCGCTCGCGAACAGGAGGCGATTTAGAAGAAAGACTAAAAGTTGCTAGAAACCTGGAGAAAACATCAAAGGTTTTGAAACCTCCAGCAAAACCCTCAGTGCAGAACATCGTGCAGAAAAATCCAAAAAACTTGAGAGGCCCGCCGCGCCAATCAACATACAAGAGTCGATCGGCGACGGCAGGCGGGAAACGCAGAACATCATCCAGCAACCCGGAGACGAAGAAGTCATCCTACCGCAGAGAATCAACCAGCCGCTACAGGAAACGTTATTAGACGCGTCAACGAGCGTAGGTAGACCAGCGGGTAGATTAAGAAATTTTCTTAAAGCCTGGTCAGAAATAACTAAGGATCCTGTGATCTTAAAATGGATCCAGGGTTATGAGATTCCCTTCTTTTCACAACCGAGTCAAGAAAATTGCCCAGTTGAACACCTAGGGCCGGATTATAACATGCTATTAATGGATAAGCAGATTAATAAGTTAATTGTCAAGGGAGCGATCGAAAAATGCTCTCCATCACAAGACCAATTTGTGTCAAATATTTTTTTAGTCCCTAAACCAGATGGTACGCATAGGTTAATTCTAAATCTCAAAAAAATTAACGAGTTTATTGCAACAAAACACTTCAAAATCGAAGACTGGAAAGTTGCCAAAAGACTGATCAGTCATCGTGATTATATGGCAACGTTAGACTTAAAAGACGCGTACTACCTTGTTTCCATCAAAGAAAAGGATAGAAAATTTTTACGTTTTAGACACAAAGGAGAATTTTTTCAGTTTACTTGTTTGCCCTTTGGCTTGAATGTGGCACCGTATGTTTTTACAAAACTCTTAAAACCGGTAGCAACGTACTTAAGGAAACGCGGTATTACTTCGGTTTTTTATCTCGATGATTTGTTAATTATCGGTCAATCTTATGACGAGTGCGTCAATAATATTAAAGAAACGACTACGCTGTTACAGGAATTGGGATTTATAATTAACGAAAAGAAAAGCCGTATAGTCCCTACACAGCGATGCAAATATTTAGGATTAATTTTTGATTCAAAAAGGATGTCTATAGAATTACCGGAAGAAAAAATACGTCGAACCATAGAATTATTAAATAAATTCAATAATCTATCACGTTGCACTATAAGAGAATTTGCGGCTTTCATAGGCACATTAGTTTCTCGATGCCCAGCTTTAAAGTACGGGTTAATCCATGTGAGACAATTCGAGAGGGAAAGAGCCCATGCTCTGGAAACTAACCATAATGATTTCAATGCAAATGACTTTGTCAGCAAACTTAGACGAAGATTTTGTGTGGTGTAAAAAGAATATTTACGCGAGCGCACCAATGATCGAACCTAGCTACGAATTCGAAATTTTCTCTGACGCATCTCGCACAGGATGGGGCGTAGTTTGTAATAATCAACGCAGTCATGGATATTGGAATACTGAAGATTTGAATTATCACATCAATAGACTAGAATTAATGGCAGCGTTCTTCGGTTTGAAGTGCTTCGCAGACAAGAAACGACAATGTAATATAATGTTACGAATAGATAATACAACGGCAATTGCGTATATCAATCGCATGAGAAATAGTCGTTTCGAAGGCCTTAGTTCTCTTGCTAGAGAAATTTGGCAGTGGTGCGAACGGAGAGAAATTTGGATTACAGCGTCATATATCCGCTCCAGTGAGAATGTCGAGGCAGATTTCGAGTCACGAAGATTACAACCTGAAACAGAATTCGAACTTTCTAAAAGCGCTTTTCAAAAAATTGTTATGATTTTTGGAAAACCACAAGTTGATCTATTCGCCTCAAGAGCGAATAAAAAATGTCATCACTTCGTATCCTGGAAAAGAGATCCTGACTCTATCGCTATCGATGCTTTTACACTGGAGTGGAAACAATGGTTCTTTTACGCCTTTCCTCCTTTCTCTATGGTTTTAAGGGTCCTAAGAAAAATTAAGAATGAAGGCTCAAGTGGAATAGTAGTCGTGCCTTATTGGGAGGCTCAGCCGTGGTTCCCCTTGTTTTTATCCCTACTTGATGCTGAACCCATTATTTTTCAACAAAGTAAAGATTTGATACAATCTCCTTTCAGAGAAACGCATCCTTTGGGGAATCGTCTTTCATTGGTGGCAGGCAAGTTATCCGGGAAGCCTTCATTCGAAAAGAAGTTCCACTGGAATCGGTGGATATTCTAATAGCATCCTTATCGGAAGCGTCGCTCCGCCAATACGATTCCAGTCTCAAAAAATGGTGGAATTTTTGCGCAAACGAAAACATTAACCCGTTTTCTGCTTCTACGAATAACGTATGTCATTTCTCACGGAACAGTTTGAAAAGCATGCATCGCTCAGTTCACTGAACTGCTATAGATCAGCGATTTCTTTAATTATAGGACCGGAGATAGGAAAAAACGAAGAAATTCAACGGTTTTTTAGAGGTGTAGCAAAATTGAGACCAGCTGCTCCCAGGTATGATTCGACTTGGGACCCGCAGATTGTTTTAAAATTTTTATCAGGCTGGTATCCAAATAAAGATTTGAATTTAAAGCGCTTAACATTGAAACTAGCGACCCTACTGGCCCTAGTTACAGGGCATCGTTTGCAAACCCTAGCGCTGATTGATATAAGAAATATCTACCGAACAAACGAGAATTCATTAGAGATAAAGATTCCAGATACAATAAAAACATCCGGTCCAAATAAGAAACAGCCGGTACTGAGACTACCCTTTTTCACCCAAGACAAATCAATCTGCGCAGCTTCAGTGTTACTTTTATATTTAAGAAAAACCAAAGAGATACGTGGTTCGACTAAGAAATTATTCATTTCGTAGAAAACCGTACAAAGCGATAGGCACCCAAACGCTCAGCCGATGGATTAAAAATATTATGTTTAAGAGCGGTATAGATATCAATACCTTTTCAGCATATAGTACTCGTCACGCGGCGACGTCTGCAGCAAAACGTCGAGGTGTAAATATCGACTTAATACGTAAGACTGCCGGCTGGTCAAAGGACTCAGAGACCTTTACGCGATTTTATGATCGCTTGCGTCACCTCAGAAAACACACAATTTGCAGAAGCGGTTTTGGAAACCGATAGACTATAGTCTGTACAATTGCAAATTGCAATGACCTACGGTAGGCTACCTGATCAAAAGTGTTTTCTTTCTCTTTCTTTTCTTTCCTTTTCCTTCATTAAGTGTATGATTTTAACTATAATAAAGCCTTTTTATAGTAATATTGCTGCCGTAACTGGCTTTAAACAACTACATATATGATCTCGAGGAAGAGGCGCGAAATACAATTAGAGATTGAACGAGCTTACCTAAGTGAGGTTCAATCTTGATTGTATGAGGCGCCTCTTCCGAAGAGATCAGTCCCTCTTTCCCATTTATCTCAACGAGATACCCGGAGTTTAAGTTACGGCAGAGCTATAAAGAATGAGGGTAAAAGCCAGCACGCAGGGGCGCGAGGAACGCGCCACATAGGGAAATTTGTGTTTCCCTAGCTTTGAAGACTTGTGGCGACACTGTGTGAAGTGGGGGTACTACATATATGATCTCTTCGAAAGAGGGATACAATCATACAATCAAGATTGAACCTCACTTAGGCTCGTTCAATCTCTAATTGTTGTACGAACCTGTTCAAATCTTGCGCTTCAATCTTGATTGCGTATCGCAACGCCCAATCAGTGTTGCTACACGGGTCGCGTTTTGGCGCATGCGCAATGGTTACAGCCGTTAATCCAGTGGTGTACGCAGTAGCTACATGTGGGCGCGAAATACTGGGTTTTGGCGGGATGAAGAGGTTATCAGGCGGGACGAAGACGGTTAATTATTAAGGTAAGTAATTAGTTGTATGTTATTAAATTTTTATTAATACTTAGAAAGTTTTAATAATAATTAGTATGTGATATTATTTCTGTGATATTATTTCTGTCTTATTTTCTAAATTTTATTGTATGTATGTTATATTTTGTTTTATTTTTTTTTTATATTACTTTCATAGATTTCAAAATGAGTTTAAAAAGAGCGATTAAAAAAGTAAGACAATTTAATTATTCGTGGCTAGAAGGTAATAATTTTAAAGATTCGTTATATACAGGGTGTCCCAGACCACCCGTCTCACCCGATTTTTTCGTAAACGCTACATTTTAAAGAAAAATGTTTCAGACAAAAGTTTCGAGGGGGACATAAGATGATGTCATTGGTTTGACCTTGAAGAATTATTTGAAAGTCACATGAAAGTCACCTCAATTTTTTTAAATGGCATCCCCTATTTTTTATTGCATATTCTCATAGCTTATCTCGAGACCTTTCCAAAACACTATAAATAAATGTTTTTTCGTTAAATATTTTCCGAGTTATAAGGCTTGAAATAATTTCTTAATTTTACATAAACTATAAAATATCTCGTAAAATATTCACTTTTCGATGATCTTACCTCAATACTTTTATGCACAGAATAATGAGAGGAATCAATTGGTGTAAAGAAAACACATAGTTGTTTTTAAGAAAAAATGTGCAATTTGTAATTAACAATTACATATATTTTCTTAAAAACAACTATGTGTTTTCTTTACACCAATTGATTCCTCTCATTATTCTGTGCATAAAAGTATTGAGGTAAGGTCATCGAAAAGTGAATATTTTACGAGATATTTTATAGTTTATGTAAAATTAAGAAATTATTTCAAGCCTTATAACTCGGAAAATATTTAACGAAAAAACATTTATTTATAGTGTTTTGGAAAGATCTCGAGATAAGCTACAAGAATATGCAATAAAAAATAGGGAATGCCATTTTAAAAAATTGAGGTGACTTTCATATGACTTTCAAATAATTCTTCAAGGTCATACCAATGACACCATCTTATGTCATCCTCGAAGTCACAAAACTTTTGTCTGAAACATTTTTCTTTAAAATGTCGCGTTTACGAAAAAATCGGGTGAGACTGGTGGTCTGGGACACCTTGTATATTCAATTATTTATTATTTTATGTGTTTTTATTTTCTTTTTGTCTAGATTATTAATAAAAAATATTTTATTTTGTATAATGTTAACTACATTATTATATGTATGTAAATGTAACTTATATAATTACATAAAAAATAAATACTTTTTTATTTTGTAAAAATATGTATTTTTATGAATACTGGTAAGATTTTTGGCAGTTTTTCCTTACCCTTGCAACAAATGTTGGTATTCTTTATGATTCTGCCAAATAAATTATTTTATTTTCAATTACTTAAAAAATGTATTTTATCTTTTAATATTTCTGTTCCTTTTCTCCTTTTTTCTCCCTTATTCTTCATATAAATATTTCTAATTACGAATATAATACTTTAAATAATAATGTACATACATACCCATACGTGTACATACACATACATTTGCATGCACATGTACACACAAATACACACATCTTATTTTATATTTTTTATTAATCTTTGGTTATTTTAAATATTGAAACAAAGGCTCTAATGCACCATTTTTCTTATAATAATGATACGTTAGTGAGGCCTCTTTTCAGTACGCATGCGCCAAAACGCGACCCGTGTAGCAACACTGCGCCCAATAGCGTGCTTCCTTAGATGGCGCGACGGGGGAGTCCCTCTCACAGCGCCCTCAATTCTCTGTATTCCTCTTCGAATACGAAGAAGAGTGCGCAATTCAGTTTTCGATCCTGAAGGAGAGACTTCGATCCTGAAGGAGAGACATCGATCCCGCGACTCGTTTCCGGACACGCTCAACGGAATCTGCCTCCTGAACCAGATTGGGCACGAGGAAGCGACGAGACAAAAGGAACAGCTACCGGAGACCGAAAGACCACGAGTAGCGAGAGAGAAGGAAAGCTGAGACGAGACCAATCCTGCCCCCCGAACGCACCGACCAAAGGGCACGAGATCGCCATCTTGATCATCGACATACGTCGTAAAAATCACAAGGGCCTCTGCACGGTTCACTCTCGTCGTCAGATCTAAGCATTATCTCTCATTCTTGTGGCTCTGGTTCTCAATTCTAGCCCAAGAAATATTGTAAAGCATTATCTCTCGTTCTTGTGGCTCTGGCTTTTCAATTCTAGCCCAAGAAATATTGTGAAGTAGTATCTCTCATTCTTGTGGCTCTGGCTTTTTCAATTCTAGCCCAAGAACTGATCTGAACGGCAATTACGCAGAGGCTCTCTTTCCTTTGTTTTAAGTTTCAGTTTCCTTTTTGTTTTCGTTTATTTATCTTTGTATGTTATATTTTCTTTTGTTTAATTTATCGAATCCCATGGAAATACGTGGTGAATTCTCTAGTCGTCAGTAATCAAATTGCATTTAAGTTTGTCCTGTGAGATCTAGCTTATATATATATTTTTATGTTAATTTCTTTCTTAGTTGATACCTCTCTTTTCTATCTCCAGGCTCGATTACTGACCCCCTATTTATTTCTTATATTCATTTTTATATTCAGATTATTATAACTGTTAATTCTAATTAAACCTTGTTTTTAATAAACTAGAACGTTAATCTCAACGGGACTTTCTTTTTACCGCTCACCTAACCAGAAATCCGAACACAGATTTTCTGTGTCCGCCACTACAAGTGGCGTTTCTTAACAGAACCGCATGTACGAAAATGTAATGACAGAATGTGTGAATGAGAATCTATTTAAGTTGCGCAAAACCGCGAGCCGTTCAGTATTCGAAGTCGTTTTTGCTTCTGACGGATGATAGTGATATTTTACGTTTTTACCGCCGATTATGTGTGGGATAAACTTCCAGAAGATATAGAGTGGATCCCGAAATAATCGTCGGTGCCTGGAACATTATAATTAACTGTGTCAACAAACGCATATTGATCCACCGCCATTGATAAGGAATTGCGGCTCATGTCGGCAATGGCACCGAGCGAATCCAAGCGAAAAGACAGCAGACTGAAGCTGCGTTCTGTTTCACGCACGATGTGCGTATTATGTATATTACACGTGATATTTACTATAGACAAATGCGTGTATATGGAACGCATCCTGAATCGTGCGATAAACGCGCTTCCTTTCGAGTTACATTTTCCCGGCTATCAGTTTTGCGGCCCGGGCACTCATTTAGAAGAGCGATTGGCGAGAGGCGATCCAGGGATAAATCCATTGGATGCAGCGTGCCGCGATCACGACATAGCGTATGCTCGCAGTAACGATCTTGCAGAGAGGAACGCGGCGGACCCGATACTCGCCGAAAAAGTGCAAAGTCGTATCGTTGCGGAGGATTCCACTTTCGATGAGAAAGTCATAGCCACAATTGTCTGGGTAGCGATGAAAGCCAAGATCTTGATTGGAAATTGAAACTCGTCACTATCCAGCAATTAACTAGCCAATTTGTTGTGTTTTATCTAGCCCTTAGCGAGGGCTAGATAATGTAATGCTCAAAAGTCCTAGCTACTGGACATTATTGTCTTGTGGCGACCTTAGAAAAACTATCTAGCTACAACCGATGACGGCGGCGACAACGAACGATATCCTCGCAACCAAGAATGTTTTTGAAACTACGGACGATTCACTCGCAATCTTGCCTGTCCTACGCGGTGACAGAGAGAGTGGTATAGATAACGTGTACAGTGTTTATCTCGGCAAGGATGGAATGATCGGTAGCAAACGTTTCGACGTGGACAACAACGATAACAACGATAACATTCTCGTTGACGGTGTGAAATATATCGGTTCGCTCGGTCTTTACGAACTGATTTTTAAGAAAATTCCCGACAATGACGAGTACACGGAAGACGATATGCGAAAATACAAAAATATACTGCTAACGACTAATGTGCATAGACGCAATTACAATGCTGACGGTCAACTACGGAGCAACAGGGGATACAAGTACAAACATGTAATCGCACCGTTACTATCGATTGAACCTGGAAAGAAGAAATCCGGAGGAGGATTACCTCGTGCTATCATGCTAAACGACAACACGATCGATTTCGTACACTGGGATGATTCCAACGAGCTAGTGGATCGCCTGCGATTGTTCGAAGGCGCTTGGCGCTCGATGGCGCTTCGCCAAGCTAGCCACAACACTCACGACAACGAGATACTGCCGATCATCGAGGAACTTCGCGAAGCTGGTCTTATTATAAATTAACTGACGCATCGTCAAAACGAATCAGTGGATCGGTGTTCTTACTCGAAAAAATGTCATCAATCAACAAATTTGGACTATTCGAATGGAGAAATGACGCAACAGTTGACAATTTGCATCATTGGAGCAGATGAGAAATTATATTCGTGATAACGCGTTGTTTCGACGTTGCGACGTTGCGTCATCAATCGCAGGCTCCTCTCGTACCCTCATTGGTCCCCTTGTCCCCCCTCCCTACTCCACCTAAATCGATCGCCGTCAATCAACGGGCAGGTGGATACCGTTAGGTATCAGGGTGTCATGAGCGAGGAGTAATTTGTAGAAAGCGGGTGCAAGGAGTGAATGATCGCGGTGGAGTTAGCATTTGAAAGGAACATGAGAAGCCGAACGTAAAGCGATTTTCCCTGGTTTGGTCCACCACGTGTCCGGCCTATTATTCGTGTGCGTCCGTATTTGCTCTCATTATGCGTATAATGCGCGAAACGGGAGAGAGAAATCGGAGAACCGATAGTCGCCTTGGCGTTATTCCGAGGCCGTTCTCTCGGAAGTAGTGACACGCGGAAAGACGAGCTCGAGGGAGGAGAACGGAAGGTGAAAACGGCTTCCGGCACCGACAAATCATGATTCTCTTTCTCTCTCTTTTCTCTCTTTTTTTCTCTCTCCCTCTAATATCTAAGCAGTGAGAATAACCGCGAACAGCAAGTAGCGTCTTGGCACGCGCCAAGAAAGCCGAGGACAATGGAGCGACTTCTCCGTGTCACAGGGTAATATGAGCCCGGAGAAATTGCCGGGTCGATCGATTGGCTTGGGATTCTACCCTAGCCGGGGCTGTCGCGTCCGCGGTCAAGGAGGCCGACCGCGACCTGGGTCAATCAATCGAGAATAAAAGAATCTCAGTGCGCCGTAACAGGACAGCATGTCCGTCCCGGTCGCCGGCCACGATCGATCTCGACGCGGACGGACGATGTGGGGATATTGATGGGCGTTGGTTCCCCCTCCGATGACGTCATGGATACGATGATTCAGGCATGCGTCAACGATGGCCGCCCATCGCCTCATTTTATCGACCTCGCTAGGACTGTTGTTTATTATAATTCAATATTTATCTCTCAACGCACGAAAGTTTGATTTAAATGGTAAAAGACGTTTGCATGTTTTATTTGTTAAGACGGTACCGGCAACATCTAAGCCGCTTAAGGGGGGAAATCACAGTAAAATTTTGAATTTTCCCAAAAAAATTTTTTTCGCTTAAAAGGTGCTTTAGGGTCTTAAAAATAATATACCAAATGATGGAATACGGCAAAAGTGTCCGAGTGCCCAAATTTTCCATTCTGCGGCAACGCCTCTCAGGTATGCTCCGAGCGCCTTGGCTACGTATACGCATAAACCACCAATGCGTGAAGAAGTTTTTAAAGCTATTAAGCCCGTTTACGAAAAACTGGTCACGGATGATCTTCTTAATCGCTGCATCGGGGGATACACACAAAACTCCAATGAAAGTTTCAACTCTACTGTCTGGGCTATGGCACCGAAAGCCTTAAATTCCGGGAAAAAAATAATTGACATCGCTGCGAACATCGCAACATCTGTTTTTAATGACGGATTGATGTCAGTTTTACACGTCATTGGAGTCATGGGGATGAAAATCGGTCCGAATAGCTACAATCTATGCGCGGAGGTCGACGAAAAGAGGATAAAGAAGGCGGAAAAATCACTCAGTGATGGCGCAAAACAGGCCCGAATCGACTTAAGAAGTATACGCAAGGATAAAGAAGAGTTGGAGGTGGATTTAGAAGGTCAACTGTATGGTGCAGGCATTGCCGATTAGAGGTATATAAAATTTTCATATGATTTTTCAGTACTTAAAACTTTAAACGAGTTTTCCTCGAAACCACTATTTTTGAGCTGACCGAAGACATAACTCGAGCAAATCTTTATCGATCGACTTGAAATTTCGACAGTACATTCGAAATATCTTCCTCCACGGAGCTACGTAGGATTTTTTTTTTATATGACTTAGTTTTTTTTTTATCAACAATTTTATGGCGTTTTTTTTCGTTGAAATTTTAACTTTTTTTTCAAACATGCACCATTTCGCGAAAAATCAATATATCAAAAAAATCCTACGTAGCTCGCTAGCTGTTGTTATATAGAAACTAAAAAATGTTGGTTTTTTGTTCCAGGTCAAAAATTAAGGAGGCTATGTCTTCGGTCATGGACCCGCTTTCAAAAATAGGCGCCTTGGGGCATATGCTGCGCAGCCGCCATTTTGAGACCAATTTTCTTGAAAAAATTATATTTTGTACTTTTTTAGTATTACTATAAAACCTACTATACAGATTTTCGATTGATACTTTCATTGAGCCAAAATTAATTCCCGACAATATGCCTATTTTTTCGTGCTCTACTGTGATTTCCCCCCTTAAGAGAAGTTGTTTCTGCGCGACTGCTTCATGAGTCTACTCTTTTCCAGAGAGAGAGAGAGAGAGATTATCGTGAGGCGTGATCGCGTGGCTTTTGTGGTGAAGCTAATTGAACCTGCCGACCGAAACGCTCCAATTACTTCCCCGCCCAGACTTGGTCGTTTCGCCTGACTGATTCCGCATAAAAGGAATGCGGTGACAACGATCAGGACGTCATAATGTCCGAGCATCTGGAGGCGCCGCCATCTTGCTGTCATCGGCAACAACCCTCGATGGGAGGGTGCTCGCCCCTCGACCGACCGCAGCCTCTTGCCGAAGAGTGTGCACGAAGACGCTCGCGGAATTGATTTATTTGTGACCTCGCGTCGCACGATTGTTCCGCCGCGGCAAAGGCGGAGAAGTGGTCGCGAAAGGGTTGTGGGCGGTAACAAACCATTCATAGAAACTCTATCCGGCGATCAGGAACACGAGGAAGCGATTCGGCATTTGCTCCCCCTTTACGAATGCTGGCTGCTGCCGCTTCTAATTGCGGTGGCCCCTCACCGGCTCGCATTCTGTACGACCTTCCGACGTTTATTCGTCCGCTATATATAAACCGTAAAGAATCATACATAGGTATATGCTTCCAAGAAATTATGATAAATATTTAATAAAGCTTGAGGAATAAGCTCCACGGATAATCGATCGTCTTGTACTTCATTGTGGAACGATTATTAAATATTTATTGTTTAATATTTGTATTATTGTACAAAAGTATGAAGTGTAAGTTGAGTAAATGTAATTGTTGATGATGATTGAATGTTTTTATAAGAATAGGCAGTTACTTATCGGTCGCTTCTCAAGGTCTGTCGAATAGAGTCTCTCTTTAAAGAGAATGTTGTTTCTAAAAAAGAGAAAATCAATGTTGATACGGTGATCGGAATAATTGAGAGCTAGCAAAATGATACATCTCAATGTTATTTATCTATTTACAAAAATTGTAAGTAACGAGATTAAAGAGATTAATTATGGTGAGGAATTAATCCGTAGGAGCGTATATTGCTGTGATAAATTAAAATACACAAGCACGTCTGATAAGGTAATGTTGTATAATTATGGTTGTTAGACGACGACAGGCCGAACTCCGATAAGTGACTGCATGCGGGTCACGTTTGCCCTTGTTCGACACGTTACAGAGAAGAAAGGACTACCCCCTGTCGACGCATGCAACCCTAGGATTTTCCACCAGTTTCCTTTGTTCGCGAGATTATCATTATATCCCATTATATGCGGCGATTGGTGAACGGTCACGGTTTCGTACCGCAGTGTAATTGGATGGATTGTTAGCGGACGAAGGAGGCTTATCAGCAGGGTAAACGAACTGTCAGGAAAGCAGAAAGCGAGGCGACAGCCGACCGATCGATCACGTTTTATGCCTCCCTTTTCTTCGCATTGTGATACATAAAGCAAAAGGAGTAATAAAAAGAATTATACCTAATATATAATATACCTTATAATAATTATTATATACCTTATAATTAAAATATGTTCTTTATACTCTCACACACATCGCGTGGTGGGACACTGTTTTTATTCGAGCATACGTGACGTTTTGTTATTTGTAGAAAACAGAGTCTTCTTTAAAGCTTATTTCAATATTTCACGATATTATCTTCTCAATTGGAGTTGCGACAATTAAAATGTATTTTTCTTTTAATTTCTTTCGCGCGCTCTTCGCACATTTTTCACGCATACGTTTCTCTTCATACTCGCGACTTAAGTAAGTCTTAAATATAGCCACGTTCCATTCTCATTATTAACGCTCGCCAAGGAGTTCGCTTCCGTTCGTTGCGAGAGCGTTCTTTGATTTTTTTTTGACACCAGGACGGCATGGCGCGCGGGGTGTACGATCGTCCTGTTCGGCGCAATCAAGCGGAATTCGTTCTCTCTCTGGGTGTGGGTGGTCGGTTTCCAATCAATCGGCTGCTTCCGGCACTATCAGAGCAACATGAGCCGGCCGGGAAAATCGAACTTTCCTATCGTTTCCCGTTCGCGCGCGCACGTATGTGAAAAACGTGCGTGTCCCCGGTTGGCGATGCGTCGCTCCTGATAGACGGCGACGCGTCCAAGACTTTTAAAATCGCTCGAAGAAGTCGTAAGGAGCCCGTGAGGGGGATCATGGGGGGAACGACCCGGTCCGTCGATTCCCCGTCGCATAATCGCGCGGCGCCTTCACATATGAGAACGGTCGCTAAGACAGAAGGAAAGAGTTAGTCTTTCAAGTGCTTCGGGCCACACATTGCGACAGGGGCACCATGAAACAGCAGAAGGTTTCCTAATATTCGTGAGGTCGTTGCCCCGAGAGCGCCCCTCGACCCTCCGGATGGCAGATGGACAGCAGCCAGGAGCTCCGATATCCCCAAACCCTCGCCATTCGGTTTATTGATTTGTTTGCGTGCCCGAACGTGCGCAGGGTAATCGCCGAAGGGAATTTCGCAAGAGATTTCTGTTTCAGGTAAACTGTTTTAGGTAGAGCGAATACCGAGAGAAATAAGAATACAAGTGCATCGAGCTGTTTCTAAATCTCATATTCTGGCCAATGTCTGGAAAATGTCTTTAAGAATTTACACGCTTTTTCACGAAAACTAACATTTGTGATTAGAATCTTTTTAATTGAGTTACTTTCTTTGTATACAAAGGTTTTGTTCACAAAAGTGTACTTCTCGCGTGTGAATAAAATCAAAGAAAACAATATACGATTTTTGCGATAATTTAGGACATTATTAACTAATTAATAAACAATTAAGATATATAATGTTTATAGTTGCCTATATTCGTCTAAATTTTGTTTATATTGAAGCTCTTACAAATTTTAAATAAGTATTTATTCTTCATTTTAAATCTGTCGGCTTTCGAAGAATCATCCATCTCGCCAAAACCGGTTTGATGATGCCGGAGTTAGAGTGGTCGAATATCTGGCGCTCAAATTAACACGTTCGGCTGGGGTGATCACGTTTGACGCAGGTTAATCGCAGGTTGTCAGGATGCCGGCCATCCAGTGGATCGATAGTCTCGTTGTTATTGCACGGGTGAGGAACAGGCGAGAATCCCGGCGAGGAAGACGCTCGGTTCGTCCTTCTCCGAGGACCGAGAGCCGTTCGATCGACCGTCGTCAATGCCGAGAGTGAGCGTGATGAGTATCAATCGTCCCGATAATCGGAAGGGCTATCGGCAGTCTATTGGTTTGATCCCCCGTTCCCAGGCTAGCAGAAGCGGCCGGGTGGTCGTACGAAATTCCCCGGGGGCCTCGTCGTCGTGGTAGTGGTGCCGTCACGGTAATCACGCACACGCACCGCGCACAACGTCGACCTCGTCCGCGATTGTCATCTTTCCGAAATGTGTTATCGTCGTTGTCTCGACGTGGACGTGCTTATTTTTCCCGTCGGTCAGAGTTCTCTTCTTCATCGTGCGAGACCGAACGGAGGAATAATCGAAAGTGCGATTGCACGGACTCCGCCGAGTCTCCACTGATAAAAATGACGTGACTTACTATCAATTTTCTGTTGAATGTCATCAAATCACTCCTCGTCATTTTTTCCCAGTAAAATGAAATTATTAATTATAATTTTAATTGTAATTATAATTCATATTATTAATTTTAATTAATTATAATTATTATAATTAATTATAATTATTGGGAAACGTCATTTGATTATCCAACGATCCAATTTTAATTATTTTAATTAGAACGATGTTCCATCTGTTAAATTAGTAAATTGTTTTATGCAAGAATAACATGTTTAATAATAATTACACGATATTCGTTAATTAGAAGTTATTACACTGTAATATGCATTGTTACTGTGTTGTTGTACTTTTTGTCTTTTCTTCTAATTATTTCTTTTACATATATATAAAATAGAAACATTTATTTGTTTTATTATAGTCTCTATATATAATCTCATGTCACCATTCATGTTTACATACAGTTTACGTAATTTATATAGTTTTATTTCTATTTATATTCTATATTTAATTTATATAGTTTCATATATAATTATCACACTTATTATTTATTAATTTTGCTTGAAGCTACTCTAAAGATATTTTTAAAATTTTAACTTTATTAAATTTATAATGATATTATTTTGTCTCTCGTTTTATCTCTCTCTTATAGCACTTCAATAAAATAAATTGTCTCTCCAGCCCATTTATCTGCCTCTCTCTCTTCCTCTTTCTCTTTCTAAAAGATGAGTGCGTTGGCACGTTTATGGTCAATCCTTATGGCAAGCCAATTGTCCCGACATCGGAACGTCGCTCGTCGTCGTGACAAGGAGAGCAAGTCGACGGAGGCAACCCCGCGGCGGGAATAATTTAATCCCGCGCCCGAGGGAAAGGGTTGAATAAAATATATTCACATATTCGCAGCAGGCGAGCATCCCGTGCGAGAAAGTTGTGCGTCGCGTCGCGTCGGCTCGGGTCGCGCGCTCGTTCATTCCTTTCTTCGTTCGTTCGTTCGTTCGTCTCTCTGTGCCACGGTCGATCGTCGACGATGGCTGCTCGTTGTCCTTGGGGACTCATGCTGCTCTGGTCATCGCTCTCGCTCCTCGGAAACTATCGTTTCACCCGGGCGCTTCGTCCGTCTCGTCGAAGGAGGACGCGAGAAGACGAGAAGAGGAGGAGTAGGAGAAGGAGAAGGAGGAGGAAGAGGAGGAGGACGTCGATGCCGGGATTCTTCTGCGAGGTCAGCAGGGTTGGAGCGAAAGGGTTCGCCTCGTCGGGATTCCACCCACGCTTTTTTCACAGGGTAACATCCGCGCGAGAAATCCGGTTTGCCGCTTTCGGCACGAGGGAACCCACGCTCTCAAGGTCGATGACATCGCGCTGAAGAACCGCTTCGAGATGCTAAATATACACGCCGTTGGGTGTTGCGTTAATATATGTCGGCCACGCGAATCATCTCAAATATTTATGTCTCGGAATAATCGCGGTATTGCGTTTCATGAAGATCGATAACGCAATAAACTTTTTTACTTAAAAAAAAAGTGTATTTGTAAAAATGTTTTATATGCGCTCGTTTGATTGTAGGTATCGAGACCTGTAAATTAATGAAAGAAAAATTGTTTCGTTATCTATCGAGGTATTAATATACTCATCAATGCTACTTAATTGACAATTAAAGGCTGAGAGAATTAAAGATGAGATGCCAATTATGAAAAAAAATTTACAATAAAATAACCAGTTTAATAGTGAAATGATTACTAATTTTTATAAAATATATAATTTTGTAAATTAATGTACTTGTAAATTAATTACAATTTATTTTTTACGTAAATCTCCATATATTTTAACGACGCATAAAGTATCATTTTTTTTCAAATTTAATGCTATGAGTTCTCATAACAAAGTTAACATCTTTTGTTCGATCACACGATTATCTTTTATTCTTCACGGTTAGATCGAAGGGTTTTTAGGGTTGGCGCCTTGTTCGGCTTGGGTGCCTGAAGACCTCCTGTAAGCTGATGGGCGCCTGGACATTGTCACCTGCGGTGTAATTAATATTCATATGTATCCATTATGGGTATGATCGCCCGTATTCGCGCCGTTACGTTCGTACGTTGACTTTATTGCTATCCGCACCGTGTGTTCGCGGTGCAGCATCTCGGCATTACATCGTATATTCGAGCGTCATCGAATCGATTCGGGTCACGGTCGGCATCCGAGTGTCTCTCCGTAGGAATCCCTTGAACATATTCGTGGCCCAGCTATCAGGATACCATGAATGCCGTTGGACCGCCATTGGACACCATACAAGAGTGGTAGGCGAGCATAAATCGTTCGCTTTCTCAAGTAATGACGGGTTCACACGGCCGATCGATACGATCGTCCGGTGAGGATGTGAATGACGGTCGTTTGATGATCCGTGACGATCTTAGACAATACAAGAGTAAACAAGTCGATCAGGTGGACATGGAGGATGTAGAGGTGGTTGCTCGATCCTGAAATTAGGGAGTGTTGAAATAGGGGTGGCATGAGGCCGACTGCAATCCCCACCAAGGGGCGGTGCGGTGGTTAATGGCCTGAATCATCGTGGGTGATTCGCTGTTAGGGGGGAAACGCTCCTGCTGTTATCCCCGATCATTCATCTGCAATTCAGTCTCACGAGACTGTTTTTTGTATGCTCACGTGACAGAACGTGATTTGACACGCTCTCATTAGTAAAAATAAATAAGTAAAATTAAAGATATCGAACGATGTTCAAAGCATCTTATCGATATTGCGCACTTGTAGTTCGCCGTTAATTTTCACTTCTTTCGAGTTAAAAATATAATCTCTTGATCCACGTAGGCACATAATTCTAATATCAATCACGCGCGCGCGTGAACAGGGTCGAGGATCAAGAGCTTTTGCGAGATCATACAATCGCGCCGCAAAAAGGAAAAATGCCTCTTGAACAGATCCTGGAGCAAATCTAGAAGGTAAACGCGAGTCCATCCCAAAGTCCGCCTTTCACGGTGTCGAGTTCGCGCTACGCCCAAGAAGATGCCGTCGCCTAATCGCTGTAATCAGAGCGCGGCTCGTTCACCTAGCGAGGAGGGCCTCCTACAGCGCGTCTTCTGGGCGTATATCTGTGCCCGTCACACGGCATACACCTTAACCTTTGGGCGTTTCCGTCTCCCTCGGAGCGGCCTTTCGTCCAGCAGATCGTCCTCGATTTCGTCTTCGTCGTTGCGTTCGATATTTCGCGAACGATCTCGAGCCTCCCACGCCGACCGACGAGCTAGACCTTTTCTCCGCAAGGCGACCTTTGCGAACGCGAGGGAGAAAATTATGTATATGTTTTTAAAATTATATCGCGATATGCCGGCACGCGATTCCGCACCGCCTCTTCATGTCAGGGTTCCGCCCCGCGAGTTTGACGGCCTGCCCTCCGCGGGAGCCGCCCCCGCTCTTTGAACAGGAACACAGGAACCCCAAGGAACTGATCATCCGCCGATGAACCAGCAGAAGACGATTGGCAAGCGAGACCTTTGATGTCTTAATTGAGCTCCGTTCTGGATTACGACGTGTGTTTGTTCCATGCGCGTATGTATAATGGTGCGAAGCATTGAAACATCTCGTCCACCGTCATGTCAGATGAGTACTGCCGAGAATGCCGTCGATCGTTTCAACAGCACCACGAGAACCATTTGTGGTCCATTGAGTGGTTCCGCTATTTTAATTAAGGTCATCCTGTAATTTGTGACTTGCGTCACTCATATGCTGCGTCATTCACACTTGAAAACATGTGTCTTTATTTCTTGTTGGAAATCTTGCCGCGCAGTTTCGTCGCGACAGCTGGATTTTCCATGTAAATTTCCATGTTATTATATAACCATGTTATTATATATAATTATATTACATTGGTTTTACGCGACGTAATCTTATCTCCCTGTAGTCATCGGCATCGAAATACAATAGATGCTCGCGAAAAATATTATATTAAGCTGATTTTATGATGATGTGTGATGACATTAATCGTTATGATATTAATACCGGAATGAACTCGCAGAAAATATTATACTTACTGGTTACATAGAATACTGCGACCGTGACTTTCGTTGAGTTTGTACGCGTTGGATGGAGCAACATGTATTCGCAGTAAAGTATATATGTGTATATATATCATGTAATGTAATAGACGTGATGTCAAAAGAGATCGTACCTCATGTTCTCCTAACTCTTCAAGCAGCTATACCGTTGTAATATCGGTGCGATATCTTGATTGCTCTTGCGCATTTCTGCTGTGCTGACTGGACTGTGTATTACGCGTCCAGTGCGCACTTGAAATTGTGTGGATTCCCCTGGAAGACCTCTGGGATTCCTTTCGCGTCTGAATTTAGTAACGTAAAAAGCACACACACACATACATAAAAATCATTGTTTGGAACATAAGACTTTTTTAATATTAAGTAGAAAAGATTATATATTAAGAGATTTTATATTAAGTAGGAAAGAAGTAGAGAAGTCAAAAAATCTGTTTTGAATATTCAAAAAAGTTAATTAAATCCTTTTTTAATTACTAAACCTTTATGAAATACTTTCCATTGTCTGTGAATAAATAAGATTAATTACAAATTTACATTTTGATAAAAAAGATGCTCTTGCATAAATACACGTTAAAAAAAGGCTGTAGTTTTATAACTTTTATATCCTTTAATTTTATATAAGTTGATTAAAAGATAAAATATTTAAAATAAAATATCTTATAAAAATCTGTAGCTTTATAAATCAAATTCATAAATCAAAATCAAGAATGGAATGCGTATTTGTAATCAACTCTTAATCGACATTGCCACCCTCGTGGCGGTTTCCTCAACCCCCGCACGAGCGTCGTGGCTTACAATCGATTGACCCATCCTGCAAAGTCGCCACCCCGGGGATGCAAAAGACCAGCCCTCCCGCCTACCTCGCCCCAGGTCGAGCAACACGGATCGTCCTTTCAGCATGCGTAAACACGCGGGGTGCACCCCTTGAAACTGCCGCCAGGGGGGTGAAAAGCCCCTTCCAGAAAGCCATAATGAATCGCGCAGCGCGCATTGCGCATTGCTGGTCGTGTCCCAACGCGGAATACCGTGGGTAGATTCCAGGATGGGGTAAACGGGCATGCGTGTGAATCGCCCAAAATTATGTCTGTGTGTGCGCGTGTGAACGAACGTGTACGCAGTGATGGACTTCGGTGATCAGATGCCCGTGCGTAATCTAATTTCGAGGTTTTTAAATAAAGCAAAGAAATTTTTATTTTTTTCATGAAAATCGAGAAGAACGTTCAATAGCATTGAATTGAAAGATTGAAAGACGAGACTTGGCGAGACGTGGCAAAAGTGTTTGAGACGTCGAGGTACCGTTTCCACTTTTTTTTAAAAACATAAAGTTATTCTTTTAACGCTCATGGGAGGGCTGCAAGACATCGTTATCTTTAACAATCCACAAATTTTTCTAAAATAGAGAAGCTTTCACGTCTCGAAGGTCTTGGCGTCTCGCGCGCCTGTTCGACAATCCGCTACTGCGTACAAGTGTGTGTGTCGGAAGAATGGGTGCCAGTGTTGGGGGATCGGTGGCGAGGATAGGGCGAAGGGAGCCGGCTGGACCAACCTCGCGACTCCGAAGGCTCGTGCGGACGACGCGAAAGGAGGAGAGAGCGATCGACGGCGGTGTGGCTCTCGGGGAGCGAAGCCGGTCGGCCGGCGCGGCTGGGAGCCGCGAGGTTGGACGGAAGGGCCGGGCGCGCGAGCCGCTCGAAAAAGGGTGCGACCTTCGACGGCCTCGGCCAGCCCTCGGGGAGACCGCGCCCACGCATTTTTAGCAGGATCCCAGAAGTCGGCTGGAGCTCGTTTGGCCTTGGAACGTATCACTCTGTCTCACTCCCGCTCTCTCCGTCCCCTCCCCCCTCCCCCTTTCCACCCGACTCATCCTTCGCGCGATCTCGCTCTCGTGTGGGCCCTCGTAAGGGTCGTGTCAAGGGCCGCGCCGCCGGCAGCTGCTCTCTCTCCTCCTTGCCACGCGCGCCTTGCTGAGAAGCGATCGCGAGAAACGGTCGAGCCGACGAACCCAAACGAGTTTTCGGAGGCCACTGGCGGCTATTCGCTCGCGCTCCGCTTTGTCGGATGCAAGTGTCTCGAGATATCGACTTGCCTTTCGCCGGCACGATCCTCGAATTTTGGATTCCTGGTACTGCGTTACATCGAAAGACCGAAGGGCGTAGTACGGGGAAACGTGATACAGTTGTGATTTTTGTAAAGCAACAGCCCGATTTTCCAATTAATGGTGTTACGGGATTTAACGGATCCGATCTCTGATTTCTGATAGTATGTTAGTGCGAAAAGATCGTCGCCGGCAGGCGAAGTGGAAGCGTTTGAATATTTATTTGTAATGCTTTTAGGGATTTATCAAAAGTCGAACTTTGAAATGTAGTGAAAGATCAAAGGGCGACTTTCGAAAGAAAAGACGTAGTCGTGTCTTGAAAAGTTACCTCTCGGTACTGAATATTGATCAAGAATACTGCAGAAATTATCGATACTTGAGCTTTGCTTGATACTATATTACATTGACAAGAGATCAAAGGTACAACACGAATGCATTAATATTTCAAGAAGAAATACTCTACAGATTAACAGTTGTACTTAGGGATCACGAATTTTTTTTTTACATTGCACTAATGTTGAAGGCCGGGAAGGAATGTAATTGTAAGTAATATAATTGTACATCATAATTACATTATCGGTTTTTAAAGGTTAGATTTTTTTTTTACAAAATAATTGTTCAAAGTTTTCGCCAATTATCAAAAATAAAAAGAAGAAATCTGATCTTAGATCTGAGTTATGTTGTAAAAAGTATTTGTATATATTGTTTCATCACTGTAAATAAAAACAAATTATCCTTTGGAAGAAAATTGGATCTGTAGAAATACATCCACGCATTTTGATCAGGATTTTATCACAGTTTAAAGGTAGATGAAGGACATTGAACTTGCGAGTCCTTCAGGATGAATAATATTTATTCGTTTATCGAAATCTTTTCTAGAACACAATAAATTCTATTTTTCATTATTTTTAATATAAAATTACACGCCTTAAAATTGCTTTATTTTTGTATCCAGAAACGCATGTTTTTTTATCATAAATAAAAAAATATATAAATTTATAAATGCAATTTATATTAATAACGTAAATGCTTATTTTGTTAAAATAAATTGTAAAATTATTTTTTTATTTATACAAAATCGATCAAATAAAAGTCATAGTTTTTCACTTACTCCCCCATGTTTTTCTGTCTATTTATATTTGTAGTTTACTTAATTCTTTCGGAATAATCATACATGAAATAACACGTGAAATGATGCGATTTTGCAATAGGTCTCTTTAACAAAGAGTTTATTTGATGTATAAATTTCTAAGACATTCGATTCTAATCAATAATAACAGTATACTGAATAATTAGCTCATCTCTATCTACAAGTAAATAAAAATATTTAAAGCGCAATTGCTTTTCGCAACGAAATTACCCAGACACGCATGGTGAATGGCGAGTGAGGACCTCGCCGTATGAAGATATTACGCACGATGAAAATATGATGCGCTCGCATCATAACGTAGCTCCTGTGCATGCTGCTCTCCTATATTGCGACATATGAGAGATATGAATCGCCCTATCTACGGCCTTTTCCTTGGCCGAGCCTACCCTTTTGCATCCCTTGCGAGAACTTTCTTATTCATCGCAATTTATATTTGTAAACACCGGTTAATTCGATTAATATCAATTCGCGGCGGCTCGGAAATTTCGGTATCGAGCGCTTCCTGCCGCAGTTATCAATGAAAAAGTTCTGTCTAAAATGTCACGCGTGAGTTTCACTGATATTAAAATATCGAAATGTCATTTTTTTTTCCAAGAAATAACGATGCGCAGAACACGCATGGCTGTAACGCACGTAACGTGCCACGCACTTTTCGACTATTATTACAAAAATAATAATACCATCGCGGTTGTGATACCATCCCGCTTGAGCTATTCTTCGCTCGAAATCGGCTGTGCACATAATAAATGGGTGACAATGATACAACGCTACCTTCTTGCTTCGCGATAATATGTGCCTCTGGTTCGCGATTTCCCGCCCTGTCACCTCCTCGGTCCGTTTATTCTCCTGCTATGCCGATGTAACGGAGTTGTTTACACTGCGCATGTAATATGGCTTCGATGCGCTTTTCTCCCGTCATAATTCGCTCCTCCTTCGCGCCTCGCGTCGCGAGATCTCGCGGGTGTCTCATCCCGCGGCGTTATTGATCTCCGATGTGCTTTTTTTTTGGTCGCGCGCGCAGTGCGGAGCATCGGACCTCTTGTGTAATTTTACATAACATTTGTCCAATCCTGCGTAACGTCGTAACTAATTTCCTCGCGTCTGTTACACGGGCTCTTTCTCTTCGAGCGCGATGCCGTCGACGTTTTCGCGAAACACGGAGAGACAGGGTCGCATTATCGCGAGGAACTGGAATGTCGATACGGCGGCTGGAGTATGTAGTTGAAAATTCCCGCGGGACTGCAAAGTATTAAACTCGAAGGACGGGTTCAGGTTATCGCGATACATCTGCCACCAGGAATATATCTCGGCCTGAAGCTACGAGCCGAGGAAGGCACGCCGTTGCGGCGAAGCTACGCAAGAGGAAAGACAATCGTAAATGGAAGCTGGAGAGCGAATCGCGATACACGGCGGACCAGGATCGCAGCCCTTCGCGAAAGGGTATCGCGGGCTCAAGGACACGTTAAATTCCCCATAAGACACCATACGTGCTGCTGCAAAATTCAATCACGTGTAATTAGTTCTCACGTTAGATATTATCTCGCGCGTTCCTGTTAAGTTTCATAAAAATTAGATTAGAGAGATTATCAGTGAATATAAATTGTAATTCGTCTGTTGTTGTTTTTATGTAAAATGTATGACATAAACATAAACGCGCTTTTTTTTTTTATCTCTGCTTGTGCCATAATGCACGTGTGATGCGGCAATTTATCGCTAACTCTATCGCCAGGCAAAAGAAATAAGATCCGTTGAGAGGTCCGGTAAGGTAACAAAAAAGGCTATCCATTCTGTTCATACTCCGTTCCGCCTCAAACCACAGAAACTCGATGATGAGATATGAAAAAAATGAAAAGTGATATCCATGCTAACAGGAGACCATCATCATCGCGGAGTTTGCCGGCGGAAAAGGCCGGCTTTTACATTTCTCCGAAATCACGTTTTGTCACGTTGCACACGAAATATCGAATATCTGAGCTTCATCGATAATTAACGCACGCACGTTTGACGATCGCGAAATGTGTGTTTGTGCTGATTAAACTGCGGAATTTCCTCTTCTTAAAATGACGCGATTTGTTATTTGTCGAAAAAGTTTTTTTATTAAAAAAATACCAGTTGGGAATTGAACGAAGGTATGTGCATCGAGCGACGTCGAGTCAAAAATCCAAAAGCGGAAAGCGCGAGTTTCGACGCGGAATTGTGCGCATTGCGGTGTGTATGCGCATGTGTGTACCGCGACACGCGAATATTGGCCGCATCGCGTGCATCGTGGTCTTCGTGCTCGCCGGCGGGATCCGCGATGGCGTCATAATGACGGCAATTAGTTTCGCTCCATTGAGTTCTAAATGCGGAGACTCGGCCATCAGGGATGCAGAGTGCCCGAGGAGGCTCGAAGGATCCTCGGCCGTCGGCGTCTGCCGCAGGAACCACGGCGGCGCGAGTTCTCCTGCGGTTTCATCCTACTATCCTGGCCGCTGTCGCCGTCTTTCTTATTAATATGCTAATTTTACACGAACGTCCGAGCATCAATTATGAACGCGGATTCCCACGGGTCTCGTCAATCGCGCCGGGACCGCCTTTAACGTCCGCGTCGACGTCGTCCAGGATGTTCCAGGGATTACGGCCACGTGTAA
The DNA here is from genome assembly GCA_901521435.1 of Crematogaster levior. NCBI lineage: Eukaryota > Metazoa > Arthropoda > Insecta > Hymenoptera > Formicidae > Crematogaster > Crematogaster levior. The sequence goes on along the minus strand of CABEGB010000502.1, from coordinate 425,124 downwards.
TACGAAACACCTTCGATCAGGGGAGCATAGGACTATGCAAAGTAGACTCATCCCTCAGGAGTCACACCTCCGAGATGCGCGAGATGTGTATGTTGAAGATAACGTTATGCCAACAAAGCCTCTTCCGCGCGGTTTCTCTTGAGAAATGCAAATCTATTTCCGCTCACGAGCGACACGGCGATTCTCGCATAACAATCGGTTTTGATAATCTCAGCTTCTACTTCTAGATTATCATTGATTTCAACTCACGCAACGAAAGAATTTTTGCCTTTCGAAAGTCGTGATTCGCTTGATAATTTTCTCACAGTGTTCCCTCATTTTCTCTCTTCCAACTTTCAGCAAAGTAAAATGCAGCAGTTTGATTCATTTATCCTACAACGTTATTCCACGCGAGTTGCCACGCAACGGGATCTGCTCGCGTTGAAATGCAAATATACATTGCCGACGCGAATGAATAAAAGCACGAGTGAGCTTAATTCTATTATCGACCCGCGCCGTGCACCTCGCGTTCCTCGGCGTACGCGCGTCTGAAGGGTGACGGACTCGTCCCTGAAGACGGTTCCAGAAAGATCGGGATCACATCAGGTCTCAGGATCGCTCATGAGTGCCTAATCGGCCGCCCTTTGTTAATCCCCCGGAGGGTAAAAAGATTTGCCGCTTCAGCGGCTTTGAAAGAAAGTGGGACTACCGGCCGATCAGGAGTGTACGAGAAGATGGAGGCAGCCAGATCAGACGGCGTTATGGGTTCCCTCACTTAGTTATGGCGTACTCAGAAAGACAGCGAAACGATACAGTTTTCTCAAGACATTTTATATATATATATATATATATATATATATATATATAGATTCTTTAGACAATCTAAGTCAATTTTTTCCAATGTATTTGCTTTTAAGGTAGTTGTTTCACGACAGTCAAAACAAAAAATTTATGCTAGAGTACATCGTACAGTCAGTTAGTAGTCGTAATTCCTAAGTCCAAAACTTTTTGCTGTTTATGTACTATTTCTAGCCAATCCCGTACGACTAATTGTCCGTTTGAAAAATCGGGCAACAGACGCAATAATAGACGCAAAAAGAAGAAAGAATAATAGACGCAATAATAGACGCAATAATTTTTTCATTATTTCTTTAATAATATTTCGGAAACTGTGTAGTAAGCTATAATAAAACTATCTTTAAATAATAAATTAGTTGTTGTTTAATATTACTTTAGTTTTTTATAAAAATCGTAAGAAAAGTTTCTAAGTTAGAACGATATTTATAACGAAAATTTTTAATATCCCGTATAGTACAATGTATAAGACTCTCAAAAACTCGAACTTTGAAATTAAAGATCTCCAAAACTGTGTAGTCCATAAATTTCATTTTGCACCAGTCGATGCAGAATCACTTAAATAATAATCTGTCAAAGTTTCAAAAAAATCATAAGAAAACGCGTTTGGTGGAACAACTACCTTAACGAACTATCTTCCGAAAGGTATCGATTAAACAATTTCAAGGAGACTTTGGTCCAACAGAATTTTAGCTCGAGATTTGATTTGATAAAGGTGTATGAGTATATTACGTGATAAAATTTAATTATCTCTAAAATTGAGTTGGCAACAGAATTTGTGAAAAGATTATCTAAAGGTTGCAATCTGTATGGTAAATGCAACAGCGTTGAGATATCATGATACGTGCAAATTCGCTTATTTCTGCATGTAAATGTTTGCATGTCGGTGTCGTCGTATTCCTACTTAGGGAATTTCACCATCGTCAGTTATCCTTAACCTTAGGTTAAACTATCTATCTATCTATATCTTCGTCTCTTTTTCTTAAACTTATCTGAAAAAGACGAAGATATAGTTTAACCTAAGGATAACCGACGATGGTGAAATTGGCCCTTAGCGGTGCAAGATGACGATGCGGGATCCTCGTTTTGTTTCGTGACTCGTCCTATCGTCGGCAGCCATTTGATACCAAAATCAGACTGCACCCCATCAGGATATCATGAACGCGTCGCGTATCATTTCAGTCGCGCGGGCACCGCGAGCATTAAACTCGCTCGCGCGAGTCCGAATCAGTTACGGTTGAGCAGGTTCGAACAAATTTCGTCTTGGTCTCCAAGGATACTATAAAAAGTACGGCGGCGTGTCCTCTCTTCCGAGAGAAAGAGACGTCTCCGGGCTCTGTCTTTCTTCTCAGTATCCGACGATACGCTTTCACCGTTCCGCGAGATGGTTCACGTCTCCTCCTCCTCTCGCCGATTAGGAGGCGCAATTTTACCGCAGCCGTAGACACGGATACCGTTATGTGAGTTTTTACAAGCGATGCGAACTGCCTCGGCTGACGATTAGGGATATATGAGACGAACACGATGGAAGGGTAGCGAGTGGGGCCCGCACCCTTCCACTTATTCAAGACTTATTCGATCGGTCTACTGTCACATGAACAGGAGAACAGGAGAACATCTCGGCGAGGGTAAGGTGGACGATAAACGGTGGCGCGACACAGGGAACAGGAAACGAGTAGGCGTAAGTTATGATGACGTCACACAACTTAACGAGGCCGTCAAGCTGTGCGTGTCCCACGAGCCGGTCTAGCTTGGGACAAACGCGAGAGGTAAATGCCAAAAGCAGCGAATAGATAAACAACCTTATGGGGATCTTAGGAGCGGGCAGAAGGTCGAACGCTTGCTAGAGCCAGCCCTATAGCAAGACCGAGGCGAGGGTTCGCCTGCTTCTCTCGTGAGAGCGCCGCTTACCTTCGGGATGGGGGGAGGGGGGTACGAGAGGTAGGTAAAGCAAATGGCTTTTACACGGGAAAAATTGAAAGAACGCCGGGGCTACTGCGAATCGAGACGCCACATCTGGCGTCGTCGCAGAAATTATCGCAAATATTAGAAGAAATAATTGATACTTTTTAGGTTAGATTTTATAGAGAATTGAGCCTCTTAAAATAATACGAGGTCTAGCAAATTTTCGTGCACCGAGATAAATTTTAAATAAATTCATTATAAATATGAAAATATAAAAAATAAAAAATCATTAAAAATATAATAAAAATCTTTAAATAAATATAAAAACATTATTAAAAAAAAAAATATAACATTATTTTAAAAGTAAAAAAAATAAATATGATATTAAAATCATTTAATTAAAAATTAATAATTTATTTAAATTATAATTTATTAAATGACATTATATATATATATATATATATATATATATCGCGGAATATATATCAATTATATATATATCATTATATATATATATCATTCTATAATATCAATTTTGTATATCAATATATTGTACACGGAAAAAAAATGCTGTTCAATTAAAAAAAAATGAAGTTGCTTCAATTAAACGTGTATGTCACGGGCTGCCACAAACATAAATAGTTCATTTAATTATATTTGCTTAAATCAAATATTTAAATTATTAAAACAACTATTAGATGTTTTTTGTTCATTAATATTAATGTTGCATCAACTAAATTTATTTAACTACACTGATGCTGTTGATACAATATCATTTTTTTTCCGTGTAGATATCTTGCAGAGATATTTCGGTTCTTGAATTTTCACGTGGCGATATTTGCAATCGTCAGATTAGAAATCATATAATTTTTACAGAGGAGATGGTCACGCGCGGAGAGAAAACATAAGTATGATAGATCGGCTATGTGCGACCGTCTTTTTTTTTCCGAGCAACTCGAAAGGAGGAATTCGCAGGAAATTGTCTAGACGTGGTAACAGGTTATAAATTATGAAGCTGCTCGCTGAGCCGCGAGCCATTGCCGAGAAAAGTTCCGAGATATTTATGCGATACAGTAAGCTCGCCCGATTGGCCACGTGTTTGGAAAGAATTTGGAAGGCGGTCGAGCTAAAGCGGAGCACGCAAACCGGAAGGGAACTCCGAGCTGCGGTATTGCACGGACCGCGTAATCTGAAATTGGAGTGCATTCCCGAGGAGGCGATTCAGCAAACGCAGGTTTTTCAAAGAGGAAACATTCTTCCACGTGGTTCCCCCGTCTCAACTGCACGATAAAATCGTTTCTCAGAGAAACTCGATTCGTTTTCGCAAGCGTAACTTGAAACCTAAGCCTTCGTTTCCTGTATCATCGCGGATCGATCGCTACTTCCTGCTCTCCACGCGGCATTGCAATTTCCACGTGGACATATTGAGATTGGTCGGCGCTGGCAAAGAGAGTAAACGCCAGTCTCTCGGTGAACTTTGACGCCCCGCTACGCGTCGTAATGTCGCAGTTTAATCGCCGCGTTTCATACATCCGTCGCACTGCCTTGTGGAAATCTCGCTTTCACCGAAGGATCGATTCGCGATCCGAGCACGAAGGTTAAAAGTCGCCGGGCGCTGAAATTCAGCGAGCGATAGACGCTTTCTCCGCGCCGCTCGTTTTCCGCCCTTCCTTCATTCCGCGCGAAATTCACGAGAGATTTGTCGAAAGGTTCGCGTGGACGTGCGCTTCTGCGGACTCACCGGAAGCGACGTGCTCCTCTGGCGCGGCGAACACCGCAGAATCCCGGAGCCGACCATGGTCCTCGGTTTTCAAGTGTCGGGCACGATTCTGGAAATAGGCAGACTGGCGCACGAGCGGACAGGTTACCAGATGGGCGAGGAAGTCGTGGTGCACAATTATCCCGTCTGCGGCGGTCTGGCCGAGAGCTGTCTGGCTCATTACAGAGTAGGGCGTTTTAACCTGAAGAGCAGAGGCGTCTTAATTTGTATGCTTCAGATCCAATCGCGGCTACGCACCGTGAGAGCATGATTTATAAATACCACACCGGTCGGTTTGCGTACGCCGACTTTCTTCATGCGCGCGTTGCATTCCGCCGGGTTCGATCCCGCTGAGAGAAATAATCGAGCCGGGTAAACGTTAGGACGTGTTTAGATTAATGAGACGGGTGTCTTTGAAAAACGCGGCGGCCGTCACGGACGATTATTTCTCGGCATTACTGGCAGTCGGACGTCGGGCTCGCATCCAGAGAAACGAGTACCTCCTTGTTAATGCAAGACACTCGCGTTCTGCTCTCGCCGCCATCGATCTCGCCACCCGAGTCTTCGGAGCGAAAGTATCTATCTCATCAATCAGTCTCATTATCTTTGTTACGATAGTACAAGTGCAATGAAAAGAAAAAGAATGAAAACCAAAAAGGAAGAATGAAACGCGTTTTGAGAATACAGTGGTGTGCCATATTATTAGACCCATGCACCGAATTTCTCAAATATTTGTTTTCTTCGTGGAAAACTAGCATTTAAAACTGAATCCAATTAGGCAAAAACAATTACGAAGTTTTTGGCAGACAAAAATATAAATACAAGGAAAAGGTAATGACTGACTTCAAACTGGCACCAGTGATATAATAATTAACGTTTATTACGTTTCGACCTGTGGTTTAGGTCCTCTTCAAATATATCTACAAATATGATGTGAAGGAACTATAACAATCATTTAAAGGCGCAAATTTATACATATTAAAATTTTGTTATACCTTTATCTTTTCCTTGTATTTCTTATCACTGACAAAGAGAAGATTCGCATTTTTTAAAAATATATTATAAATATTTTGGATTGGCCTGGGAATTCCCCAGACACGAATCCTATTGAAAATGTGTGGGAGCTGATGAAGCGAGAAGTCAGCAAATCTGCTACCACAACAAAAAACAGCTGATAGAAAAACTTATAGACGTTTGGCATCACAACCCAAACCTTCAAGACATAGTGAGAAGCTGTGCAGAGAGCATGCTCCGCCGAATTGCAGCTCTAATCGCTGCAAGAGGAGGCCCTACAAAATATTAATTTTTTTCGTCTTTGTATATCTAGTTTTTTTTTTAATGTACAAAATTTATAAAGTCTAAATGTCTTTTCTTAATCAACAATTACAAATAAATTTGATAAAAAAATATATTTCTTTATTCAAATTTGATAAAAAAATATATTTTCCACATAGATCCCGTTTTATGGTCATTGTAGCAATGGTTTCACCGAAATTGTGTAATTTTTGCTATGGGTATCTAATAATATGGCACACCATTGTACATCGTACTCATCTATGTTTTGATCGATGATAATAAGTGAAATCAAACTCCCACGAATGTATTGCCTGTAGAGATCTTGATGCGCGCGTTTAATTACTTTTTGAATTGCAGATAATTACTCGAAAAAGGCGGAATCTTGTTTTTCTCTTTTCTTTACAGCCGATAGCCATATGCAACAATGCAAGACGGGCCGAGTTGTGCGCGGATCTCGGCGCGGCGGTGATATGTGGAGACGAACATGACCTGCCGCACAAACTGAAGAAAATCTGCGGAAAGGAAGAAGTGCGTGTAATGATCGAAACTGAAGGCGGGCCGTGCTTTCGGAACGCTGTCAAATGGTGAAAATTTACTTTACGTGCGAGACTAGATTACGAGGTTCCTTTTCATAGATAATCGGAGGTAGCAAGAATTGCGACCGCGAAATTTAGAGACATGGAAGGTAGATCACACGATGTACGATCACGATTAAGACTAAAGAGCCTAAAAAGACACGTTCGTGCGCGTCCCTGAGTTGCGATTTTCCAGCGAACTAATCGCGAATATTGAATCATGAACCTCTGTATCAAACTATGCATTGGAAATCAAGAATCGCAAGAAGAATTCGATCTCAATCAAATAATCTTAATCTTAATTCTTTTTGATTAATATTGTACATAAGAAAACATAAAACCGCTTGTTGTAAATTATTATTAACAAATCTTAGGATAAACAAGACCAATAAGTCAACGAACGAGCCAACAAAAGATGACTTTTAAATTATCGATTAAAATATAACGAAATTTATTACGATTATTTTTAATTGCATCTTTGTCATAATAAATTTCGCTATATTTTAATCAATAATTTAAAAGTCATCCCTTGTTAGCTCGTTCGTTGATCTATTAGTCTTGTTTATCCTATAAGATTTGTTAATATTGTACGTTGAGAACCTAATAATGTCGGACCTAATTCGTTTATCTCTACGTCTATGTCGGAGTGAAATTTTCACTATTAGATCTACGTCTCGATAAAATATATAATATGTCTGAATTATACTCATTTATCATGCGTAATACTGTTTATTATTTTTTAAATTATTATTTTGATTAATATTAATTTTACATTTATAGAATTACTAATGTCATTTTTTATGCATTTCTATTGACACTGGTCAATTGTTGATCAATAGTCAATATGTTGATTGAAGTTTGAATTCTAATTTTGAATGAATTTTATGTGCTTGATTCTAATTTTCAACTCGCGATTTTCAATCTTGAATGTCGAATGCCATATTCGTGATCCAATCTTGCACTCGTTTTAGATCTCGAAATACTATATAGTCATTTCATTGTTTAGATGGAATCTTAAGATCGACTCACGATCTTGAAACAAAATTAAACTATTAATTCGATCTTCTTTGATACGGATTTTACGATATTGGCTATATTATTTACATTTATCATAATACATGACGCGTGTATCTTCCTTTTCAGCTTAGAATACGATAGCTTGGTCGCTGTTCTCGGTAATGCACGAAACAAACGGTCTCTCGATCTTTCTTTCGTACCGATGAACTGCACGTTGTTCACAGTCGCTGCGGAGCATTACAAAGTCGCCGACACATTGGTATACAGGTCGACATTGTTTTTTTAAGAGCCAGATGGTCAGAGATGTGCGAACTATTCGAATCGAATCGCATTTGAATTCGAATTTCTATGATTCGAATTTGAAAATTTCGAATCTAGATATTTCGAATGCAAATGATATATATTCTTATCAATCTTATAATCATATTTCTCGTTAATAAATAAAATAGTACAATTATTTTAATTCAGTACATTCATTTTAATAAGTGTATTTATTGGGTGCATTTAGTATTATAATTGCTCATTGGCCAAGTAGTGATAGAATGATAATTAGTTAATACCTTGAATTCAATTAATCACATTATTATGACATTAAATAAACTATATTAGTTTAATATTAAATATTTAAATGTTTTTACTTTAAAACAAATTCATAAGATTTTCTTATTATCTACATATTAAAATTAAATTTAATAATAATTATGTTGATAATTAAAAATTGTATTCAATCATTCGATTTCAGAAAAAATTGAAGTGAATAAAATTCTGTTGATTCGATTCGATTTGGATTCGAAAAAGAAAATGAAATTCGATTTAATTCGATAAAAATTCTTTCTTACATCTCTGGTCACTTGTACAATTGATCGAATATATGACTATAATATATTTTCCTACAGAGAGACTATGCAGCAAGTGTTGGACTATAAATCAGAATGCACGATCCGTCCTCGAATCTCGGCGATTTTTGGTCTGCACCACGTTAATGATGCATTCAATTATTACGCGACGGTGCCGAGCGGGAAAGTGTTGATCGACATGAAGGATCGTGACCGGTTGACTCTGTGCGACAAGCCTTAGATATTATATTTGATCGATCAATTCTGTTCAATAAGTAGTTTGGACTTATCGGCGGCTTCTTTTATCCCGCTGGCGATAATTTCCAAGATGGCGCTAGCGTACAGTGTGTTTCTCGAATCGCGTTTTTATCTCATCGATAAAAATAACTTTTGAATTATTATCGGCGAGTTTGTGATTTAATGAGCAGAATAATAAATTTTTACATTTGCATATTTAAAATTATCGATAATCGTATGTTTAAAGCTCTTTTTGAAGTAGTTTTCTATTCTTCCTATCCTGCATTACTCAAATGATATTACGTGATTCTCTCAATTAATATAATGTGCATTAAATATTTCGTATGTTCTATAACTAAATGCGTGAACCGATATGTGTCCTTTATTGCGAGCTTTATCAATGACCAATCAATACTCTAATTATCTCCAAAATCCATTTAAGCTATTTGATCGAGAACTGTTGATAGAGCATGTTGCTGCGAAATCTCGCGATACTTTAATGTCAACGTAAAAATTAAATAAAAAATCTTCAATTCGTAAAAGTTAATCGGCAGTAGATAAAGTGGATTTCCGCAAGCAGACTTCCGTAAATAAAAAAAGACCCGTGTAACGAGAGATAACGATTACGAAAACCGATTCGTATTCACTTCCGCTCGAGATTCTCGGCTTCATTTTAATTTTGCCACGCGCACGCAAGAAACGCGCTCCGTCGCCGCGAGATGGCGGCACGCTGCGCGAAAGGACGCGCGTCGGGCGCGACGGTGCACCTCGCGAGCCGGAGCAGCCGAAAAGCGAGCCAGCGCGTGTCCGCTCGCGGTTCCGCGGTTTGCGCGTCGCGTTGTCACGGTAGTAGACCTCCCCCTCCGCGTCCCCGGGCGTGCCGGCGGTATCGCGAGCGTGTATCTGGAGCGGACGGACATCCTCGCGGGTAGATCGTGAAGTATGACACGAGTTCGTAGTTCGTGTCGCGGAACCTAATCGAGGGATCGCTGTCGCGAGTGCGGCTGTCGCGACGTCGCTCCTTTCTCATATTCCTCGCACGCGGTGAGTCGACGACGGAGAGCGTGGGAGAGAGGGAGAGAGACAGAGGGGGGAAGAAACGCGCGAAGGGGGAGAGGAGCTGTACATCGCGCTCTCGTCATCGGCGATTGTATCGCGCCGCGTTACGTCGTATGCCCGGCAATTTCTTCTCCTCGCGCGTCGTTAGCCGTCGTTATCGCGGTCGCGGTCGATCTCGCAGTCCGTAACGCGTTCGCTCGTCGATACGTCATCCGCCATATCTCGCGACGAACGACGGCGGGGACGGCGGTGGTGCATGCAACCTGTTGTTTTCTCGCGGCGCGCTCCTCACCGCCTGACACGTAGCCGTGCCGAGTGACGGCGATCTAGCGACGTGCGGCATCCGACGTGCTGGCGGCCGACCTAACCTCGCGCCCGTCGACCTGGGAAACGCGCCGGCTCGTCGACGCTGGGAGCTGACGGCAGTATGAACGGGTAAGGCGACACGTTACGTGATAAATGCATAGCTTCTCGAGATATGGATCGTGGGGGAGGAACAGAAAGAGGAGCCCTGCGGGGAAAGGGAGAAACACGGAAGTGAGAGTGACAGCGTGACAGAATGTACGAATGTGGGGATGATAGACGGCAAGAGGGGAGGGTGTAGTCACGATATGTCGAAATGCTATATTGGGTTGAAGAGAAGAGAGAGTGAGAGAGAGAATGCATTGATTTGTACGTACGGAGCGGGATTATTGGAAGAGAAAGAAAGAGCGATTGCAAGATAGACTGTATGAACGAGGCTTTTTTTTTATTGTACGTATTATCCCTCTCTTTCTGTTCCTCTCCCAGCTTCGCCTTTGTACACGTGTGCAGCTCTAATCCCGGCTGTCCGTGCGCTGCAATCGCGTGCAGTTTGGCGAGGCGAACGGAAAAGAGAAAGAAGCGATATTTACCGTTGAAAATTAATTAAGCAGCGCCAAAGTCCTTTAATCTTCGACATTGCGATATAACTCGCCTAACTGACATCGCTCTTTTGCAAAAAGAGTATCCTTTGCCGCACGCGCGGCTCGGTATGTGGTCCTCCGAGGACCCAGTCCTCTTCCTTCAATCTTTTTTCAATAACACAAAGCGAGCCGTGCGGCTGCCGCTGTGATTAAGCGCGAAACGCTATCCGCCGCTAACTTCCGATCGTTCTCGCTCGCCGCGAGCAACTTCACGTTGTTGACGCAAGAATGGCTTTTCGGGGCTGTTCTCGCGGAAATTGAAGCTGCGTACGTCTCGCAGTACGTAGAGATGTGTTTACATGAAATGTTACGCGGGCGGAGCCTCCCGGAGCTTTTAGCCGTGTTTATGAAGCCGCTCAGCTTACGCGCATTTTATGACTAATATTCGATTACACCGCGCAACAGTATCCAATACGTATCCAACGCGGATACATTTGCCGCCCGGCGGCGTCCTTTTGCGCGAGTCGCGCTTCCATGACGCCGCTCTACTTGTATTTCATTGCAAATAGAGCATAAAACCGCACAGTTTGTTTACAATTAGGATTGCCATTTGTCCTCTTTTCGCCAGATATTGCTTTTTTTTGTCTAGGACGCTCGGAAACGTCCGGGGAATTTTTTTCAGGTGTCCAGGGTCATTATGAGCGTTCAGAGTTTCAAGCAAATACTTTGCTTTTCAGATTTATTCAATTCCCAATAGCGTATAAGTATCGCATTTGTTCATACGTACATGTACGGAAACTAATGCACTATCCATTCAACCACTAAATCATCGATTTGTGAGATAGTTATATTTAAGTTGCGCTTGCAAAAATGGTTGGCTTGGGGATAAAAAACAAATTCTTTACAGTGATATTAAATAAGACGTTTATTAATATCAAAAATTAAATCGACTAATCAATTTAAGTATGTGCACTGAGAAATAATGTGTTAGATCAAAAAAATATTTCTTGACTCAACTACATATGATAGAACTTGTCAAACAAATATTGATTTGAAAATAGATGTGTTTCGATAAATTATACATAAGTTTAACTTAGAAACATATTTATTTGAACTAAAGAAATATTAATAAACGTATTTAGTCATCATATCAATCGTATTACACTTTTTTCTCAGTGTGGATTTACTGCTCTAACGAAGTGCTGTATTTTAAGACAAAGAATCGACGCCGAGTTTTGGTAAAAGTATACAATATAAAAAATATTAACAATATTATTATTATGTTACTGCAAAATCCTAGTAAACCGAAAATGATATTCTATAGTCAGTTATTTGATACAGTTCGGTCCCATTTCATTTATTATTGAAAAACTGAGGTTGAGATACAATTAAAAATTAAATGTGAAATAATTATTTACAATAATGAATAATAAAATAATAATATAATATAATAATTTAATAATAATAATATAATATTATAATAATTTTACTAACCTATAATATATTTTACGCATTTTTATTTTGACGCGTCCGGGAGTTGCAAGCGAAATGTTCGGGTTTTTTGGCCTGTAAATTCTAGTTTTCAAAATTTTGATATGGCAACCATTTTGTTACAGTTTTCAGGGTAAACTCAGTTTTAACGGCTTTCTCTTTGTATTCTTCTTGTATTCCCTTTTCTCGCTCGTGTCTACTCAATCTTTCTAGATGCGTTTCGATTGTCAGCTCGATAACGTCACACGCGATGATTGTACCGAGAAAAAACTTACTTAACCATTTCAGTAAAACATACATATTATATAAAACCGGATTAAAAGAGTTCTAAAGAAAAATAGAAACTGCACGAAGAAATATTGTACCGCGCTGAAAGTTTCACTACCACACGATCTACCTATTTCAGTTCTGCAGTTCTGCATAAAATATATAATTCTCTATTGATTGCGCTTGATTAAAGACTCGTTTTGCGTCTGAATTCAGCAGCTGCCTGAAGATTAAAAAATGCATTTGAGAATATTAAACGAAAGCGTTCGCACATGAAAGAATAGTACGTTTATCGTGTGTTCGTTGACCGGTAATACGATTAGCGCGAATTCGTATCATTTTTTTCCGTCCCTCTAGCTCGGAAAATTATCGAATTTCGATCGCTTCCAAAATTTAATCCTCTCGCTTGCTGAAATAATACGCCGGGATAACAATGTAGCAACGTGTATTTATACAACGACAGCAGTCCCGCCTGATTTCGCGCGCGATCTCGATTGTCGAGGGGAGTCGTGTCCCTCGATTTTCTCGCGAATCGGCACAACGCGCTCGATTTTCGCGAGTCACGTGCATTGCACGAGCACTTTAAACCCTTCGGTCGGTATTCGACCGTGCACGTGGTAACTCCTTCCGCGCGAACAAACGAACGAGTTTTATCAACCCACGGTCACGTCGGCGCCTCTGATTCGAGTTTTATTTCATACCTATCACTGGACGATAAGAGCTTTCTCTTCTCATAATTATTCGTTACACTTTTTTTTTCTTAGTGTGTACTTTACGCACGCACCGAGGCGCGGTGAATTAATTAATCGAGCGCTCTTAGTTTAATTAAGTTGCCGTCGTGATGAATCGACCGTCGCGTTGTACCGCCGTTAGAGAGTTCACTATGTCACGGCGACCGCTATATTCGTTTCACGCCAAGCCGGAATTAGATTTCATCGCTCCGAGAAACAGTGAGACGTTGAAGTCTGGCAGCGATCGGTATACAACCGCGCCAGGAAGACTCGTTTGCGAATCATTTCGTCCGATTTTTTCTTCCATTTCGTTTTTTTGCTAAGTGATAGTGAGTCGAAAAAAGCGCCGCAGCATTTGAAAGCAGTGGGTCGCCTAAAACTCACAACGCCGTGAATGCTTCCTCGTAAATCTGAATTTCCGCAAATTTTTCTGCCGCGCCAGAAGCGGGAAGACTGCATTTGCGCATTTTGCAAAATTGTGTCAGATTTCACGCTGTATTTTTGCAAAAACACGACTCGCGTAACAACGTATGTAGTTTCGCGGAAATGTTGCAAAAAGATACGACTTCATGCATTATGCATTATGCACTCCGTCGATGAGTCGGCGATAATGTCTTTACACTGTCAATACTGATTCAGATCGCGGTTTTTTCCACAAACTTGGAGCTCTTTATTTCGCTTGCTTTAGTTAGAATCGAAATCTTTTAGGGATTTACCTACATTTCAATTTTGATATATTGCAACATCAAAATTATCATTGTAGAACTATCATTTGTCGGAAGAACTCATTAATTCATTTCTTAATTCTTATACCTAATTCTATAATATATTATTATATTATTTATACATTATATTATACTATATATTATATATATTATTCATATTATATTATATTATATTTATAATATATTATATATTAATTATATTAATTATTATATTATATTACACAATTTTAAAAAAATATATTATATTATATTATATTATATTATAATAATTATATTATTTATTATATTATATTAAAATATAATATATTATAAAAAACATAATTATAATATTACATAATTATAAAATAAAAAAGTGATTTGAACATCGCTTGCTCTCTCATTGATTGCTCTGAATGATTTAGAAAAAAAAGAAAACGAATATTGAATTTAAAAACAGGATTTTAAAAACAGGATTTCCTCTTCTTAGATTTCTTTTCAATTCACTTTTCCATTCCGGATACGTATATGCACACTGTAATGATGAAGCACAAGGGGTGAATAGTACTTAGAAGATAGAAAGAAATTACGCCGGAAAACGCGGAAGTTCCACCATGTTCCCGAGTATGCAGAATCGCTCTCGTATCGACCGTCGTCCAGTCCATGTTCATCTTACATATGCAACGTTGACCGCGTTATTAACGTGCGTGAAGACTAAATTAACGTGCACGAATACTGGCAGAGACTCGCCCATCCATCTTCGTATCTGATATTATGTTTCACTGCGGCACGCCATCGATGCAGTTGCGAAGGGCTGGCGATGCTTAATCAGGCAGTTTACGAGAATTATTAAATATGAGCTTTTGCACGGGAAGCGTTGGAGCATCCATGCATTAGGATTTAGGATGTACTTTGTATTATCGTTTGCCCGCGACGCATCGATAGAGGGTCTCTTTACGCCCGTTACGTTGCGTGAGCGCGTTCCTGTCCCTGTCGCGGTAAAATTACCGAGTATTCGTGTCGCGGAAGTGTTCTCTCTTTCATTCGCGCACATGCTGCACCTGTACGACACACCCGCGGCGTCTTGCCAAGCATGATTTAAATGCGAAGAAGATTCGCGGCGCATCTTTATACGTGCGAAAATTCGCTCGAACTCGCTTTCGTGGCGCGTCACGATCTATCGAGTAACTCGGCAATGCTGATAATGCTGCATTTGCGTTTATTCATTTTTGCCTCATATCAGTCAGACAACGAGACATCTTCAAACACGCATAAACAAACATCGTAATAATATTAAAAAAAAACATAATGATGGTCTCTCAGTTGTTAGCAAGCAGTCTCTGATTTTGACTGGAAAAAACCAGAAATTTTACATAAAGAACCGAAAACTAAAAAGAGAGAAATCGCTGAAATTCTTTTCATAAAGAAATATCACGTTACCATAAAGGACCCCGCACAACTCTTATGGAAATTGGATTTCGGTGGAATTGGCTGAATTTTTGTGATATGTTGTGCATTTTGTCATCTTGATGAAAAGTCTCCACGGGCACAACCCCCAATAATTAACCGTTTGACCTCTACAAGCTACTCTTTGTCAAAAGTGTCTAATATCACAATATCTTATTTTCACCGAGTAAGAGGCATGTCTACTTCATTATTTACATTTTTTAATTTTTTTACGTACATTTGTAAACAAAAAGCTATAAAAATGATATTGATGTTAGGTCGATGACCTAATTGTATAGATTTCTTAATATATTATAGAAGTTACGCGAGATATAAAAATGACATCAAATATCCGCCAACCATATTACTTGATAATATACTTGATGCTGGTAATAGAATGCCACAGGAAAACGTTAACCACAGAATTGCCACAGGAAAACGTTAACCACAGAATTGAAGTAATTCCAGATTAAAATGGAGGATGCTGTATATACGAGTTACATACTTGTGACGTACCAACATCGTTATATATTTTTTATAATATAGTTTTTTGCTGTTTTTTGCCGTTTTTATTTTTCGACACATTTGTAATGTTTGTATATTTTTACGGTTTGACATATGACGTCTATATACACATTGCTATTTACTGTTTTATTTCTGACATTTGTTTCTATTACTGCGCATTGTAACAGTTACTTGTGAAATGTCGTTATAACGTGGAGTGTCTCACACGAAATAATGACACTGTTTCGCTCATTAACTCTGACGAAGTCATGTCTGTGACGTACAAAATATGTGATCTATAATATTAATGTAATAAATCTATAATATAATAGACTGCGTCAGCGCATAACTTATTTCGTTATGTACTGCGTTTACGCAAATCATTGATTGGTCTGACCGCTTGGCGTTTTAAATATATATCTTACTATTATGTAATAATTGTGTTCTATAATATTATTAATTATACATTATTTTTTATCCGTTACTGATATTCCTCGATTTATATCAGCTTCTAGCGTGATGTAGCTTGGGCGCAACGTCAACAAGACAGATATCAGCGTGCGTTTTCCATCTACAGAGTTATACGTAAAGATCATTACACTTGATAAGGACCCAAATCTGAGGTTGAAACGTAGTGTTAATTAGCAACTAAATTTGGCCAGATGGGTCGATGAAAAATTGAAATCTGTTCATTTATCTTTATTCATGCTTTAACTTTTTATATCCCAAGTGTCGATAACTCGCGAGACGTTTTCGTTTCACTCCGGCAGTCTCGCGAGTTATCGAACTCTCGTCGTGAGACGAGAGAGTTCTCCTAATTTAAAGTCTAATTAAACCTCTCGCTACAACGCCGTTGTACCATTCACCGCGTTCGATAACTATACTATCGTTCTCCGTCACGCGTTGCGAGCCTTTTGCGTTACGCCGGTACGAGCCTACCTTCGTGCGTGCCGCGGGTCAAACTTTACGCATCGTCACAGCAGCTTTATAAAATGGTGAATGCATAGCGCCGCCCGCATATACGGTGGCGAGAACGCCGCCCGCATTTTGCTGCTATCGACGCGTTCATCGAACCGACGTGCGCGGCTCTCTGTCACGGGTAAATGCTTATCGGGCAGGCCTGCAACGATGATAATTAAAATAGACAAGACTCGCAGTAGCGTACGCAAATATCTCAATCGTCCATCAACAGCCGTCATCATCGTCGATGATCCCCGCGCGATATTCCATATTTAACGACGTTCGTGTCCTTCCGTTGTTGCGAATTGCTGCTTACGGCGAGATAAGCAGCAACCAGTTGTTGCAAGCCTGCCGAGAGGAACTGATAGCCGAGAACTACAAAATCCGTCTTGTCCTTCAGCTTTGCATGGAGCACGATTTTTCTCGAGTGAAATATACGAGCTTCTAGCGAGCATTGCTGCAAGGAAGGTATAAAAATGAGTATCTCTCCCGCTCGCGGCTTAATTTTTGAAAATTGCAGCATCCAGCCTCGGTGCACCTGCGTCGAAGTGGAGTAGTTGAGTAGTAGGGAGTAGATAATATGCTTCGTTTTTTTAAATAAGCTTTGAAAGAGGAAATGCTGAAAATGTTGAATAAATCCAAACGCTTATTTAGGAGTACGATTATCGTTATCTATTTAGGGCAGCCGGAGGGTACATGTGCACTTGCTTTGAGTATTCGCAATAATGAATTACCAATAATATGGAATATTGCATGGCATTTCGAAATGCCACGGATTTAATTTCTAGCATGGCTTAATGGTCGATTAACGCACAGCCGCTCACTTTCCGCCTTAGTGCGTACGATATGCGTAATACAGTAAAATATGTCGTTTCCGAGAAACGTGCGCGAGCACAGTCATCGGCATGACGTGTCGACTTCGTTTCATCATAAAATGTAGATGTGCCTGTACGACCTAAGGGCTCTGGATTTTATGCAAAGTGTCGCGAAGTTATCACTATATTATCGGGTATTGGAGTCCGGGTGAAGCGAAACGCTGGTTGTTTAACGAAGGTGTTAAAGCGGCGATAAAATTCGAGATCTTATTGAATTTTACATGGATGAGAAAGGGCTTCGACTTTGAGCAGCAAAAGTTGAACGGAATTTACTTCCGATTGGAAATATTTTTCAGTCAGTTACAAACGATGTCGTATTTTCATCGACGGCTAAAATTTTTAACCCTTTCGCGATTCAAACTATTTTACGCGAACGAGCGAAAATCAAGTATTTTGTCCTTTATTTTATCTAATCGGCTGATCTAAGGCATTTCTCGTGTGAAATTACTTTTCTTAGGATTTTTAAAAAATAGTGCTTAAATTGTAGATAATAACAAAACCTACAACTTTTCTCTATGCACGAAATCAATCTGACGTCTAGTTTTTGAGTCTAGTTTTCGAGTTTTATTAACAGTCAATGTTTACTTAATTCCATATCTAAACTGGTAAACTGTTAAAAATTCGTTTTTCCATGATAACTTAAAAACGTTCTTATGATTGTTTGTTAAAAATTCACGATAATAAAAGAGAATGTAACGATTATTTTTATTTAAAAAAAATAGTATTCTGACATTGTCGAGAAAAAAATTAAAAACTATGCTAGTGTTTGATGCACATTAGTGTGCGCTTATTCATATTCACTCAATGTAATGTATATTGACAGGGCCGTATGATTTTAGTCGAAAATCAAAAATTGAAAGGACAAAAAAGTGTTAATAAACAATTCAAATAATTTTTTTTCGTTTACATAATATAAGAACAGAAATTCAAATATATTTTCATTAATGTTTTGTGTATAATTTAAAAAACATTATTGAGTTACTTTCAGCAAGGCGCACTGATTTATTGGTACGATACGGTACACGAGAAAAATACCTTAACGCGAATCAAAGAACTTTTATTACTTGCAGAAATTTAGAGGAGATTATTGGAAATCTCAACAATATCATTTATTGAATATACAGATTCGAATGCTTGAGAAATTATGCGAATAAGCTAATGCTGCACTAAATGGCTACATTAAAATAAACTGAGAATAAAATAAAGAAGGATCAGAGCCGTTATATGTTACGTTTAAGCGTTCAAAGTTTTAAAAAATTATGTTGAGCCAGCTTGTCGTAGAATCGCAAAACATTTGAAAATCGCGTAAAGTCTCACGGAGTCGAAAAGAGTCGGTTTCGAAATCGATGAAAGGATCGCCAGTTGACTTCGGGAATAGGTTGATTATTTTGAAACGCACTGTACAACGACGAGACGCGGTTTCCCCAGGATTTCTGGAATCTCGTGATCGAATAATTTGTGAATAATCGCACAGATGTGAGAGTAACAGCGAACTGACTTTGCGTCTCCGCAAATGGCCGACGGACGACCGATGTCCGCAGAATTTTATTAACGGCCGTAACGCGCCGACGGCCCGATATTTGATGGTTACCCCGGCATCGATGTCGAGCGCGCGCTAATTAAAACTGACGCACCTGTCCTATGACGTATATCCGAGCGCTGTGACGATGCCACGGCATCCCGCATTTTACGTTGACTTTATCTTGTATTGGCTTTTACCTTATTCCTCGTTTCGGAATCGCCATCAGACTATCGTACATCGAGCGCTAACCGACTAATTGTAAGCTCTCTTCCGATGTAACCTGCGGAGAGATTAAGATATTTAAGTCTTGTTTTCTTATTCATCTGATCTTACATAATAGTAAGAAATATATTTAAAATCGCCAAACGGCCCGAACTGGATCTTAATAGCCAATCAATGAGCTGCGTGCCGACTTGATTTGTCGAACTCTAAACGCAGTAAATTACCAACTTAAAATCAACATCGATTTCACATATTGGTTCTAATAAGTCCCTCTCACTTCCGCCTTTCTAAATCAGATAAAAAAAGTCGAAATTAATTTTCAATGTCTATGTTTTTATCACAATGGTTCGATCCCTCTCTGCTCATAGATTCAGCGTAGAAAAATAGAAGGATCTAATTTTTTTATGTCAAATATTGGGAGAGATTTTTGAATGAACAGATTGACGCGTCGTGTGGCAGGTAAAAATATTTATATAGCGAATCTGATCCGTCGAGCAACAACTTCTTATATCCGCTTCGCGTTCGGCTCGGCTCAGCGTCGCAAAAATCGTCATTCTGAGGGAAACGCCGTCGCAGCGGAGGAGAAATATCTCGATTCGATAAGCCATCCCGATATTTCGATCCTAAGGGCACACAAAGCGCCACTCGAGGGTGATGCGCAAATGACAAATCGTTTGGCAAATAATAAATCGCGGAGGCGACATTCGGCCTGGGATTCGGAGGGTCGACAAAAGAGACGGAGCCGAGGTCGAAGGGCGCGTTTCACGCGTAAGGTCGACAAAATATTGAATATTCCTCACGCTCTTCGCGTTTTTCGTCAACCAGCTAAATCGGAAAGATCTGGACGGAATATTTCGTTCGGAATTTTGATTTGCACATGATCCACAGGATATATCGCGTTGGATGATCCTGGAAGAGTTTTCGATACAAAGAGAGATTGGGAAGCCAGTTACAATAGTAAGCGGAGAATTGAAAGAAAAAGAAGTTGTTCCTTTTTGAGCAAAATAGACAAACTAGTGATCACAGTAAATTAACTAATGGCGTTAGAGACGTGGCGAACAGAAATACGGAAACTTGATTTTGACTTGTTGATTAAAATTGCAACGTTATTTTCCAAATTGCGTTTATATTACATACATTATTTGCGATAATTCACAAAATTTTACGCCTTTTGAGTCAATTATAAATCTCGATGATCAATTTATACCACACTACGTGATTTGAGGGGCATATCCTTGATTATATTTGCATTACATAAATTATTTGCGATAATTCACAAATTTTACACCTTTTGAGTCAATTACAAATCTCGATGATCAATTTATACCACGCTACGTGATTCAAGGGGCATACCCTTGATTGCGATGCACTTATAAGGATGAAGGACTTCCCTTATCGATTACAGCTACTCTGTCAGTAATCATCCCCGAGAACATCAAAAAATATTAAAAGATATCGATTCTACCTGCAGCGATCTTTCTCGCCATGTGTATCGAATTCGCTCGTTCCGAGCGTTTCCTAATTATTTCGCAATTCCTGCAGTCTAGCCCGCAGGCAGGCGAGAGTGTGGGTTCCTAATTTTCGCCGTTATTATGTTAATTTGAAATCGAATAGTCCGACGGGATGAAATCAGATTTGCTCACTCCGGGAGGTCGCGCGCGAGCGCCTCGTCGTCGTTTCAGCGGCAGTGTAGGATTCTCTAATTTCGTTCTAAGGGTCCGGGAATTGCGCAGCCGCTCGCGCGTGCTCTGCTAATACCGGCTTCTCGGGTTTACTGGGATTTAGCGTGTGATATTACGTGGCCCTGATGGACGTGAAATCGGAGGCGATGTCGAAGAGGCGCGTGAAGAGATGCACCGACGAGAACCCGTCATTGTTCGTTTCATTAGTCACATGACTCTCGAAGCTCGGAAGCGTGAATTCGAATTATCTTTCTCTTTTTTTCTTTTCATTTTCTCTTTTCCTCTGTGCAGACGAAACGTATTTCCGTGAGGAAGTTAGAAATAACCCGAGAAAAAAACCGCGTGGTTGAATGATTACTTTGTCTTACTCACATCTCAATTTCATAATTATAGAGCTGGACATAATTCCCGTAAATTCGGGAAAAAGTATTCTCTGTAAAGAATCATATACGAATTCTCTGACTTTTATAATGTAATTATATTCGTATATGATTCTTTACAGAGAATACTTTCTCCCGAATTTACGGGAATTATGTCCAGCTCTATAATTATAAAATTGAGTAATATAGAATCTTAAGTTTTCAAAATTACCACGATTTCCTGAAGTTCAACGTTTATTTTTGTATACGAATCTCAAATTAAAGCTCCGTCAATGCGAAATCTATCGAAAATTCGATAAAAATGTACTTTTATCGTCTATCCGCAAGTTCGAAGTTCAATTTCTGCTATTCGCCTCGCGAGAACGTGATACTTGCACACAGAGGCAACCTAAATTCTACCGAGTTTTGCCTCAAGTATCCATGATGGAGAGATAGCCTGCGCGATACCTGGGACATATCCTGTACACCCTTTACTCCCCTTCAGTCAGACGGACCGCGCCATTATGTGTTGCCCGGGCGCGTACCCTTCGACCGGAAACCCTCCGTAGGGATTAACGGCTGGGAATGGACAGTTGGGCCGCGAACGAAAAGCCCGCGGGGATGGCGAAAGGTCCGTCTGGGCTCCACATAGAGATCCCTCTTGATAGCACGCGACCTCTCGCCATTCGTCCGTTTCAATTTCGATCACGCGATCGCACACAAGAGAGAGAGAGGGAAAGACTCTCGTTCGCGCAAGATTAACTTCGCACTTGTCGGGAAGTTACTCGGACGTAGTAACGGGTGACACGTAAAATGTGCGAATTCTTTTCCGCGTGTTTGCTCGATCAACCTTCTCCCTCCCGCGAAATAATGAAAATTATTCTGCGAGTGGAAATTATATATGAAGCTCGAACGCTCGGCTCGGTAAAAGGGATGCACATCGGCCATAAATTGGATATTCGATATCATTTCCGGTAACAGCGCCGTGATTGTGTGATGCGGTGCTTTGACATTACCTCTACTTCCGTGGGTACTTTCGGGAAAAGTGTAGATTAATTTAAATGATATTTCTTTTTTCCTCTCTCGGTATATGAACGATGTATTTCGCGACATTCGATCTCATGCATCGATTAATATTTATTATAGAACATTCGAATAGTTAAACGAAAGTTAAAAAATTTATGTTACATTGTTATATTGAATGCAGGAATACGTGTTGAATAAGAAAAAAAGATTTTAAAAAATAAAATGTCACCCGCAATAGTTTTTCGAATTAAATTATCGATTTAGTGAAATAGTAATGTCTTCCTTTTTGGAATGGATAATTTTTAAAATTTAAATAGCTGCTATGTACGGATTACCTAATAAAAAGCCAATATAAAATGAAATTAATTAATTCTCTCTCCAATTAATTTTAATTCAAATCGAATGTAATCTATTTTAATATTTATGCAGCTGTCCAAAATACTAAAGACAGAGTACGTAGCTTATTTTATTTCATAATAAAACAATAAAGAATCGAATTCTATTGGGTTGCCCGAAAAGTAATTGCCGATTTTAACGAGTCCAAGACGTTTTATATGATCGTGGATTGTTGATTTCGGTATTTTCAACTTCTCTCCAATCTCTCGCTCAGTTACATGACGATCCAATTCGATTATGGCTTTGATTCTCATCATCAGCTTTCATTGGCCGACCTGAACGTTGCTCATCTTTGACCGAAAAATCTCCAGAACGAAACTTATCAAACCAATTTCGGCACTGTCTTTCTTTTAAGGCTTCCTCACCATACACATCACGTAACTTTTTAGCAGCCTGCGCTGCGTTTTTTCCTTTACGGAAATAAAAAAGCAAAATATGACAAAAATGCTCGTTTTTGGACTCCATACTAAAACTGACGCCAAACTAACAATTTTCAACAAAAACACGTGCAATTTGCTTCTAAAGTAAACTAAAAGTGACAGCTAACAAACGTCAGAAGAAAACAAACCACAACATTGACATAAGACATTCACAAATACCACTCAAGCCATCTATGTGTGAAATCGGCAATTACTTTTCGGGCAACCCAATATATCGAAATTAGATGTTTGCCGTACTAAATATTTTAAATAAATCTAAATTTAATTTCAGATAACGAGCGAGCTCTAGATTTCGCGCATCTTGCATTCTCTATTTAAAGATTATTGCTAAATTTCCTGTTAAATAATAGTGTGGCTTGAGAAGATTCAGTACAAGTTATTCTAGTTGTTCGTTGATGTAACAATTTTACGGTCGATTAATTGCTAATTAACTAGTTTCAACTTCACATTTGTTTCGCTCGTTATGGGAAAGATAACCTTTCCCCTCGTATTTCAATCTCTTTATCTTCCTACGCCTCTAATAAAACCAATGCTAACCAGCTATTCTCGGCGTTAGAAATCAAGTTTGAGTTTATGATATAATCAGGCGCAAATTTAATTGTTAATTTGTCGATCTAATGTAAATGTAATAAGTATTAGAGTTGCGGGATTGTTACCATTACGCCAGTGCAGTGAGTTCTATCAATGGTTACGTTATAAATCAAACTTCCTCTCTTCATACAAAAATGGAAAACCATTAATAAATGGTTTAATAAATGTCGGTATCACGATGACAATGTGAAATATTTAAATCTCTCCGGTATCGAGTGTATTTCGATATGTTGTGAAAAAGGAGGGGGAGTGGGTGGCCGTAAATCACACGATACCGTCTGCTCTTTGTTTTGTAAAACTGTATCGGCATTCGTTTTGGAGTACTTGCATCATTTGCTGTAAATTGATATCACCTCCTCTCGTCGTTGAAAAGTAGTTCTTTCCTCTGTGATGGTTTGATCGAAAAATGTTGAGTGTTATGGCGAATCTGCTATTGACTGCCGTATATCCGACGACCAATCGAAGCGACTCGATGAATAAATCTCAATGGTTGCGTTTGAATCTGCACGAATCTAAACGCGTAACAGATCTGCCGTTAAGAGAGAGACATAGCGAGTTGTGCGGCTTTCGAGCGAAGCGAAACGTCGTTTCCGACGGATTATAATGAAAAAGAGTCGACTGAAAGCGTCGGCGACGAACAGTTTAGCTCCGCGAGAGTTAACTCATCCTGGTCGAGCGTGACGCGAAGTGCGGCAACCTAATTACATAGTGTCGCGCCGTCCGTCTACGGCCGTATTAAAAACAAGGAGCGATCAGTATGCAAACGAGAGAGGCAGCTTCGTTACGTTCCGAGGGAAAACTGCGTCGATTCTACCTTGGAGACACTCGGCTCGTCGCTGCGTGTCGCGTGACGCAAGTCGACGATGCGGGAAACGCAGCCACTGGACTGCGGCGGAACGGGATGAACGATTAAAATGCTAATTCTTCTCCGTGACACGCACGTGCGAGCACTTTCTCACACGTGAATCAAAGAAATTTCGATTCTTTTTCGATCTAAATTTATAGGGTGTTTCTAAACTTATGTCAGAGATTTTAAGGGCGTATTCTGGAGGTCAAAATAAGAAGAAAAGTTTCTATAAACAATCAAAAAATGTTTTCCCTCCGAGTTATAGCCCCCTAAAATTGATGGAAAAATCGCAAAATGTATTGTAGCTGTCAGAGACTTTTTCACAGAACGTTTAAATTTTGCACTGCGTAATAATTAATAGTGACCTTTATTTTTGTGATAATCGAATAATTTCATTTAAAAAATTATGGCCATTTGAAACTTAACACCTCCCATATCTCCAAATTGTCAAAACCATAAAAATGAAGATTACAATTAAAATTAAATTTAAAATTATGAAAAACGAACATGGTTATAATATTTTCTGACACAATCTGGTTATAATATTTTATGCACGGAACCCGCGAATTGATAATTTAATTTTGCAATTGCAGGACTGAAGCCCAATATTTTAGAGTCAATATTAGAGTCATCAATTCACAAAATAGGTCTCATTGTCAGTTTCGCACAACGAAATAATCGAATATAAACGGATATTCATAAGCAATTTATCTTGATGACATTTGTTATTTTTGGCGAATTCGATATTCCTGCCGGTTTTTATCATCGACGGTCGAGTTGAAAAATTCATAAGACCGACCGATCGACCGTGCCGAATGTTGTCGCCCGACTTTCGTCAGTACGTCGCGTCGTTCCACGTGCAGCCCGGCATTGTGCGCGGAACAATGCGCGGCCCCGGCGATTATGTGCCGCTTTGTGTCCGATAGATTCTTAGGCTCTTACATATTTCATGTCGAGCTCCGCGCTTTTCCCCGCGTCGCGCCATTAAAAGTTTCTACGACTGCCAAGCGGTTCGCTATATTCCTCCCCAGGTTCGTCCCCGTTGGAGTTAATCGCTGCTTCTCCAAGATCTCCCTCTTTCTCTCTTCCTCTCTTTTTCGTGGTCTTGTACCTACGGAAAATCATTGCAGCCCGGCGACCCGATAAACTTCGACAACTGCACCGCAGATTATTGTATATCCGACTTTCGTCTTTTTCCCTTTCTCGTAATTACTGACTTCTGTCGTCGAAATGTCTTGTCTAGTGCGGCGCGAAACACTATAAGTTTGCCAAACACGATCAAGATTCTAAAGATACATTTCTATTCAAGACGGCGCCACAGCGCGCATATTGTCTTTAATAAACTAGAGGAGCTGTAATAAGAAAGTCTCGTCATATTCTATGTACAGGATATATAACACAGAGGGTATATAACAGAGTTTGAGAAACTTGTGAACATATTGTTACACGAGCTTCGTAATGTACATTAAATGTAGAACGTATCAAATTTCTCAAGAAGGAATTGTTTTGTAATATTTATCACGTCGTTTCATGTTAGACGCTAGAAAGGATTTTTCTCTTAACCTAGAAATAGTCGTGGATATATAAATAAGAATTATAAAGACACGTAAAATACATCGCTGTGTGCTTTGAAAGCCGCTTTAAGCTTCTCCGAGATCCTCGCGCAAATATTCGTTCGATCGTGACCGTAAATTCGAGCTCCGCGATCGAACTAACGGTATAAGGATAATGAATAATAATCGTCCTCACGCTATTGGAAGTTGTGGCACTATTCGTTGAAAATTGAAGGCTAAGCTTCAATTAATAACATTCCGCTATAAGCTGGGGAAATATACACCCAATATTCGATTCGGAAACATAAGCTCTTACCAATGTAGCTTCTCTTCAGAATTTTTCGATAAAATAAAAAATAAATTTCTGCATACATGAATATTTTATTTTATGAAATATGTAAGTTGGAAAAAGATAGATTTTATGTCACCTACTCAATAATTGGTCAACCTTTTACACGTATTTCTGAATCATTATTCTTCGATCAGTATAATTTTGAATTGACTCTTGCTTTTTGTGCACAGCTAGAAGTTTCAAATGTAATTATTGTCGAACGCACTTTGTTTGAAATTTTTCTGCCGCGCGCCCGAGGTAAGGCCCGCCGTTTCCGTGGGTATATTTCCGGAATTTCAACGTCAAATGAAACGATAACAATAAAGATAATAAAGAAAGAGAACAGCAGCCGCAGGCATCGCAGGTACGACGACGATGATGAATGAAATTAAAGAGTTCTCCCTTCTCTGTTTCCCTTTGTCTTCGATATTTTTTACCGGTAAAGTTCACAAAATTAATATTGTATAAACAAGCGGTTTTTTTGGGCGAAATTGAAGAACAAGTACTGCGATTTTTATGCCGTTCACAAATTGAAATTTATGAGTGCAAGGAGATGTAAAATCTTTTAAAGACTTATGCGTGTAAAATATTATCTACAATTTATGTATGAGAAATTTCAGTAATAAATTATTTTTGTTCGCTGTTCGGCATTTATGTAAGATCGAAATAAATCAAGCAACAAAATTAAACAGCATATTTCGTAGTCAAGGCTCGCTTCTCATCACTCAAACTTCTCCGCAATCGAATGCAGCAGCCAAGGAAATGAAGTATTCAGCAGCAATTGGGTAATGGTATTCTCTTGCTTCTCTTTTTTGAGGTTTCCTAAATTTTACATTCTTCGTGATATTGCGATTACTCGATATAGCTTAGTTTAGTTCCGACAGATCAGTCGTTCAACTTGAAGAAAAATGTCTTAACGATGTACAAATTAATAGGTTTTTTGCTGTGAAAAAGTCTCCATCCTTTTCTACGCCGGACTCTATTTTTGCAACCATTGCATACTTTGCAATGTACTGAAAAGGGAGCTCGTTCCGGTTAATTCACGTGTGGCGCGCGTGTTGGCTATTCCGTTTCTTTAGTTAATTTCAGCTGTGGCTTCAGTTCCTTTGCAAGAACAGTATATTACCCGTTCTTGACCCCTCTCATCGTCCTAATTAGCCATCGTATGATAAGACTGTACGCGCGGAGAGTATTAGGGGATGGGCGTGTCGCGGGAAACGGGCGGCTTTTGATATTTAATCATGTTTAACACAAGCACACCAAGTCGCTTTTAATTCTGTTTGTTTCACGGCGGAAAGGTGAATTTCCCGGACGGTTTGCCCGCAGGGATCGTACAAAAGGATCATGGGATTACGGTATCGCTAACAGATCCATCGTGTTAATCTCTCTGCCGTGCCTTGTCTGTTCTTCTGATTCTCGGATCGCCTGATCTTCATTACATTAACATTTGACATTTTCGTGCGTTTCTGTTCATATGTTTAAGATATCAAATAAAAAGGCACGAACATTTAAATATATATTGTGTATTATTATAAACAACAAAAGTTAAGCACATCTCATTAATAAATTTCTTGTTAAATTTTTGGTTTCATCCATCAAGAATTTGATTACTGAATACACACATGCGCATTTTTATTTTTAGCATCTTGATAGTATAATATAAAGCTTCAAATTAAATTTTTGCTAAATGTGCAAAGTCCAGTTGAAATCAACGAGTCAAAAGTGCTTTCATTTATTTGTATCTTCGAGATTTAATTGGTCAAGGTTTAAGTTAAACTTCTACTTTCGTTTTCCAATTTAATTCAAGACGAACAAAACTGTAACCAGTATATTTCGTGATATATTTCATCTTATTTCATCGTACTTTTCTGTAGAAAGCATAGCATTAATGTATTCAGTAGGCAATCTAAAGTTTTAATTAAGCGTGGTTTAAAAGGCACACCGGTCGCGTATGTGCGCGGTGAAATTAACTAAATTTCACCTGTTTTCCCACGGTAACCGAGTAATCAAGTTCAAAAAAATTAAATGTATTCCGTGCATAATGTGACTCTAGACATCATGTGGGTGTCTAGAAGTCATGAAATATTGGAGCTGCTTTTCTTCACCTCCTACGAACCACCAACTTCTCCGTAAACAAATTTCTCGTTATTATCCAAGAGTGATGTATCATTCTATCCATATATCTTATGAGAGAGCGAGAGAGGGAACATATATTTGTAATATTTTTAAAAATATAATACAGATATCGTGTAGATAAGCACAGTCTACTTATTTCATGAGAAAAATAATTTCAAGATTTTAAAGTCGCAACATTATTTTACTTTTCATTTTATTTCTTTTCTTAATTTTCTTAAGTATCAAATGTAATACTTTTCTCAGTACTCGTATCAAAATTATAACAAAGATAAATTTAGTCCAACATAACGCTAACGAATTAACAATTAGAGAGTTAATAACATTCTTGATGAGTCCTCGTGAGTTTTAAAATTTGAATGTTATAATAATAATAATAATTGTATTTACTTGACATAATGCAGTTGGCGCGATACGGGTCAGTATTTAGTAGTCAGTATTTGTTATCATCGCACGTGTCCACGCGTTCTCGTTCTCGACAAATCGGAACCTAATAGGATTGTAAACATTTGTGTATGAAGATCAAATAGAATGCCTCGTCGGTGTCATCATGTCGCAACCACGTCGTCATAGACTCGTGTCACTAATTGCGTTCGCTGAATCTCGAATTTGTCGCTATTTTCAGTGAAAGCTCAGTTGTACTTAACGCCGCTTCACTTTTCTGAATCAACCGGGGACACTTAATTCCCGCGCTTAAAGTCGCGGATACAAGGCGCCGATCGCAGCCGAGGTCGAGGTAATTTAAGACTCGTCGCCGCGCGTTTATACGGACACGCTAATCGCGCGGAGATACAGAGAGGAAATGGTGGGATGTTCGCCGTCGTCGCCGAGTTCATCCGGGAAGCCTTCAAGATCCCGACGATTACTCCGCCCGGGTTTTTGAAATTAGCTCCACCACCTCGGTGCCCGAAGTAATCCCCCATTTATTCCCTCGTTCGGCCACCTTTCCGCCTTCGTCCCATCCCTACCCCCTCTCTCTCTCTCCCTCTCCCTCCCCGCTCTCCACTCCATCCTTTTATCCCTTCGGCCAGCTGTAATACTTTTTAATAATGAAAATCCCGTCTGGACGCCACTGCCACCGCTCTCTGTAAAGACGAGGAGGTGAACGAGAAAGGCACAAGCTCGGGAACTTTTTAATGAGCGAAAATGTAGCCGATATACGGCCAACGGATCCCGGGAAATGGGATGAACAGCTCGTAAAAAACACCATCGAGTTCTCTCGTACCCCCGCCCGAAAAAGAGAGCGAGAGAGAACTGGATAAAGTGGGGGAGAAAGTTAATATCGAACTTCGGTCTATCGCTCTCTCCAACGAGGTGAAATTCTAGCGGTGGTATTAAACTTTTAACCCCGATGCGGCAGCGGCAGCGGCAGTGGCTGCGGTGGTGGTTTTGCTGATTTTTATCAGTTTCCATCCGGTAAATAAAGTCCATGCTTTCGCGCTCCCGCGCGTGCACTTTCAGCGCCTATCTTTACGATTACTCCGCAATATGCTTCGGTCCCAACCCAAAACTCGTAATCATCTTCCATGCTTACGTAAGGAATCGCCGCGGCGAGTTGTTAATTATCGGCATTAACACGGTTTATCGTCTGCTTATTTGCGGCAATTTAAACTGGTTTTTTTTTAATTTTACCATTTTTCCGGCGGATTTTCGACGACGATTAAATCGCCGATTCATGGCCGACAGCCACAAAATTTAAACTAGAGCGGCGACCGTGCGCTCTATTATAATTTTATGGAATAATTGAACTGACATAACGATCATTTTGTTATGTTGTGTGTAAAACGCGCGTGTTTTCGACGAATCACTGTTCGATCTGGAAATTGCGCACTGCGAAACATGAGGCCGCAACGCGAAAAGGAAGCCGCAACGCGTGCTGTTTGATGTTATTTAATAATCAGGTTGCCCAAACATATCACGATACTAGAGGTTGACGAAGGCGAAATTTGCTGCTTAAATATAATTACTATTTGTCAATAATAACATAGTTTACGCGTGCATTTGATGATCAATATTTGTGACAAACATTTAATATTTTCTTACGAAGCACAAGATGCTATTCTTATACAAGCTGTTATTTTTTGCATGTCACTTTAAATCATTTATCTTTTTTCTTTTTTTTTTTAATTTTTTACATGCCATGCGTCTTCTATAAAATGGTAAATGACACATTTATATGTTCTTAAATAAAACTAATTTGCCCGATAACTTAAATTATTTAGAAAACTGCTCGTTTAGGTCATCAGGACAGGTTGAAGTAAACATTCGAAATTATGTAATCCAATATATAAAATTTAAAAGCCATAATTAAGATCTATTTTCGTCAGAATAAAATCGATGAAAACCGCCAAGCTTTCCATTTATGATTGCACATTTGGGAGCGGCATTTACTGGCAGAGAATGTGTAAAATGAATACGCGAAGATTATGTTTGGTAATGTAATGTAAAGTTTGTTAAGCGAAACGTGATGTGTGTTGCGTGATTTATATTTTTACCCGTTACATTTGCATAGCGGCGCGCAATTATATTAACGCGGAACTACAAGTCCATTTAATAAAGTGAACAAACGCGGGACTTTTTTTGTGCGCGGCGATATTAAATTAAATATAGGAAGCTGAGCGAGATAATATGTTCCATTCCCTGTATTCCCTCTATGCAATTAGATTTCATTCATTAATTATTATGAAAACTTTTATTATATATATTGTTATGTCAATTAATCAAAATGCAAACGTAATGTCTGTAATTAATATTGGAATATTGGAAAGTAGACCATAACATAAATATATAACAATAACGAATAAAATATAACGACATACAACGTATAAATTATATCAAACTACTTATAAAGTACAAGATTTTTTTTATGTATTAAATATTATTACATATTAAAATTACATATCAAGATATTATTACATATTAAATATTTATAGAAAATTCAAGAAATTTTATACGAGTTTATAACTTGTATTTAGAGTAACGGTATTACGGTTGAAAATTCTCATTTATCTCTCGCATTTCTCTTGCTCTAATGTTATAATATCTTTCGCTTCCTTATTTCATTATAACATTTCAACATTCTCGTCATACTTTGGCTATCAGTCAAACGTTTCTCGCAAAGCATCTACTTTTTTAGGAAATCCCTTCTAGGTACTTATCTAAAACTATGTCAATTAAGTCGGGAAACTGGGATCAATTATCGCGAGCTGCGAAGCTTCCGAAGCGTTTTTCCATTAATCCTCGCGGCTCCGACAAGTGCAAGTACATCGGTCGCCTTGTAGTTGTGCGCACCTCATTTGCATCGTCGACGGAAAAGTTTTTCGTTCGACTCATTAGCGTCGTAAATGCACGACATGAGACCCCGGCCCCCACGAACCGAGCGAGGATGACCGGGCAATTCACTTCGTAACTCGGAAGTGACAAATCGAATTCTATTTCGATCAGAATTATTTATCTTGCAGGCATTTTTTTCGTACCATTGTTTTCACGATTTATAAAATTTCATTCAAAAACTCTCTTCCTGTGTACATATTGCAATAATAGTCACTAAGAATTCATGATTTCGGATTAATTAAAATAATCTCTTTAAATATTGAATTTCGAGCTAGCAGAGAAAGATTATTTTACGTTGTCGTAATTTTATATAAGGAATCTTATAAGAATTTTAAAGTAGACAGGCGAACAAAATTGTACTTTGTCAGTTTTAACATCTCATGTGTCAAACGTGTATTATTTAAACGCGTTTCGAAAAAGAGATATTGCACGTTGATTATTTCTGATTTATTGCTAAATGTGTGGCGCTATAACATTCTCGATATTACATTATTATACATTACAACAGCATAATTTTTCATGTTATAAAAATTATAAAGACAAAAGCGAAATACATGATATGTCGCATATTAATAATCCTGAATTTTATTTCCGCGCGGGATTTCTATCTCTCTTTTTTTCTCTTGCGTGTTGCTCGTTTTGGCCGCGTGAAATGGAAATCATTTTACCGGTACGCTTATTGCCGAATGTCGGGGGGGAGCGGGGAGAAAAAGCGTTCCAATCAACGTGCATCGGCTGTACATTTAACCGGAATATCAATCGTTATACATCGCGGCCGATGCGTCGGTTTCATTAAATGAAAACGAAGTGCAAAACGTGGTTTCGTTCTTGGCTTGAATTATGCTGACCTTAAAATATAAAATATTTCGAATGTATGAGACTTCCTGGCACCTACTTTTCGCACTGCGACGACGGGTATTTCACAAAGGGAAACTTAAATTTTCAATAGAATGGTTTGTCGCGCTTAGTCAAGATAATTTTCCTCGCATTATGGAATTAGAAATGTTAGAACAGTCGGACGGAAATAAAAATCGTTCGAAGAACGTATTTGGAGATCCGTGCAGAATTAAAATTCACATTAAAAATCGAGATTAATAAAAGGGAGATGGATTGTATTTTCCGCGGGGAAAAGCTGTTCTATTGTGTAAATAACTTTTACGAATGGAAACCTCGAGTTAAGCCGTTGGTATCAAACGATTGATCGCTTTCATTTAAAGTCACATACTTTTAATTCACGAGTGTAACGAGCTTGCTAAGAATCTCTACGAGATTAAACGATTAGCTTCTCAAATAGACTTGCACTATAAACGCGCCACTGATTGCGATGGATTAATGCTCGATGATGCAGACGGCGGAGTGTTCGCTTTGCGACGGGATCACGCGAAATGTCATCATAAGTGCAGTTTGTGTACATGCATGTATGCATTAGCCGCTTGGCGAAGCATGTAAGCAACCCTGTCAGTTTGGAGGCGCGTAATAACCAAGTAATTGAACTGTCCGAGATATTGGCAACAATAGTTTGGTGCCTGGGTCTGCCCTTCATGCAGGCCAGTCCCTCCGTTCTCTCCCCCGCTCCATCGTTTTGTCTCTGTCTCCATCCCTATCTACCTATCGACAGTCGCTCACGAGATGGTCCGTCCATCTCGTAACTTCGATGTTCGCAGCTTAAATGGAAATTTCGTGCGTCATGCGCGGGCGTCTCTTCGTTAATACATTGCTCGCTGAAATCGCCTTTAACTTTGTCGACAATTGCATCATGGCTTCGCTTACACATGCCGAAAATAGAAACGTGAATACATTCGCCCTCATTTTTCGCTGAGAACTACGCTGATGACACCCTCGCAACTGACGCTCTTCACTTTCGCGAAAATTTTATTGAACTTAATTCGGCAACAGGCCGAGGATCGCATCGCGATCATAATCTCGCCTCACCAGGTTCTTCCTGGCCGTCGCCGACTCTTCAATCACTGTTCCGCCAATCGTAGTCCTAGGAGCTTCAAGCTTTCTCGTCGATCGAGCATCCGCCGGAAGATAGCTATCGGCTCGGGCAATTAGATGGCTCCGCGCGCTTACCATTCGATCAATCTCTAATTACATATACCTGTAGCTGCTGCATCATCCTACCCTCGCTACATCCGTCCTCTCTCTAGCACGCACACAGCCGTCTCTCGGTGTGGCACACATGTACGGGTTTGGTCGATGAGGACGCCGTATATACGGCATTCTCGAGTGCCAATCGCGATGTGGTATCCATTGATGCGCGTGCATGTGCCCCCGAGTGTCTGCGAGTGGACGCCTGTGTACTGCGAGCCTAGGCAAAACACGTCCTACATGTCAATACGACGAGTCCACACGAGTGCGCGACATGCGCGAGCTGAAGGAGCGATAAAGGACCGCGCCGAGCGATGTCGGTTTTATCGCGAACATTTCGCGTGAATCACGTTTTGCGTCAAACTAGTCGTGACAGCCCGTTTCATCCATCTGGTTTTTTTTTCTAATTAAGGAGTGTTAGAAAAAAATGAGCTCTTCAGCTTTCGCTATCCACTTGCGACTTGTGTGTTTGATCTTCTTGTTACAAATTAGACAATAACTGCTTCCGTTTTTCCTTAACCTCTGGAGGACCGGCATATTTTTGGCGAGATCTTGTGGATTTTATGGCGAAAAGAGATATTATTAAGGGATAAGTTATGTATGTGAAAATTGAGCCGATTTAGAGACAATATATTGTCCTTCGGCCTCTTTGCCCTCTAAGCGTTAACTATAGATGTATTATAAAAACGTGTGTATATACAAGGTGTTTCAGAAAGATCGGAATACCTTGGGAAAATTTCGGAGGGGTTGCATTCTAGAAAAAAGTGTTAAATACAAAAGGGACACAGATAGGGGTATCCTGGTGATCTTGACTTTGACCTTGGGGTCAAATGGACCCCTACATCTTGAGGGTCAAATTAGTTTTTTCAAGTAGGAATCCCTATACTTTTGACCCTACGACATTATACGACCACATTCGAACGTAAAATTTTCTCACTCTTTTCACTTCCGTTGCCAAAACACTTTTTTCTAAAATGTAACCCCCCCGAGATTTCCAAGTGTCCCGATCTTTCCGAAACACCCCGTATATGCGAGTGTCCACATGGTATTCAGCTCATGTCTATGGATTTAACCCTAAACGACTGTGCGGATCAATTGTTCCCGTGGGATTAGTCTGGCTTACGATCCATGGTGTATAGAAACGACGCATACCATTAAATATCCTACGTAATAAGTAGAAAAGAGTTATCATTCGCACGAGATTATACACGATTTACACGCGCAGTGCGTTAGATAATCGACAATGTTGCACGTTACCGGAGCCCGTGCTGCTGTTTGTTGACATTGTTTAACATCATTAATTAACATAACTAATACAACTAATGCGATAATGTATATCGCGCTGTTGTATTAGCATTCGATTCCATTGCGATTACGGGACATCGATGATACACAGTGCAATAAGAGGAACTGGTTCAATCAGTATATTCCGATTTGGCTCTTCACCCGAGATGTTTGCTTACCTATAGATCTAGTATACGCGTAATCGGACTCGAAATAGACCTATATATGCCCACTTATACTATATACCATTAAGCTTATTTGTAATTACGTGTAAAATTAATGGATTCATTATCATTGAAATTCGGATCTGTGTCATATTATGCGCGACAACGAAAAGCTCCACCACTCATTGACCGCATTTGTTATTCTATCGACAAAATTATACTGGTATACATACATATATACATCGATCGCCATATTTCCGCGGTAATAATATTAATTTACGAGACTCCTTATAACAATGATTTATATTTGTAATTGTAAATATGCTGTTGATTAAATTACGTTCGTTAAATATGCGGCTTCCCAATTATTTCGAGCGGAATTTTAAAGAGCAGAGCATCAATGAAAAACAGAGTTAATAGACATTATAGTAATGCATTGACTATCTCTGAAACACACCAGTGGTAATTTCTTTAACTATGATAACAGAATAAGCCGCATCCTACGGCCAGATTCGCGGTTTACTCGTTGATTCGCGTTCTAAGTCGAAATCTCACTTAGTTCTTCGTGCGATCCAAGGGGAAACCCTCGCGTGTTATGTTATCGTGGACCAACAGGCAGCAATTCGCAAAGGGTTGATAATGCGTCGACGGCGTGCCTGACTAATTAGAATTCGTCGCCGACGGTACGCAAGCAAGACGCGAGTAAATTAAACGCGGGGGGCACCACGCGGCGCCTCGAAAAATCGCTTGGGCCATTGCGAACCAGAAAAGTTATGCAAACTTCAGCCACTGCTTATGTAAAATAGTACCTAAGGGAGAAACTTTTACCGTACGTGGTGGGGTAAATCACTTCGAAGGCCTTCTTTTGCCTTCGCAAAAATAAATTTCAATTGGAATTAATTTGAAGCTATGGAACAATATTAGAAAAGAGAGAGATTCTCGCGGTTTAATTTTCGCGCGTAATATTATTCATTGCAGGGTTTGAATGGTGTGGTCATAATCATGCATCGTGTTTACAGACGAAACCGCGATTTGATTGCGTTACGAAAAAAAAGTACCCTCACTATTTTAAAACCACCTTTATTTTCCAACGGTATGAAACGTTACGCTTATTTCTTCGTTGTTTTCAGTTCCTTCAATCTGGACTTTCTTTCAGACCAGTTGGTTGCAGCTACTGATATTCGGAGACGGAGAAGAAGCTACATCTAGATATATTTTATTTTTAGATATTTTTAGTTTTTAAGTTGTAAATAAAAATTGAATAAATAACGTTGGGACGGCATGATCGTTTCTGTATCTTTTTTTTTTCATTGAACCTCTTTACATGAGTGCACAAGAAGATTCCTCACGATTCTCATAATAAATGTAGCTATAAATGCTAAGAAACTTAAAAATGATCCTAATCGGTAGTTAATTTTAATAAATAATTTTTTAATCAGTAATTTTTTATTTTAGAGATAATAAGAAAAACGAAATTTACTTAATTCACAAAAGAATCTTAGTCCATTCTGCCACTTTAGCTATATGTGTAACTTCTATCTCTTTACTTTTCTGTCATCCATTTCTATCTTTCTCTTTCTTTTTCTATCCCTTTCTTTCACACGCATCTATCTTCACATTGTTGTAATCTTTATTAATAGAACTATATCTCTCTCGAGTAACTGTTTCAACTTAGAATCGCCTACGAATACGCTTGCGTTCTCTGCCATCTGTCTATCTATCTATCTACCTACCTATATTTGTGTACACTTTTTCTAACTCTTCTCTTTTCTGTTTTACTTTACAGAGATACTCTTCACAGCGGGCAGAAGGTACGAGCTCTCCCGTATGCGTCACGTTTTTAGTTCTCTTTCTCTTTTTTACTTCTATCTCTTGTAAAACTCTTTGTATCTATCACGCCCTTCCTTCTCTTTCATTCTCGTATATTCTCTTGCATCTGCAACGAACTATCGTTGTTTCTCTTTCCTAATTTCTTGGTGGAATTAGTAGATTAGAAAATTAATTTAAAAAATATGTAGTTAAGATATTCGTAGGGATAAGACGTAAAACTCGATCAACGGGGTCTAGTGTAGCATCAATTATTATTGTGGTCGAATGAGATCTTGAAATGAGATAAATGGCGCGATGCTAAAGATTAAAGAAATATTTTCTATACGGAAGGAGCGTTTATTTCCACAACTGCGAAGAGTGGTATCGCGTTTTTAATTAAAATTAAAAATTTATATAGACGATACGATGATTGTTTTATCAAAGTTGTTTGATCAAATTATGGCATTTGACTTCGATTTATAATGATCTCGGTTTATAACGACCAAACCTGTCGATGTGATGTCCATACCTGCACTTGACAGTCCTTCCACCCATCTTCTTGAAACTTCTGCCGTTCACGTAAGTAGACATTGTTTTTGTTTTCCCGCTTTGCGAATTTTTCATCGAGCGACAATTTTTTTTCCATTTGTTAACTCGTTGGTACGTTTAATTTTTATCGTAAGCTCGCTTTATTTATTAATGTAAACGAGAGATGTAAACCTCGCATGGGTGTATTTCAAGAGAAGTTAACTTGGTCTGCGACGAAACTTCATCTTCGAGTCTCCGCGCGAACGTCGCTCGAGGATTAATAAAGGCAATTTATCAATCATTCTGGATCGACAGCAAATGGGATTTCCCGCACTTCCATGTTATTTATTGTCGGCTTCGAAAATCCATAGCGAAGATCTGAGGAGGAAAGATACTTGCGTGTATCGCGGGGCCAATCAATTTTCAAAGGACTGCAAAATAGACGTCGTGCAAGCAATCGTGTGCACAAATATATTATTAATTTCTCTTTAAGAAGTTTCTGTAATAACATTTATCTTTAACTGACGTTATACTCGGTGAATATTAACCCTTAAACTCCACTCTGGATCTAGAAGAGTACCTGAGTAAAATTTTGAGTTAATACATCTAGTATTGTAACGTAAAAAATTTGATTTTTCATTTAAAACATGTATGGCTTATTGTGAAAATGAGTTCTTGAAAAATCGCGCTTTTATTTGTTCAAATAAATACTTTTTTTGAAGCTAACACTATACGACTATTTTTTTTCTTAAAGCACATTATCTGGTTAAATTTTCATGTAAAAACATTAAAAATTCAAAGAATACATAATTTTGAGTAAAAAAAGTCACTTTTCTCATTTTTTTATTTGAATTTTTTTTAATTATTGAATTCGAGTTTTTTAAAACCTCAACTATGGTATCTTTAAGTGTTCAGACAATATACTGAATTTTTTCCAGCTTAAAAAATCCAATAGTTACATTTTGATAACCGCTTAAAGATTGCTGGGTCAAATTGACTCAGTGTGTAGCGTATGTCTCATACAGATAGTGTGGAGTTTAAGGGTTAAATCCCAATGATTATTCTCGGTGTATCGAGATATGATTGTTTCAAGCGCATTTGTAGCTCTTCTTACCGGTTAGTCGTGCTTGGTAGCCAAGCAAGTTGACGCTGGCGGATAGCGAACGCGATACCAAAGTTTCCCTCCCAAATGCGAATCGGTTGATATCCGACCACTGTTGGATTCCTATGCGACACGCGAGTTTCGAATGCGATCCGTTCTGGCTCTTTGTCCATCGAAGCCTGCTTCTTCTTTGTTCTCCGCTCACTACGTTTGACGTAGTGGGTAACGTTTCCACGGTAACAAGATGACGTTTCTCTTCTCGCTCAGTTTGATATTACTGTACGTTTGTTGGACGTACAATATCAAATTTATCAAATTGTGTTACCTGAAGTACGGATAAAGTAATTTCATATAAGTACATTCTGACATTTTCTGCATAACGTCGTGATGTGTATAATACTTTTATAATTGTGCAGACATAAACCATTATCTCGCTATGCGAAATTTCAAATATTTACGAGGCTTTAATACATTAATACGAGTACCCGGGGGATTAACAGACCAACAACAGACTGTTATTCAAAGTTTTCGAGCAGCGTTAAAACGTGCGCGCTCTCTCTCTCTCGCCCGTGGGGAGAATTTTCTCTTTCTCGAACGTGAGGATATATCGCGGTCTAACGAGCCCCAAGCCGTTTAACGTTTTATCCGTTGCGGCACAGGACGGAAACGGCGGAAGCCGCGACGATGTTCAAGGTTTCGCGGAGAGCTTGGCTAATCGGCACCGGTACGCCTCGGTCAAAGCGCCGAGAGAGAGCGCTTAAACGTATATGCGTGGGCAAATACGATTCAAAGGCCCGGGACGATTATATACGCGGACGACTGTAAGTCGTGGGAGGTAGTCTGTATAATTCGGGGTTTCCTAGGCGCGGCTAATGAATAACATAACAAACGGAATTGCGCGCGGCACGTGCAAACGCTATCGAGCAGCTGAGGATTAGCCGCGCGGTTGCGGTAATTGCCCCTTCCTTGCTATAATAACGGAATATTGTGTCAGGGACTTAACGGATTACACGTGGATCGCGTAATTGCGGCTATTTTCCTGCGACGAAACGGCCGCGCGATGTCGCGTGATCCAGCAACTATTTACGCCGTCGATACTCGCGATATTTCGAGACAGAGATTGTCTGCTCGTTAGGTGTCGATCTAACGCGCAAAGGATTTCGCGTTAATGTTGGTAGCAGACGTTTGCCAAGCGAATTATCGTGTTATATTCGAACTGCCTACGTACGACGTAAACCGTGGATTAGGATGTTCTAAGGAAACATGGAGCCCTTTAAAGCACGACGTTATTAAAATTATTTACGGGGCGAATTCCTCTCTTCATTATTTTCCATGTGTGCCACTTTCTACTTTTTGCAAATGGAAGGGACTCAGAGAGCGTTAAAACATCTTAAAGACGTCTAAAAGACATCTTTCTATAAAGACGTCTTATGAAACTACCAGAAAGACGTCATTATAACGTCTTTAGTCGTCTCATGCCGATTTATGATGTTTTTGAGGCGTCTTAGATGTATTTTAGATCATTTTTAGACAAGTTGTAAAAAATAAGGGTTAATAATATGGAAATAGCAAAAAGAAAAATATGAAAGAGAAACTAGTATTGCTTGATAAATCGGTACATAAATAATTTATTAATATTTACATAACTTTGATAACAATCTATCTTACAACAGAGATAGATTTTTTGTGGTTAGCAAAATTATGTTTAGTATTAAATTGATATACCGATGTATCAGATAATTTCATCTTCTATCTCGCATTCTTCTTTTTGTTAACGCATTTCCGAACAGCTTTGTCTTAATTTCAATTGTTGTGACATTAAATAATTCAAAATACTTGAGTACTAAATTAGTTGGTAATAAATATTTGTACAGCTATGTTATACTCAAATTGTCCATGTATATCGATAATTTAAATACATGCTCCAAAAGATGTCTTATAAAGAACGAGGCGTTTAAAATCTCGAAGATATTTTTAAGACGTTTTAGGAAAGGTGTCTTTATAACGCATTTTATAACACAGCTTTTAGATATGCGTGTTATCTAGTAAATTGGCATCCATTCTCTCACGTGAAAAATATATTTTTAAGAAGCGTAATATTGGCCTAAACGTCACACGTTTTCATGCACGAGCGATATTTATGTTTCGCCGAACGCACGTCCCAAACATGCGTTCGAGTGCGGACCGTATCCTTCGTTCGCGCGCCGCGAGATAATTGCAAACATTTTCGTTGTCGCATGCGGCTATTCACGACTCATGTGTCACCAGGTCATAGATGAAAACGAGTCCATCACGGCGACTGGCGCCGCGTGTCGATTCATCGAGATGCGTCGCGTCGCATCGATATTCACGTGTACAACCACGTCGATCGTCGATGCGTTTGTGTTGTACAACAAAGCAGCGACGGAGAGTCTCATACTGATTACTCGATCCGATGATGTGTACTCTCCTGCCATCGTCTCCCCTTTATGTAAAACACAGACTGTGCTTCTCTTTCGGATTCGCGCAATCTTATTTCTTCATTAACTAGCTATTTGTTTATTCATTAGTACGTTAATAATAAGTTTTAGCGTTCAATTTAGCGATATAAACTGCAACATTCTTGACAATAAATACATATTTACGGATATGGAGATAAATTTGTAAATTATAATCGAAGTTAATAATTATATTAAATTCAAATTATATTAAAATATAATTATATTAAAATCAAAGCGTGGAGAAGAGAAATCAATCTCAAAGAGAAATCTTTTTTTCCGATATATTTTTGTGTATTTTTTTTTAATGAGAAAGGAAGACTAGTGAAGACCCTGATTTATAGACCCTGTTTCTATGCTTTTTTCTTCTTTATATTAATTACATTTCTATCATCGAGATTCCTTATCTCTTGCCGATTTTTTCCTCTCCCTCTGTTGATCCTGTCACGACGGTTTCTTGATCGAGAGCTTTGTCGAGTCGACATTGGCACTCTTGAAATTCATCGTTAATCTCCTCGAATCATTAATTAACCGTTTGATGTTTCCTTCCCTTTGCCCGCTACTTGAAATGTGTTTGTTATTTGTGATAACGAAACATCGTTTAGCAGTTTGATAATCCTCAACGGGCTTCGAACATGAACGACGTCGCGTGGACCTGTTTCCGATTGGACGACAACGACAATGAGGTTTACGGGTCATGCGGATTCGACAGAGCGATTGAATTTCGTTCGCTTTGTTGGTCTGAATGATGCCGATTCATCCATAGTGGAGTAATCACCGGTCAAGCGGCCAGCTTGCTTCTCCATTTTGCATTAATGCGATAAATACTTGCTTAGAATTATGACAATCGTTATTTAACGGACAAAATAGCTTGCCATATTTCACTAAAGGAAAACATAAAAATCTGCGTGAAAAAGATCAGAATAAAGGTATGATCATTGGGTCTTTATATCATGACGGGTAATACCGTTTAATAGCTTCAATACCGAGATACATATTTTCGCACGTGATGATACGGGCTGATGGAGTATACTCACTGATCGATTGGCGAGAGAGCCGATTTTCTCCTCAGATTAGTGCAGATACTCGTAGCAACGAGCAGGAGAAGCTTAACTGACATACGTCCACCTCGACCTAGCTGCGTATAGTTAGATAATTCAGGTTAGTCTGGGTTAGGTTGTTGGGGTCACGTTGGCACTAAAGGATGATTCCTCCCCTCGATACACAACAATAGTCATTAACGGATTAGATACGTCGATGACGACGGTGAGGACAGTGACGTTCATGACAGCGTCGAAGAAGATGATAGCGATGACGGCGATGATAACGACAGTGTTGATGATATAATGGGCGTTGATTATCCGCTTGCGAAACTTGCGTGCAGAATTGACCTATACCGCTATGCCCTGGTACTCGAAGACCTTCTGCAAATATTTCATTGGTTATTCGCAGAAGATTTATCGTAAGTTTCGTTCACAAGCATCGTCTGCATCATCTGCTTTGTTCTGTGATAAAGCTGATCTAACGTTGGATCTAAGATAAATTTTCAAAAGCCGAATGAAGAAAGGTTATTATCCGTAAATGAAAGGATTCCAGGATATTTTGATAATTCAAGCGTAAAGTTGTCATGAAAATTCTTGGAACGTTTCGAAATGTGTAAATCTCGAGGTCAAGTTACAATTTCTACGCGAGTGAAAAATCTACGCATTAATCACAAGCGGCAGAGACCATCCTCGGGATCCATAATCAGAGAGCTCAGGATTTGTGTCTCATGTATAAGGATGCACCGGAGATACACCGGAAGGGACTTGTACGCCGCTATATTCATACATGCACATTATGTATACGGGGGTACATAGATCGCATCAGCCACCTAACATGCACATTAAAAGGGACCGGACCTCTTCATGAAAGATTCAGAGTCCGCTTCTCTCGCTGGTCTTGATGTACCCGAAGCTCGCTCTCTGCTATACGCAAAGCACATCCACTCCGTTTCGTGTTGCCGACTGTCTTAACATCCTCGCAAATCGCTCCCTAATTAAAGCACTCCTCTACGATAATGGATTATCACTATCGCTCTTGTAGAACACGACAGAGAAACTAAACATCGAAATGCCTAAACAAGAGGGAGAGGAAAATTTTATAACGTTTTTTGTTTGTTTACCAAAACTCGAAAAATTCCAAATATGCGTGATGTTTCAGTTTGCTAATAAAATTTAATACATGGTAAAGTTTTTTTATCGATTTTGCTATCATTTAAGAATTTTCGAAATATCACGTGGCGTGTAGAGCAAAAACGAATATGCGGATACTTGTACATGAAATAATGGTTGACCTTTATATATAACAATGTTTGTTATTATTAAGCCGCTGCTCTCGTCGTTGCCTTGTAAAATCTTGTTATCGCATCTAATAAGGGTGCATTCGTTCGTTCTCGAGGCGAACAACAATCGACATGATTTCAACTTTTGATACACCGGCAACCAATTCGAGCTCATTTCTACTTCGCTCTTAGCTGGAAACTTTCCAAGCCAATCCAGAATATCGCGCAATTTGGCTACATATCTCTTGATAAATCTTTCATCGTACCGTCGATGAGAAAAATTAGTGGTCGAGTGGCGAGAATGCTTGTTAAACGATTTAACTTCGGTATGTGCTATTCAACTGTGAAAATCTACAGTCCGAACATTCCTCCATTTTTGCCCTTCACAATAATTGGCAATGCCCGAACAATATACGACAGTAACAACTGTATTATTAAATTTAATAGTTATCCTTCCGATTCACTATACAGCTA
Source organism: Crematogaster levior (assembly GCA_901521435.1). Classification (NCBI taxonomy): domain Eukaryota; kingdom Metazoa; phylum Arthropoda; class Insecta; order Hymenoptera; family Formicidae; genus Crematogaster; species Crematogaster levior. Next base: position 381,060 of record CABEGB010000502.1, on the reverse strand, counting down.
AATCCTGTTACTGTTTGAAAAACATTTATTAAATATACCAACCGTTATTTTAGGATTTTCCATCGTCCAAAAATCGTGGAAAAAGTTTTGTTTAGCGAAACAAGAGAGCTTGTTCCACTAACACGATTTTATTCTAACAATTCGATCACTTCTTAAATTTTAATTTTAAGTCTATGTTAATAATCCTAAATATAGATAGAACAAGAAAACTGGTGGGCTAAACCCTAAAGAATTTTCGTTTGACGTGAACTTCGTACATCATTTTCTAGCCTTACTTTTCACGATGTACAAACAATCTTGGTGCAAAATTACGTCTTTACAGGCTGACTGCTTTAAAGGTAGATCGAGGGGACGAAGTCACTCGTGCGCAAAATGAAAGTCAGCTGCGAAAGGAGCTCTTGCGGCCCTCGTACTAGCAAGACCCTACCACTACGACGCCTACGAACTTAATAAGCTGCGAAGCTTAATTTCGTTCGACGTCGTGCGCGCTACATATCCGTCGTTCAACGCCGCGAAACCTTTATAATTCCTTTTTGTTTTGCAGGATATGTTACGCGTGAATAACATCGTGAATAAAACGACAATCGGAGTGACCTAATTAGAACATTGTTGAAATGCTTTTCATAAAGAAACATGACAACACTTTAAATTTGCAGAGCGACACGGAAAAATTTACAGCGGTTTATGATAAAGTAATCGAGATTATTTAGTTTCCACATCAATCCTAATAACTTATTATTTATTTTATTTATTATTTTATCGTTTAACTGACACAGTTTTGACATTACCACAATGTTTCATGTTTTTATTCTGGACTAATTGACATGAATGTATATGTATTATTTATTATTTTACCCCCGTTACCTGACTTTAGATCTTTTAAATATATATCTAACTGACTTGTGTGAAATGCTTTTATAATATAACGTGATCTACATGAAGTAATATGGCTGTTTCTATTTATTATTACTGACGGACTTAGCCGTTATGACACACAAAATATGTGAGTTTTATATTAATTGATCAATTACACATGTTTTTAAGTTTATTTATTGATATTTATGATTTCAATAGCTTCAAGATTAATATAGTTTGGGCGCAATGTCAGGATAGATATTAGCGTGCGTTTTTCATCCGCATTATCAAATGTAACATTCTACACTTGAGAAAGACCCAAATCAGAAGTCGAAACGTTGTGATTATTATTAATAAAATTGGCCAGACGGGTCGAATAAATTGAAACTTTTGCTAATTAGAACAATTACATAAGCGATAAGAATAAAAAATAACAAGCTATGATACTGCACACCAATGATAACTTCATATTATGAAATCCCTCAAAATTCCTATCATTATTTTCTGAGATAATAAAGAACGAGATTACTTCGCAGAAATATTTATACATTACATTTTATTAATATATAATATATAATATTATATATAATTCTCAGCGAGCGTTTTCGCCGTTCATATTTTTCATTGACTTTACAGAAACGTGAAATTTTTCTCTCTTTGCGTCTCTCGTTAACGAATGTTAACGAGAGATGCAACGTCTATCCGCAATTACAACTACATAGACAAGCGTTACTTCAGTTATCAATTGCTCATACAGTTCCGGATAAACGCACGTCTCCAAGTTCCTCGCCGTAATCGAATATTCTTTCTGGGAGTCGTAAATGTTTATTTACCGATTTTACTAGCTCGGTAGGGGAGCACCCTCTTCGTTAACGCATTAATTAACGCCTCGTACCCGACGACGCTGCGACAGGATGGCTATAAAGACTTCGTTACTGCTGCTACCGGGCTTTCGTTTTAACATTGAATTCCGCGTCACTTAATGTCGTGACTGCGCCTGGATTATACGCGAGACGTATTTTCTCCGCGCGGGCAAATATCTTAGCCAGAGTAGCGACGAATGTAGAGGCGGAATAGCAATCTGGGAAAGTTTCGCCGTCGAGATCGCGATGCTGATTGTAATAAACTCATCGCAATTATAATCGAGGGTAAGAAACCTCGTGCGATCGGGACGCGCAGTTATCGTCACTGTCGCAATCGAATTAATCGGAGCGAGACGAAAGTCGTTAAAATCGCGCGAGAAATATCGTAAAATTATCCCGACTAGATGGCCAGGCTCGAGATTTTCGCGCGGATTTACGACGCGCAGTAAACGCATCGTATGCGGCAGATGGCGGCTACATTGATTTCGGTGTAATCTCTTAGGAGGACAGTAAAATAAGCGCGTTAGTTGCCTTGAAATTAATAAATTGACGTTATAGCACGGATATTTATGCTTGGTAACGTCGCTCCATTGGGATATTTAACCCGTTAGTGACGTGGGGGTATCACAAACCCCAACAATTTTTAGATATAAATAACTTCACCACCGCCGAGGATTAATAAATTCAGACTACTTCCTGGATTACTTCCTGGATTTAGTGTTTTATTTTTGTAACTTACTAATTTAATAAACGTGAAGTATAATTTCTCTCTCTTAAACCCGCAGGTGTTCAAATAATCCACACATTTCATATGGGGTTTCTCATACATCCCATTCTTGTTAAGATTTCTTACTCTCTAAAAGTGAATTAGTGAAAATATCACTAATGTAAACAGTAAAATAGGATTTTACTGAGGATCAATGAGTATTTCACTGATCTTCAGTAGAGATGCTTACTTTTTGTTTCTTTATCCTATTCTCACTGACTATGGACAGTGAGAGTAAAATTTTACTGTAAAATCAATAATTTATCTGTCGGTGATGCTGATTTTGTACGATATATTTTGCTACGATACCACACGGTGTCGCGTGCTTTAAACAAAAGAACCACTAATAGTACGAAATGGAAAGCAAATATATACAGTTAATATACTAGTTAATATACCAGTTAATAGGAGTACGATCTCAATTATAATTTCTTATTCAACGATATAACTGTAAATTATAACATATATTGTACGTAATAAAATTGTAACAGTCAAATTGTTGAATAGAAGAGTATAATGTTGAGATTATACTATTATTAGTGGATGTGTATGTTTATTGAGTTTACCGATATGAACAGCTCACATTACTGATTTTGCTGTTTAAAATCACAAGTTTCTAATAGTTTAATATTACTGATTGAAACAGTTAATATTACTAATTACTTCTTTTAGTGGAATTTTACTGATTTACAGTGCTATACTTATAACTGCTATCATTAGTGACATTTACTATCTTCCAGTGATAATACACTGATTCACTGTTAGAAAGTACTAGCGTCGGGTTAACAATGCATCCTTTTCTATATATAGAAATCGATGTGAGATCGATAGGCGCCGCTTGCGACAACGATTGCGAGTATACTTTTCACAATCTAACTAAAACTATCGAGTCACTCGGTTTCGAGATTCAGTGTCGCGTTTCACGCGACAGCGCGTTACGATGATTAATGCCGCGGTCTTAGAGCCGCGCGAGGAGCCGTCATTGTTGCCGCTGTCGACTAATAGATACAAATGTACGCATTATGCGCCGAGACGTAATTACCGTTTAAGCTGCGCGAGCAAACCCACTTTGGAACCACCATCACCCTCCATATTGTCCGACTACTCTCGGAATGCTCGGGCTTATTTAACGCCGTCGGGGACGGTTTAAGCCCTCTGCCCGCATTTTCCGCGGTTAACCGGGCATCTTAATAAAGTTGACTTCTCCCAATCTTTTTTTTCTTACAGAGTCACGTCCGACGAATTTCGTTGCGAGAACAATTCACCGTATTGAGAATTGTTGTATTTTCCCATTAGGATGCTGCCCTTTAGAAACTACAGACTGTATATTGACAGAAATGTATGTTATATACGTTACATTTCTGTTCGAGATATTTCTGCTCGATTTAATAACGAAGACCAAGAATACCAAAGAATATTAAACTATCGCCAACACCTCCCTAGTCACTAGTTTATTTTATATTCTTCAATAAAAGTATGCGGTAACAGCGGTCCCTACGGAGCGAGCGTTTTCGCCGTTTAATTTTCCCATTTCGTACGATGTTGGTTCTCCAGTGGCTACACAATTTTCGATTTAAAACGCGAGAGAGGTGGCGAAGGAAAGACCACGGCACGGAAGATCGTCTCGACGTGAGTTATTCATAGAGAATATATTACGCGGGACTTGGGGCTTTGATCTGGACCAGATTATACCGGACCTCTCTACTCTCAGACGCGAGAGCAGGATGGCCCTTCGGTTCGCGGTGATGCGTGAGTCTGCGTAGGTGTGCACGCACGGAAGCCCTAACCGGGCAAAGTGCATTACTCAGAGTAACATGTACGAGCGAGGTGGTTATCAGAAACTCGTGAAAAAACGTAGAGACGCTTTGTGCCCGAAATGGAAGACGTATGATTATTATTGTTTGAATTCTCGAAAATTTGCCTATCTCAATGTAAATTATTGAAATTATTGAATCAGTTGTTTAACTCTAATCCCTTCAACCAGGATATTTTATGTCCAGTGCGTTTTGCTATGTTAATAGCTTCGAAAAATTTTACAAAAATGTTTATAATCTCTTTATACCTTCGACTAAAAATTAACGTACAGAAAATTTGGAAATTATTTGTTTAAATATTTTTTTATAACAATTATTTGTTGAAAAACGCACATTACAACGATTAAAAATGGAGGGGCAGGCATGAACGACCCTGGTTGGAGGGATTAGGATTAAATAATCGAGTACGACATTATACTATTCTGTTTTAATTTAGTATTAACTTTTTCAATATAATTGCAACGGCATTTAGGAAATTTTATCTACTGATTGGACACTGATTTTTGTCTGACGTAACTGATATAAATTTTGAATAATTTATTCGAGTTAATTGCTCGCTGGGAAATCTCTTGGTAAACAGAGATCCTTCAATGCGAGACCGAGAGTGTTGCGGTGCCGATAAATCTGACCAATTATTCGTATTTACTACTGATTCGTATTTACTGCGCAGCAGCGTGTTTCGCTCGTGGCTCAACAATGTCCTATTATTGATTAATTTCGTTTGATATTTATATGGATCGACGTGACGGGGCACGATAGACGAGGTTATATTCAGAAAACGATGTCTTACCTTTGTCAAGTGGAATGTATGCTTTCTCGACGACTGGAATCAAATTAAACTTATCTGCGCGTTCGTCGACCCTTTGTGAACGAGTGTCAGAATCAATCGTGACGAATAAAGCGTTGATTATGCCGATTATGTCGTGGCGGAATCGTGCTGATTGATTGCCGAGTATTTCCAAATAGTCGTAATGAATCCCACGTGGAAGTTTTCACACACAACGATACGTTATAACATTATTATTAAAAATATTAGACGAAGTTGCCACTCATTTATGTCTCACCTCAATTTATCGCTTCTGAAATTTGCATTTGCGACGCTTTTCCACATAAATGGCTCGTACTGTCAGCTGAGACGAAGCCGACGACGTTATTCCCGGAGATGAAAACATACCGCCATACAGGCGGACGTTTCAGTGATTTTAGTCTGTCGCTGTAGGGAAACGAGGAAGAACGTTTAAGCACCGCGGAAAATTCAATTTGGAAAAGCGATCCGGTCTTGCGTATCTCGGCTTCAATTTACCAGTCTCGAAAGGATCATACTCCCGTTATGGATACTGCGGATTCGACGTGAACTCCATATCGCGTTGCCAATAGAAACCAGAGACCGTATCAACCCTCGGGGCTGATAGAGCGCCGCTTTGCCATAACGGAGGCAAGTTTATTTCCGCATGTCGGCTTCTTAATTTAGAATCCGTTTCCGAGAGCGCCACGGAGCGTATGCTGATGAAATTGTTTCTTAGCGGACAAAAAACGCGTGCGAGGGCCTGCTTCCGCGTGACGTTAAGCGAGACGAGCGTTTGGCGCGTCGTGAGGGCTGGAAATAATTTTCTTAGCGATATTACAGAACGTCTCTTTCGATGAGTAACTTTATCTCACTTTCGATCTTCCGGTCTGAAGATGCGACTTTGTTATTATTCATAAATTATATTGCGCATCTCGATATTCGTTTTGTCGCGTAGCTAATTAATATTGCTGCTTCGATAACAGAATCATGAAACCAGCGAAGCCTACGTGTAACGGAGAAGCATAATAACGTAATCGAGGGGGAGTTATATAAGCACGAAGTCATCTACTTATCTGTCCATTGTATTCATCTTTCGGTGTATTCATCCTTTGTGAGAAGTTGCCGCTCGCGATTAACGATATCGATTGTTATACTTTTCCTAGCCGGTGCATCAATCGATACATATTATATGACGTTGTATTAGAATAGCGATATTGTGCGTTTTTTGAAATAACCTCCTTTAAACCGGACCTTTTGAGATGGTTTTATCGTGCCTTTCACACGCGTACAATGGTTATTAACATAATCCATCGAAAGATCCAGCGAGACAGAAATTTCATTTTAAATTAAACTATTGTACTTCTGCCGCATCGGATGAAATCGCCAATAATTGTTTCCGAAATCTCTTCGTTAATATCTCTATCGAATATCACTATCGAATCAAAATGATTGCATCATTTTTTTCTATATCTGTCTGACCGTTAAGAGACAAGTTTCAATATATAGTATCCGACCGCTAAGAGATATAGTTTTTAACAGTTCGTGATTATACTGTCAGCCGCACTTTGTAAGTAACGATTAAATCCCAGGGCAAATTATTATCTCTTGAGAAATATTATAATAGGTATACGAGCGCTTTCTTATTTGAGTTCCAACAATTTGACTTTTTCTGCGTATAAAGATTCTTTTTCAACATTGATCACATCTCAGACCATTGGATTTTCAATTTGACATTCTATAACGCGACCTCAAGACAGAACTGCGTGGACCAACAGTCTCGTCATCCAATGAGCAATAAGTCTCCTTATTGATTTTTTATATTTTGACCACAAAAGTTTTTATTTATAAGGTGATCGATTATGATTATTATATTTGTATTTCTCACTGTTGCTGAGCCTAAGCGAATTGTCCGATTGTTTTATTGTATTATAGTTATGCTATCGAATGGATAACGAAATTTTTATTACCATGTAACAATATGTGTGTTTAACCCATTAACTGCCAAATTTTTTTTTTGAAATTTTTGGCTGGAAAAGTTATATATATGCACAAAAAGTTGTGTAACAGTATAATTATAAAAATTCCAAAATCCCCAAATGGGGATCGTGGCAGCTAATGGGTTAAGTTGTCGGTATTTTTTCGGCGTGCTGATAAAGACTCCGTGAAGTCGAAACGGTTCATTCTTGTTATTATTTGTAATAAGTCTTTATTTTTTTTACGTTTTCATTCAATTATCAGCTCGTTCATTATATATTGGTCTTTTTACATTGTCTTGTTGTCATTTTTTTCTTCTTTTTTTTACAAGTAACACGCGTTGCAGACATGTAATGTAATAATTACACTCGACAAATTTATTGATAATTTAGGGGATAACAAAAGGGGTTTTGGAAACAATGCGGTGATCCCAAAGTAAATCTGTTCCACTTGTATACTCAGGATTGTGAATGTTCAAATAAGCTCAGTTTTGCTGCACTGCGCTATGGGTAACTTTGTCTCAAGTTTGAATGTCACACCCAATGGGAGTGTTGGAATATGCCGTTTGCTTTTCAATGTAGAAACGTAGCGAGAGAGGGATAGAGAAAGAGAGAGGAAGAGAGAGAGAGAGAGAGAGGGGTGGATTTCCCAGTTGAGCTTATTTCATTTCATCGGTACCGAACAAAGTTCCAGATAACGTTGTAAGTTAGCCGGATCGGACTGCACTCGCAATCAAACTGTCAACCGGAATCGCGTCGACGAGCAATCTCCATAATGTTCCCGTGTAGCCAATCAGCTTCGTGATATCCGCCATCTCGATACAAAGGGAATTGCAAAATATTGTCGGCATTGTCGACATCCTGATTTTGTGACGCGTTATTGGAACGATATTACAATTTGCTTAGTACGACTCGAAAAGTGTAAATGCAGCATAATGACACGTGTGCATAGAGAGGGGAAATTAGAGCATTTATCATAATCCCGATCTACAATATTCCGTGTAATTGCAGGTGAAATCTCGTATAATGTGCTTTTTACTTCCAATAATTAGTTTCGGCGATGATGTGCTGCAAGCTTGTTAACAGAAGTTTCGTTATCTACGCATAGTATAACGTAATATTATTTGTATGTCAATAACGTCCGTATAATAATGTGTGATGCGCAAATTTGACTTGCCCTGTGAGAACACTTGTGTGGACGCATTAAATATAATCTCTTTATAACTCATTCCCCTAGGTCAACTCACACGCTTGTTTATTTTCGTAAATCGCAGGGAAACGTTTCGCGAGAGATTCGTTAAAAATCGTTATGCAATCACCGCGATTTTTCATGCGGTATTGTCTCGGATACGGCTTTTCAGTTTCCAGTATCTATCACGGATTTAATTACAGACGTAATACAAACGCCAGCAGAAATAGATTTTGATGGACATTACAAATCTGGGTGCATTGTTACGGACTAATGATATTCAAACGCGGTAGAAAGAGAGGTGGAGAACAGCGCGTTTGAAGTACATGTATTGTTAATGAATTGCGTAATTAGGTGCAGAGTAGTAACGGGATAGAAATTCGGTTTCGCGCGAATTCCAGCTGCCGCGATATTCAGAGGTTGCTCCGTGTTAAATCTATGCTTGGGATTGTTGCTCTTTGTCCGGGATACGAACAGCCGTGTTGATGCGGACACAGTCAAAGTTATCGTGCGGAGTGCGCTCTAAATGTTTAATGCGTGACCTTTGACCTCGTTTACGTCTGTATATGCGCATCGACTCGCGGGAAGTAAAAACGACTTTTTCGACCCCTTCGGCTAAAGGTGATCTAAAAGATTCGAAAGATTAATTAGGAAAGAGTACGCGTTCGGGGATATTCTTAAGAGATCGGAACATTGAAATTTTGGAAGTGAATTGTGTGCTAAATAATTTCTTATGAGATTTCTGATGAGATATCAACCACAAAACATTTTTAAGCCGAGAATTGATTTTATATATGTGGGGGGAGGGGGTGAAAATTCGTTAACGCGTTAATCTGTACGCTTTGAAGAACGAATTTTTATGTTCCGTCTGATAAATTAAAACTTTGAAAAAAACTTCCGAGTTTTGTTGACAACGAATTTGAAGTCAGATTTTCAAAATTCCAAATGGCCGGTTCAACATGACAGACTATTTATTAAGAAAATTTTTTAATTTCTATAAAAAATATCTAGGGGTCTCTTAGGTCGTTGATTACAAATCTGAAGTCAGAAAAAAACTTCGTCTACCCAGTATGATAGACGAAAATTAAAAAATTTTTTCGTTTTTACGAAGATCAGTACTCAATTAAAGTTGACCAAATAATTTTCATAAAATACAGTTTCCGTGGTTGTATTTGAATACTGATTGAAAATCTCAATTTAGACTTTAGATTATAAAGGACTTATAAAAATTCGAAAATTGCTCTTACAAGTTTTTTGAGTCACAAATTTTTTAAATATACGGTTCACCCTATTAAATTGATCCCTCCCATATCTCTGAAACTAATTCTCGGCTGAACTTAAAAATTTTCTGTGATCGATGTCTCATCATAATATATCATTTGCCACACAATTCAGTTTCAACATTGTGAGACTAAAAACGGACGAAAAAGAAACACAGATTTTGCGGTCGCTCTTTTATCTTATATACGACATGCGCATCTCGACGTATCCAGTAGAAAAGCCGATTTCACGCGGCTTATCCCATATATGTCCTGTTCTTCTGCGATCTTCATCTTTCTGTCATGACCGTAAAAGACGCGCGGTAAAGCAGCAAGGAGGACTTATGGAAAACTCGCTGAAACTCGGCCACTTCCCGTGATTGCGGCTACCGTTACCACCGTTCTTTTTCACGACTTCGTGGGTTATTTACGTCTGGCGGGTTGTCGACTATTTCTCCTTTTATCCTTTCATCTTATGCGGAGAAGAGCGCAGGTGCAAGTCCGTCGGAAGTTTTTATTTTCCAATCTTTCCGACGTCGGGCTGAAGCACTTCGTTATTTTAGCGAACCTTCTTTTTCGGGTTGTGTCAAACGCGTATGTATGCGGCATCTCGATTAGGATTTTTACTCGAAATAATATTCAAAGTTCGCTCGCAAATGCAAACTGTCGACGCGTTTATCCGTGACGATTATGAGATAATCCTAATCGGTCAATCGACGTATATTCCAGGCAACGTGACGATCTCGCACTCGCATAGCGCTGTTGATACGCTCGTATGCGCTCGTCATTTATGCGTCATGCGCTTGAAAAGCTTTGATGTCCATGTCCCGTCCGTTGTTTCATTTCGCTGCCTTCAGATCGGCGTCGCTTTTGTCGTATGCCCGCGTACCGTTTAATTACAGACTTGGAGAAGGCTACGCATGCACGCTCTCTCGTCTCGTTCGCCACTTTATACTGCATTCTCCCATCACGGTTGTTTCGATAATCATCAATCGATCGGCTCTGTTTCTGTTGTCAAGGCACGCGTGCGGTAAATTTTTAACGACAACGAGGAAAGAACGAATCAAGCGATATAATCCAAAGGACTCTGCATCTAATCAAAGGATTTCTTATGGAAAAGTCGAATTGGCTGAAATTGTAGTATAATGTAATTCATTACATCCTGATGAAAAGTGTCATGGGCACAAGGTCGAAAAATGGACAATTTCCGAGTTATAGAGCATCAAAGATCGGAAAAATGAATTTATCTACCAATTTCGTAAATTTTATTTTAAAGGACCCCGCACAAATCTTATGGAAAATAGATCCCAGTCATATCTACCCATTTTTCCGATCTTTGATGTTCTATAACTCGGAAACTGTCCATTTTTCTGACCTTGTGCTCATTGACACTTTTCATCAGGATGTAATGAATTACATTATACTACAATTTCAGTCAATTTAATTGGGATCCATTTTCCATAAGATTTGTGCGAAGACCTTTAAAATAAAATTTACGAAATTGGCAGATAAATTTATTTTTCCGATCTTTGATGCTCTATAACTCGGAAACTGTCCATTTTTCGACCTTGTGCTCATTGACACTTTTCATCAGGATGTAATGAATTACATTATACTACAATTTCAGTCAATTCGATTGGGATCCATTTTCCATAAGATTTGTGCGGGGACCTTTAGAATGAAATTTACGAAGTTGGCAGATAAATTCACTTTTCCGATCTTTGACGCTCTATAACTCGGAAACTGTCCCTTTTTCGACCTTGTGCCCATTGACACTTTTCATCAGGATGTAATTAACTATATCATACTACAATTTCAGCCAATTCGACTGAGAGCCATTTTCCATAAGATTTGTGCGAGGTTCTTTTGTCCAATAGATCTATTTTTTGCTGTCTCTCTCACGCGATAATTTAACTACACCGTTGATTCATTGCTGAAAAAGAATAGAGCGAAGTATCAGCCAACTTTTTTCACACTTTTCCACGAGAAAAAGTTTTTTAAGCTTGCAATAACGATGAACGTTGGTACCTTCCCACTAGCGCTTCACGTTAGTCCCACAAAAGCGTACCGGACTTACCGTAGGTCACGAGGTTTATCGTATTTCGAAGAGATATCGGTGTTATACCGCGCGCCACACCGGCAAAAATATCGCAGTCCTTTAACAAAGGGAAGTCGTTAGTTTTTGCGATAGGAAAGCGCGACGATCGCCAGGGACTTTTTGTCGGTGCAGCGCGACGGAACTTCCACCGGCGCGGAATATTAACACGGAAAGCTTTGTCGGGAAAGCCGCTCGCGGTTCCCGACGACGACGACGACGAGGCAGAGGCCTGAAAAAGAGAAAGAGAGAGTGATCGCCGTCCGTCCGAAACGCGCAGGCCAGGCGTAATAGCAGGAGCCTCGACGGTTGTGGTTTCCTCTGCCAGTTCACAAGTCCCGCTTTAGCTTGCGGTCGCACCTGTCGATTTCAGCGAAAAGCTACCTGCTGACCGCATCATTTTTTAGCATTTTGTTTCCCTTTGTCGTCCGAGTTGCCGGCGACTTATCATTAGTCTGATGATTCTCGTCCAGCATCGAGACAATGGTTTTCGCAGCTTTCTTTAGCGATAAGACATAAAGGTATAGAAGTTGCAGTTTCTGACCGTGCAAGGGTGAAAAAGTTACACGAACGAACAAAACTTCTCGAGCCGGATCATAGAGAGACCATTGATGCGGCATGATTTTTGCGATAAGCAAAAATCTCTTTATAGATGGTATTTTTTATATCATGTGAAATTAATAACGTAATATCTCCAACTGGCAGCTCACAAAATATTATTATCCTGCGGTCGGTTTAACTTAAGTGCACGGTAAGTGCATGTCATGTTAGAATGTAAATCGTATTTTAATTGTTCGCTGGCAGAAAATCGAGACTCTGGTTTGAAAGAAAAGAATCGATTTATAGTAAAATTATATATTTTACTATAAATATTTTACTATACATATTACATAAAGCGCGGACGTTTTTGACAATAGACGATTGATTTTCATCGGAACAAATTTCTGAAGAATTAGAGATAGAAGATTTTTAAGAATGCTAATTGGAAGTAAGCTCCATGTCGCTAGGTCTGTTTATTAATTAATTTCGATGATGCAAAGATCCTTTATTTCGTCGGTTATAGTAAAGTCAACTTTCGTCAATCTTCGGAAAGATAAGCGACGGTAGAAGAAAAGCAGAGTGAGACTGCGCCTCGAGGGAGGAAATAACAGAGATGGAAACGACAGGGAACGCTTCTCGCTCGCGCGCACGCCACCATCTCGCGAGAAGACGTTTCTTGCTCGAACGGACAAGAAATAGGGGCCCCCGCTAATTGTTGGAATAATGAACAAAGTTCCCACCTCCCGCTGCACCGTTCCTCTTTGCAGTTATTCCAGTCGCGTATACACGCGCACCTGTTCGCGTCGTTATACCAGCGGGTTTCCCGTCGTCGTCGTCGTCGTCGTCGTCGTCATCGTCATCGCCGTCGTTATCGCCCGTAATCCTTCGACGCTGCCTTTCATAGCTCGCTGAGGCTTTTGTCCCTTCAGAGAAATCCGAAAGATCCACTTTGCGTCTGCTCCTTATTGTTAGCCGTGGCTTACAAGTTGCGGAGCGTTTAACAAGCCGCGCTCTCGAACCCGAGGCAGTTAACATTGGCAAACTGTCTGCGGATGCGTTTTCGTATCGTCCGATCGTTACGATTTGTTATCGCGCCGTGTCAAGTGCAGTAGTAGTCGACGCGATAACGGCCGCTACGTGTATTTTTGCACGATTCTTTTATTCAGAGATGTATCCAATTAATAATGTAATATATAAGTTTCTTTTATAATAATAAATCTGTAAAAAATCGCGATCGCGCTTCTAATAATAATCAAGTATGTAAATAACGTGACATTTTAAGATCAGTCTGGATCTGTAGTGCTTAATGATATTATTCGTGTGAATTTATACACACGTCACGCGACCGTTACTCTCGACCAAATGAAATCTTAGGCCAAACTTAGAAATTTACGAACGCAAATTGAATTGACGATTAATTCAATACTACGTAACATTTAGAATCTCCACTCTAAAAGTGGCTGAGATAATGTTTTTTGCAACATATCCCTTGCAAAGCCGCGTGGGAAAATGTGATCTCTAAAAGTTACGTAGTCTTAAATTGGTCAGTTTAATTTAATTTGTGTTCGTTTTACATTTTTAGATTTGGCCTGAGATTTCGTTTGACTGAAAATAACGACGCGTTTTATTCGTTTATTTCGTTGAAGCATGAAATATAAAACTTCAAAAACTTTTCTTCGCCAGTAAATAAGAATAAACAGATTTCAATTTTTCATCGATCAGTTTAGCCAATTTTATTGATTGTTGATACAACATTTCGATTTGCCTTCTAATATATTTTTCGTATCATTTTTAATATTTGTGAACATTGTTGTTTTTATAGTTTTTATCTTTCGACATATTTGTACCGTATTTGTATGATCTTACCGTTCGACATATGACATACATACATTGTTTACTGCTTTCATTGGTTTCTATCATTGCGTAACAGTTGCTTGTGAAATGTCGTTATAATGTGATGTGTTTCACACGAGTAATGGCATTGTTTTTACTCATTAACTCTGACGAAGGCATGTATGCGACATACAATACAAAAAAATATGTCAGTTCTATAGTATAATTAATCATCAAACAATAAAATAGAAATAAAGCTCGTTTAGATTCAAAACAATCAATACATAACCAATGCCTTTGAGGAGCTAGAAATCAATTCGAAGACAATAGAGTGATAATAAACATTGTAAATATATTCTGGGTCAAACGTGTTTCGACTTAAAAAGTCTTCTTCAGTGACATTGACAAAAAACATAATTCTGATTAAATTACATATTACTAATCTAAAAATACATATCGCCGGAGTTCACATTATGATCCTGCGAAGTCCATGGTCGTATGTTGGTTCCTCTTAATTAATTAGCAATTCGTCATCCTCCCTCGGATTGGAAATGTCTGTGAAGTGACAACAGATGTGGTGGGACAGGCACTCTTCGTAAAACATTTATATATATATGTCACTAAAGTCAAATGGAGTAAAAAAATAAAAACTTTGTCCATGTAAAATCGTTTGATAAAACTATATCTATTTAAAATGTATTTCTTACTAATAAAATGTGAATCTGTAAGACTGAGTGCTATTAAGTGATAACATTGTGCTATAGAGACGTTTAAACTATTTCAAGGTGTAAGCAAAAGCCAGAACAATCCGGAAAACACATCTACGTCACTAAAACAATCGTCTCGGAGGGGGATGACAACGCAAATATAAATAATATTACAAGACAGAGACATAGTCAACAAAAGAAAAGGAAAAAAGAAAAAAGGGGAAGGAAAAGAAAAAGAAAGAGAGATGGAAAAGGAAGGGAAAGAATAGACTTATTTGGCAAGCTCTGATATTATTTCCAGGTATACTTCGTTTAAAAATTCTGAGTCTTTATGTAAGTTAATGCCGTTCTTTTGTTCCTTAATAAATATCATTTCAGATGTCAGTCTTTTTTGGAAATTGAACTTAGTATCGAGAATCCTCACCTTATCCCAGTTAAAAGAATGATTAAAATTTAGAATATGTTCCGAAACGACTGAGTGTCTCAATGGGTCAAGCCTCATGTTGGATTTGTGTTCTCTTAATCTTGTCCCTAATTGTCTTTTGGTTTGTCCAACATAAGAAGCATCACAATCCTTACAATTAATTTTGTAGATAACATTGTTCCGTTCTTCTTTTTTATTTTTATCTTTCCCTGCTTTGATAAAATTATTTAATTTGTTTATGCATCGTAAGCCTAATTTTGTATCGGATCCGTGTATAAGTGAAGAGATTTTTAAGGTGAGATTTTTTATGTAGGGAAGCACTAAATATTGATTGTTATTATTAGAAGAGTCTATGTTGTCTTCGTTCTTTTCTTTTTAACCTAAACTATGTTTTAAAATCCTTTTGTTTAAATGATGGAATATTAACTTTAACCGGTAACCGTTATTTATTAAAATATAGATGCAGAATCGGAGGTTTTTTTCATGAAATTTCGGATGTGAGTGTAATAGCGCTCTGTCAGTTAAATTATAAATTATGCTATTTTCTGGGAGAACGGGTGTTCCGACAGGAAAGATAACACCTGCTCGAAAAGATTTTTTTGTGAAACCGTCTATGTAAAAAACAGTGTAATGTAAATTTTTTATGTAAATTTTTTTATCTTGTAAAATAATAATATTAAGTTCTAAAAAGCTGATTTCATTAATAGTTTCCAGAGTGAGTTTCAATCTTTCGTGATAGTTATTAAAACTTTTATGTATGGTACTTAATTTATCTTTGGGGGCAGCCATGATAATGTCATCTACATATCTATAGTAAAATTTATATTCAAAGCCTAAGGAGTCCAAAACAGATTTTTCCAGATCTTGCATCACTATCCGCGATAATGGGTGACAAAGCAGTGAGCCCATCGGAGTGCCATGGCTTTGTTTATAGCAACTACTGTTGAAAGTGAAAAAGGTCGAATTCAGAATAAATTTTACCATTTTTATAAATTCGGTTTTTGGGATTTTTGTGAGGGGTTCAATGAAATTCCATCTCCTAGTTAGACTATCTAAGGCTAATTCTAAAGGAACATTAGTAAAGAGCGATACGACGTCCAATGAAAAAATAATATCAGAACTCGCCAATTCCATACCCGAAAGTCTGTTATATAATTAGTTACTATTTTCTATATGACTAGTCGGTTTTGGGATGCTCTCCGCGATGATTTTCTGTAAAAATGTGCCTATTCTATGCAGCGCAGTGTTCACAGACGGTATGACGCGAAAACTTAAGCTTTCTTTATGGATTTTTGGTAATCCGTAAGTTTTAGGTAGAAGAGAATCACTTGATTTCAAACGAAATAATTCGGCTTTGTTAATGTAGTCTTTTTTGAACATTCTTCTAAGTTATAATTTAATGTTTTCTCTATATTTTTGACAGGGTTCTTCTTTACAGTTATATAAGTGTTTTTATCCTTGAATGTCCTTTCTAATTCTGAAATATAAAAGGTTTTCTCCAGTGTTACGGTAACGTTGCCTTTGTCAGCCCGAGTGAAGATGATATCGGGGTGTTTTTCGGTAAAATCATGTGTTGACTTATATAAGCCCGCATATGTTTCTTCATTGAAGATAAATGTTTTTTTTCTAAAATGAATTTACGCAGTAAAGGTATGACCTTATTCCGTATGGAGGATTGTTTTTGTGCCATCTGTATATTGTTGATATTCTCTTTTATAAAACCATAAGTGGCTTTCTTTTTTATGAGGTTGGATGGTAAACAAAAATTACTCCTCATTTGAAGAAGGTTGGAAACTTCAAATGGTATGGTAGTATTTGTTAAATTCAAGAACCATTTATCATTCGTACCGCTCAAAGGGTTATGTGTCTTAATTTCAAAATCAAGTGGGCTGATAGATATAGAGAAGCTGTTGCTAATTAATTAAGGGGAACCAATATGACCATGGATTTCGCGGGATCATAATGTGAACTCCAGCGATATGTATTTTTAGATTAGTAATATGTAATTTAATCGGAATTATGTTTTTTGTCAATGTCACTGAAGAAGACTTTTTAAGTCGAAACGCGTTTGACCCAAAATATATTTACAATGTTTGTCACTGGTTGTCACTCTATTGTCTTCGAATTGATTTCTAGCTCGTCAAAGGCATTGGTTATGTATTGATAATTAATTATACACGCGTTTCTATTCGTTGTTAATAGTCCTCGATTTAAATTAGCTTCCGGCGTGATGTAGTTTGGGCGCAATGTCAACAAGACAGATATTAGCATACGTTTTCCATCTATAGAGTTATATGTAAAAATTATACACTTGATAAGGATCCAAATCAGAGGTCGAAACGTTGTGTTAACTGTCAATAAAATTGGCCAGACGGAAAAATTGAAACATGAAATATAAATTCACACGAATAATATTACTGAGCATTAAAGATCCAGGCTGTGATCTCCGAAAAATGACACGTTATTTACTCTTGTTGATTCTTTTAATAATGCCTTTCAGTTAGAAGAATAGATGAATGAACAATAGTGCAGTACGGGTTTAACCAATTCTTTTCGGTTAGTAAGCGCCGTGACGAGCATAAATAGAAGGGATTGCTCGCGGGAGAAGCATATTGTTGTTTCGCACTTCTCCTGCACTTGTAACGAAAAGAAACGTTGTGCGACGTACTGCGCAACGCCGTTCCATCTTCATGTGTCTTTCCCGCTTTGCATACGTTTGCTTGAATTTATCTTCATCTTAGAATTGCAAGCAACCATCGCGCCGCTCTCTCGCTCGGCATGGAGGAACTCCGAGAGGCTAATGTCGCTCTTGTTACACGGTTGCCTTATTTCGTGCTTGGTGGCGGAGACGAAAGATCGTTTCAATTATTCAGTGCTTGAACCCGTTGCATATCGAGGTGGTTTACATCGTAGATACTATTGCGATGTAGATCGTGGGGCGACTTGCCGGCAATCCTCGGAGTTGGATATAAAGTTACGCAAATTCAAGCGAGCGGAAAACTTTGCGGATGTAACGTAACGTTACGTTATCTAAGCATAAGTTTTCCAAGATGTTTTTCTCTCTTGATGTTAAGATCTCTGGGTATAGTAATTTTACACACGTCACCAAAAAATGTATGATTGTAACTTTTTACCAGTACAAGTTATTGAACAGATTGATATTCTAATATAATGTCACATGTGTATATTAAGTGTGTTTTAACACGTGCTTTAATACTTAAAATACTTTAGTTTGCTAAAATTCTACTCTTTTTTTATATCTGATATATGTATTTGAGTGAAGTATTATCAATATGTTTATAATTGAACTTTGATATATCTCCTCAAATGTCAGAAACGTTTCGAATTTCCCGTTTTGAATTTCCTCCCTCCTCTCTATTTTGCAAAAAAATTTCTAACGTTTTCACAATACGCTGCTTTTGTACAAAACGTCGTTCTTCACATCGCTCTTTGGGCGATTTCACGTGTCGGCTATGTTCTTTAGCGAGTTTTAAAAGCACTGTTCCCTCCCCCCTCCGTGTAGCGTAGAAGCGGAGCTCTTCCTCGCCTCGGATAAGAAAATACGCGGAACGGATATCGAGAGTTCGCGGAAAGCCACGGGGAGAAGAGTTCATCGGTCGTGACATGTACTACCGAAAAATCGATTGTCCCTCTCTTCCCGATCCGCCTGGTTGCTCGCTCGTTTTCCCGGCTTTCCCGACGAGGCCGGGTTACCCGCCGCAGTGAAAGCTGCGGACAAAAAAGGCGCGACAATTAACCTTTCTTCCGCATCGAGTGGCCGAAAACGCAGCCTAGCGCGAAATACACGTACGTCGACTGGTTGGAGGTTTGAGAGTCGGCTGAGAGTGTAGAGTGGAGAAAAGCGAGACAGAGAGGCAGAGGGAGAGTAGACGGAGAGAAAAAATATATATACGAGGGTGGGAAAGGGGGGGAAAGGAGAAGGGGTGGCTCGCGCAGAGAGTATGGATTGGATTGCATCGCCGGAGGCTTCCGCAGCTTCGCTCTCGTCTCTCGATACGTGACATGTAAATTCGTGCTGCGGCGAAATTCTTCTTTTTTATTCTGCATGCTCGCTTCCTTTCACCGAACTCTCCCACGTTTTATACCCCCGTCGCATTGCCACCCGTCCATGAAGGGCGGCCGATACTCGTGAATGCGCTACGTGACTCTTGTCTCGTGAACAGAACAAAGCTTAAACAGCGATCGCTGCGTATAACTTTTGTGTTTACGGATGTGTATTCTGGTCTTTTAAGTGTCCGCGTGCACCAGTTTTCGCAGCAAGTGACGAAAAATTTTGTCGCAAAAATGATTAAGCAATCGATCTCGCGTATTGATTCGATTTTCAGTGACATAATTTTGAGAAAAGAATCGACGAGAAGCTCGAACGATCGTAATAATGATAAACCTGATTAAAGCTCTTTCGATGAATTACGGAATTGAGTAGATATA
Organism: Crematogaster levior; assembly: GCA_901521435.1. Classification (NCBI taxonomy): domain Eukaryota; kingdom Metazoa; phylum Arthropoda; class Insecta; order Hymenoptera; family Formicidae; genus Crematogaster; species Crematogaster levior. Next base: position 361,506 of record CABEGB010000502.1, on the reverse strand, counting down.
TAGTTTAATGACTTTTCGCGAAACAGTCCAGCGAGTCGCGTGTTGTTTTCGTCGAACTTTGCTCTATAAAGGGAAGCGAGCAATCCTCGTTTCTTAGGTCGTGGTTTCCGAGCCGAGGGAATGAGCGAGTCGAGAGAGAAATCTTACGGCGGAATTAGAGGTAGCGAGATTAGAAGGTTGCCGAGATATTCGCGGGCTGCGAAGCGGCGCCCGTCATCGTACATATCTACCCTTGGATTTTCAAATATTCATTTTCTCATACCGACCGCCCACGAGTGCATCTGCTTCCAACTGATTCGGCGCCGCAGCCACCAACCGCCAACCCCCAACCCCCTCGTCGGGGGATGCAACGGATTACGCGGTAATATCGTAACACTTATATCTCCCTGAGGCCCGAAGGTGTCCTAAGAGTTGAAGGGATGAACCTGCGAGATCCTCGTCCATGAAGGACGAAGGTTAAGCGAAATGTAGGACAATTTTTATAACGATGAGCAGCATCTATATTTAAACATATGACTTAACTTTTTCGTTGAATTTATTTTATGAAGGACAGTGGCATGAATTGTCAAAGCTCTACTTTTTTCCAATTTTTCCCGATTGACCGGGTCTTCGTATGTATATCGCTATAGGCACGACGGTATCATGAAGAACGGTAGAGCGTGCGGGTCTTCTATTGTCGAGCGTGTAACGAGGGGCAATTTTTATAGCGGCGAACAATATGTCGCATTAACGTATTGTGCTAGCGCGACATCGACCAGCTGATGCTGTCATGCGACACGGTATCGCAATTCGCGACGTGCGTTCTGCGATTTGCATCTTGTGAAAAGGCGAAATTCCAACGTATTCGAGCCGCGGAATCTAGAACATTTTTATCGTTACTCGTACAATTCGGAATTCTGTTGAGCGGTACAGGCAGAAACCCACGTCAAATCGTGTAGGAAAATGATTTTCACGCAATAATACAGCTCAAGTCGAAAGATAGTTCCAAAATTTTAAATTTTGCTTTATGGATTAGTTAAACAGCTATTGTTTGCGAAATTCGTTTTCTGATCTTACAGTTTTAACATTTATTTTGTGGAATTGGCGAACATTGAGGAATTTACTTATTTAACAAAGATTTTTTTGAATTATGCAGGATATACAGGGTGTCCCAGACTTGACGCACCATAGGTAAATAGGAGATTCCTGAGATCATTTCGAGACGAAAATTTTAATACCAAAATATCAAGGGTGCTATAGTTTTTAAATGAGAAGGGTTTATAGTTGACTAATCAAGTCGTCTAAAATTCACGCGCTCAGGCATGGCACACTGTACAGTAGTGAAGGTGTTTTCAAGCCCCAATTCTATTCTCGAAATTGATAATTTTGCATACGTTGTTGTTATAATTGTTTCTTATTTTATTGTATTTTATTGTATTTATGTTATAATTATGATAATTCATGTTATAATTATGATAATTAATTAATAGTAAAATATGTCAGTATTGACTTTGGAACACGAACTGTCAAAGCTGTCACATGAAGTGTATCGTAAATAAGTGACAATTTCACATGACAAAATGTATAAAATTAATATCAATGAATAATTTTTTATTTACGGCTGCTACGGCTATAAAGTTCTCATTTGTAAAATAATCTCTTAAAAAATTTATGTAAATATTCCCTGTTAGCCTTATAAGCATTTCAAAAGGACCAATCTGAAATTTAATATCACTATTGTACATACGCATCGAACTGTCAAAGCTGTCACATGAAGTGTATCGCAAATAAGTGACAATTTCACATGACAAAAATGTAAAATTAATATCAATGAATAATTTTTTATTTACGGCTGCTACGGCTATAAAATTCTCATTTGTAAAATGATCTCTTAAAAAATTAAACAATTATAACAACAATGTAAAATTATCAATTTCGAGAATAGAATTGGGGCTTGAAAACACTTTTACTACTGTACAGTGTGCCATGCCTGAGCGCGCGAATTTCGGACGACTTGATTAGTCAACTATAAACCCTTCTCATTTAAAAACTATAGCACCCTCGATATTTTGGTATTAGGATTTTCGTCTCGAAATGATCTCAGGAATCTCACCATTTACCTATGGTGCGTCAAGTCTGGGACACCCTGTATATATCTGTACTAAAATATATGATATACATAAACGTGGATATATACAAAATTAGCAATCGACGAGTCCAAGGTTCTCCAACGCCAACAAACGTTCAGGAAATTGACACTTGGGTTGATTCGAATTCCAATGAATTTGAAGGCATCTATGCGTTTTTCCTCTCACCATATACACTTTCGGCTCGGAACCGTTCCGAAAACAATCACTCGGTCGCCGCGCAAATAGTAGCGGCGGTCCCGCTGGTCTCTTTGGGTCTCTTATTTACCTATGCAAATCGTCAATCAACGATGTTTCCACGCAGTCCCCTTTATCGCCGGCATTCGTTTCAAGGCGGGTATACACGGTTCACTTGCGAAAGAAACGTAAATCGTTTAAAGACCGTCGTTAGCATGAACGATTCTGCACAACGACGATCCTGAACGAACACGACTTTGCATTTATTTTTAATTCTTCCGCTTACGTGCCGGGGCTCTTCTCACGATTTTTCTGGCGAGCTCGAAAAAAAAAAATACAGTCCGTCCGCGTTCTCCCACGTGCCCCCTCCCCCCCACGTTACTAGGAATCCTCCTGCGTTCGCTCGCGCAACGGCTTTTACCTCAAACGGTAGTGCATTTTTCACGTCAAAGCGCGTTTTTCATACGCACGTGACCGGCAGCGCAAAAACAGACTGGAAATGCGCTCGTGACTGCGCGCCTTTCCCAAGTATTGTCGCCGGAGACCGCGACAAAGGCTGAAATTACAATTTAAGCTCGGCGCTGGAACGCGCGGAAAAGTGTGTCCCAGGAGATAATTCGCTCGAGCTCGAGATAATAGCATTTTCGTCCTGTTCCGCTTGTGAACAATGGTGCCTTTTAACATGGATAAACAGATCAAGCGCCCGGCAAATTCTACCCTTCTAGCCTTAACATAAGCGATGAAAAAAGAATTTGTCTACAAACGAGAGGATGTCGAGTATTTTCATACAATAACTTATATTCACGTGGGATCGAAATAAAAGCGGAGAATGAGAGAGAGAGAGAGGGAGATGGGGGAAGAAAAGGAGCGAGAATTAAATTATTAAATTCCCACTTATTAAATCGGCACATCAGACGTATTTTTCGATAAATGTGATATTTACGCGGGATTCCCATTATGCGCGATATAGATCCGCGGATTTTGAATATCGCATTAGCGCGATATCTCGCGAATCTAATTCCGAAGCCACGAAACGGCACGGCTTCGCGAACGCCGTTAGCAGAACTCTATTCATTAGCAATGAGGAAAGTGGATTAAGCATCGACTGTCTCGAACTTATAAAGGACACTGTCTCGGTGTAATACATGCAACGGAATCCGATTTCGGATACACCATTGTTGGCGAGATTATTTCAATGCGAGTTGTACGTTCATTTCTATCATACTCGTCCGTCAAATGTATAAACGAATTATAAAAAGAGAGAGAGAGGAAGATCTTCCGTTAAATTGTGGAAGCGTTCGATTTCATAAATAAGTCCTTCTCTCGCTCTATTTTAATTCGTCCACCTCGTACAAAGTTAACGCTTGCGGGCGGTAAAAGTTGACGTTTCCACATCCTGCGTTTCTACATACGTGACTTTAATAGCTTTTAGTTTCGCCACCTTCCACCCCCCAAGGTGTAACAATATTATCTTTGCACGTCATTTCAATTGGCGCGGTCACATGTAGTTTAAAACGATAGGAATTTGGTCGCTTAGGGATTCCCCGCTTTGTTCTGCGCCATTAATTAGTTCCGCGCTTCCGGGCAGAATTAAATGTCAAATTACAAATCAACTGACTTAAAGCTGAACGTTGAGAGAATTGACGATGCGAGATTAGAATTGCTAAATTTAAATTATATAGATACAAAGCTGCTAACAAACATTTGTCTTCTAATGAACGTTTTTTTATCGGACGTGGAGGCAATTGCGATATCGACACGATTCCGTTAATTGGTCGTTCGCTATCTCGACAAGCGCACGGGCGCATTTTTAATTAGTTCCCTGCCTCTCTGTATCGACGGCCAAGAGCTTCGTGTTTGCGTTTCCGCTGCCTTGGATATATAAGGGACGGTGCGCCAGCAAATATTTGCGCGAACGTTGATGAAAATATGTGGCATTTGAATAAGGTGGCTGGCGAGAAAGACAAGCGACGCGCTGCATCGCTGTTGTAATAACGAAATATTGTCGGAACGACGTTGTCCGGCTAAAATTTAATATATAACATTCCCGTCCCGGTTACTCGCGCACTTGATTACCAAATTGTTTTTCTTCTCTCGTTAATTTCGTGCTCGCAGTTTACGAGCAACCTGCAAACGCGGATAATAATGTTTGGAAAATGCCGCAGTGAATAAAGAAAACACATTTCATACGTAGTGTGTTAATTATAGTTAACTAGGTTCTTTTCGTCTTGAGGGAAAGTAAGGTGAGAAGTTGCGAAAGAAGACCGAAATCCATCTGAGCGTCGACAGTTTTACTTATCTCGCTGCGTCTTAGGTGAGATTTGCGGAAGGCATACAATAATCCACGTAGAGTCCCAGATCTCGCGGATTTACATGGCTGTTAGCACTTTTCATCCTTAAGAGAAGCACGGCGATATGGTCTCGCCGGTATGGTACTCCGAGGGCAACGGCACCGTGTTTGTCTTCGTTTCATTGCCGTTGCATAATCATTGCTCGAGAGGACGTCTGATCCTCTCGCTCGCTCTCCTCCGCGGCGGCAAGCTCCTTTCGCGATACATCCGGAAACGGATGGAAAACGGAAAGAAGACAAACAGCGGTTGCCTAGGGCGGATGATTAATTTCCCCGAGCGCGCCCGGGTTTCCGGGAAAACTGGAAGCTGCATATTTTATATGCGCGTTAACTCGTCGCGTGGCGAACTTAATTTCCAGCGAATTTCATTATGCCTTTCGTTTATTAGACTGCCTTTAATGCGACGGCCGCGGCACCGACCATTGGGGATTTTAATGACGTTAATCTCGGCTGTAATTGCGGACGGAAATGCGAATGACTCTCCGGGGCGATTGTCTTCTGGTCATTCTAATCATGTGATGAGCGTAATAAAAATGTGAACGGTAAAAAATGGAGAAGATGGTACATATATTTTCAGTGTATCGAAATAATTTTACGCACTCTGTTTTAAATATAATGCGCATTTAATTGAAAACTTTGTAACTCGGATCAGTGAGCCTTTGAACGCTTATTAATACAGTTGAATTCAGAACTTTTTATTTATGTATTTTTCGAAACTTTATCGATGCTATTAACAACTGAATCGTTTTCGCGCCACGAGAGAGATAAGCATCAGGCAGTAAGCGAAACAGCTTCGCCCTGTGTTTATTATCATCGTTACTTTTTACCGGCGCAGGTAAAAGTAGCTTCTGCGGAAAGTGCATCGAACTTCAAACACGTCTCGAACTACAAAAAAAAAACGAATCGTATGTATTCCATATTTTTCTGTGATGCATATTTTCTCGTTTATACGTGTATACGTTTGGCGCTTTCATAATATTTTAATATTTTAACATAATATTTTAACATAATATTTTATCAACTAACAGCGAGAATGTATTTCACGATAAATATTAGTTATAATTTACGTATAAGATATTTGTTTATATTCATGTGTTTTTCTCTTTGAATTTTCACCGCAGGCAATTTTAATAATTTGAACTTCGGCTCGAACTACTCGTATGGAAGAATCATTGAAATAATATACGTGATAAGATGCGTGGAAATAATTGCTCGCTTATAATTTATGTACTTGATTGTATTGCTGCAGTTTATTTTGGAGCGTAGATAATTTGGTTTATATGTAGAAGTAAATTATTGCTAATGATGCGAACTGAATTGATAACCTACGACTGATCGCGTTATTGATATCTTTTGGCGGTTCACTGTCAAAGACGTCGCTCACCGTCGATTCCGTCAATTCGAGCGTCAACTTCTTCCAAAATTCCATTCTGTCAGACAGGAAATCGGTTTGGACCACAATTTCCGGTGATTTGTCAATCCCGAATCTCATAAACTCATGATGATCACGATAGTTTGGCCACTCGGGGGTATACCACGCTTTCGGGATCCTGTATAATAAACATTACAATCAATAAGAACCATCCGGTCGTCGCTATAGAACGGAATTTCCTAACAATTTAGTATTCCTATCGGCTTTGAATGGACGATGTGATCATACGACATGATGCTATCGCGAGCGGAAATAGAACATGCTCGAAGAACTCTTTTATTTTGGGGAAATTGTATTCGAAATAATTATCTAATGTTGGGATCTGTAACTTTGGAGATTAAATGTTACATTTTTCGTGAATATGCGTGAATAATAATAATAATAAGTTATAATAATAATAAGTTATCGCGTAACAATACAATAATGCTATCAATTTTATTTACCCTTTTATCATGAAATTCGCCCACATCTCTGTCATGATATTAATCATAGTAATATCGCTCATCGTATTGTACAGTGACATATTGCAATATATATTATTCAGGTAGGGAAAAAAATAGTTTAAATCGTCACCATGAGCAACACCTGGAAGAATAGAGTTTTAATTCACGTAAGTGTCTAAGTAGGAACACTAAATTTTCGACTATTTATATAAAACAATCGACGTAATTGAGAATAAAGGATCCCTCGGATCCTTCTTTATTATTGTATTATATTGTTTTTCGAATGGCTATTATATATAGCTTATCCAACATAATTATTTTATTTATTTAAAGTAAAAAAAGATATCTAAGAACAAAACTGGAGAAATATTATCGTGTTGAATTCAATAGTAGACAAAATAAATCAATACTTCTAATGATTTATTTTGTCTACTAATGAGAGCTACTAGGAGATAAAATTCAGATTCCGAAGGATCTTACACGTGTATCTCGTTAAGAGTTAATCTTAATTATTCTCTGTTATGGAAATTGTCACAGATGACATACCATAATAAGTCTGAGTGCCCAAACTGAAGGAATGCGTAAACGTGCCTGTGTACGCGAAGAAGGAAAAGTAAATACTGGAATTTCCTATTTCCGACTGATATTGTAGAGCTTGAAATATCGGCCATATGACTGAACTATCACTCATCATCTGGAGAAATAATCTTGTTGTCAAACATTATCCATCCGTTTTATCCTCAAACTTACCTCCGTAATGTTATGCGCTGTACCCAACGTCACATTTCCGCTAAAGTAAAAATCTTGTAGTGCGGAAGCAAAAACACTAGTGTTGAAAATCGGTTCGCCGTACTCTAAAAAGTAGGGCGAATATTCTTCGAAATTCTCTATCAGCTCGTTCTTGACGTCGGGATTTGTGAATAATTCTGAAAAGAATACGAACGTGGACGCGAAATGCCATCGAGTTATTTTTTCGCCGCGTTGAAATTTAGTGAAAAATTTAAAAATAATTTCTTCATTAAACGTAAAGTAGTATCTCCTGTATAAAATGAGACCTTTATTTAATGTGAGATTAATTAATGTAATAATATGAATTGTAACTACATTTCTTCCATCTGAGAAAATTCGACGCTGTTAATTAATTTGCACGACAACTTTACTTAATTAAATATTATTACGACAAGTAATGACGGAAAATTACCCTGTGTCTTGACTAAACCCTCGTCCTTCGTGACTTGAAATATCGCTGGTATGTCGCGAAACAGTCCGTTCTGTATTATTTTCAATGGATTCATCGTTATAATGGCGTCCTCTGAGTCATCCTCCAAAGTGGGACCAAAGCTGAACCACGGATTGTGCCTCCAAACAAACTAACACAAGTATAATGTAGAACCACTGTCATTTGATACATCAACGTTTTTATAACCTTATTAATGGCACTTACGAAACGTTGCGTCATGTTTGTTAGTTTCTTCGCATCGACCGTTCTCAAGCATTTCATTATTTTTTCGTAATCTTTCACTTTATAACCCAGATATGAAATGTCACCGTAGTTTCTCCTTACAACTTTTTCTTTCGGATTTTCGGTAGTTGTTATATTCGGCGCGATTATGTCGTCTTCTTTCGGCTGGCAGTCGACAAGTTTTGCCAATTCCAAACATAGTTGTCTATACTGTCTTCGAGGATGAACAGCCCACTTACTTAAAGCGGAACCGCTTAGCAAAATGTACTTGTGAAAGAGTCCTTCGGTCTTTTTTGAAAGAGCGAGAATATGAATCGCTACTGCACCAGCACTATCTCCCATAAGAGTCACCGACTTGGGATTCCCGTCAAAATTATGAATATTCTCTTGCACCCATTCGAGGGCCATTTTTATATCTTTAAGGCCATAATTGCCCGGTGAGACTTGGTTCGCTGTGCTGAAAAACCCTGAAAGATGCGAACTCGTTATCGCGTTATTGTACATTGTGTTGAGTTGATCAGAAAGTTCCTTCCGGATGACATTATTAGTAAGTTGTACTTTGTGTACATCTAATGGGACATCTCTTGAAAGCTGACATCTTTCTACTTTTAAACAAAAAATTATTTATTAAAATTGGTTTGTGAACTTGGTGTCGTTTTAAATATGAAGCAAAATAAAATATTTGTGTCACTTGATGCTTTTTTAACCTTAAGCTTTTTTAAAAACAATATATAAACAAAGGGCAAAAACGAGCGAAGTCAGATGACAATGCTCCCCCACACATACACACAATGACATATAATTATATTTAAAAAATTATACAAAAACAAACGTTTTGACTTAAAATAAAGTCATCTTCAATATATTAATTAAAAATTCAAAGATAATATTGTTGTCAGTAGGATATCTTGATCTTGAAAGCGCATGCAATTCGCTAAACGACACTGAAGATAACTTTATTTCAAGTCGAAACGTTTGTTTTTGTATTTCTTTTTATATAATTATATATCATTGGCATTGTCATCTGGCTTCGTTTTTGCCCTTTGTTTATATATTGTTTTTAAAGAAACTTACAAACATTACTTAGAATATTTGTTGTATTAAGCTTTTTTTTCCTCAATTTGTTTGGGTGCCGTACAGATTGACTGAAAAGAATTAATTAGACCTGTGACTCTACTCCCTATTTAAAATGAAAATGAGCCGTTTTTGAAGCGGACGATTACGGAAATTGAAAAGTGGATTGTTTACAATAATATAATTATAACAATAACAAGCGTAAGAGATCATAGGAAAAGCGAGATAAGAACCGAAAATAATTGTAAAGGCCAGTCTTCACTCAAAGAAAGTAATGCTGTGTGTATGGTAGCAAGAATTGACAGGGTATTGTTTACTACGAGCTCTCTCAAAACTCAATTCGGACAAAGACTGCTTAAATTAAAGCAAGAGCCATCAGAAACGAATTCCTACCAAAACAGGAAGAGTGTTCCATCAGGGTAATGCCAGATCACACATTTCATGTTTGTTATTGAAAATCCGAAAAAAAAAATATCGGAGCTAATGATAAAAATTTTATTGTCTTTGGAAAAGATACTTCGACAACTTCTTCACTCAGAAAACCTGACAAGTTCTGGCAGGATGGAATCTTTCGGTTTCCTTAAAGATGACAAGAGGTATAAGTAATTCCAAAGAAATGGTTCATAAATTGACCAATCTACACTAATATTATGAAGAGACAGCGCTTGTTTATTTGTTACCACTAATCTCAAAAACTACTACACCGACTTTCATGAAATTTTAACAGCAGCTTCCTTGCTACTTCTAGAGTGTCACAGGCTGTATTAATTAAAATTTATTTTTAATCAGAAATTCGAGAAAAAAGAAATGTGTCTATTTTTTGACAGCGTAGGCCTATTTTAATGCGTTCTGCGACCGAGAATTTTCAATTTCATACACCGCGGCGAAGTTGCGACGGGGAATGCTAGTAAATAATATTTAAAAAATTTTAAAAATTTTGTCTTTTATCTTTATCGACAAAAAATGGGCACACCATCTACAAAGGTATTCTTTTCGCTTTGAGTAGGATGGTTATTAAAAGCCACCTAAATCGGTAGCACCTAGCTAAGTGAAGCTGGACGAAACTTAGAATTTTAATTGCATCTTAATAGGTTATTCTGAGGAACTATCTCTTCAACTTAGCGGAGCAAACATGTCGGCTGTACGAAGTTGAAAGAGAAAGTAGTGTAATATGCCATTGTCTGATGTTAGTGTGTAGCAGATACAAACTTGTTTCTCGAATTTGGCAAAAGTGAGAATGAGCAGCTTGCTCCAGCTGGTAACGAATATTAAGCTGGCGCGGCTGCTTTAACTTCAAAACTTCAAAAACAGCGTCAAAAAGGCGTGTAAAAGAACAAGTTCTAGGTACTACTAGGACTTGTACCAGTCCACCTGATAATATTTGTTAGTATTATTATTCATTACTTTATTAAAAATTATTACTTTATCAAAAAATTTGAAGAAGCTTTCTGATCCTAATAATAACATTTAGGTATATTGTTTGATTTATATCAATATTCAATTTTTGATGCATCTAGCTCCTTATTATAAAGTCTTGTGTCCACGCTCAAAATCTCGATTTGAGAAGTGTTCAGCCAATAAAATTACATGATAACTTCAAAACTTTTCTTTGCCAGTGAATAATAATAAACCAGATTTCAATTTTCTTCGACCCATCTGGCCAATTTTATTAATTATCTTAACACGACATTTCGACCTCTGATTGGGTCCTTATCAAGTGTAGAGATTTACGTATAACTATGCGGATGAAAAACGCACGCTAATATCTGTCTCGTTCACATTGCGCCCAAACTATATCAATCTAAAAGATATTTTGTGCGTCGTATAACGAAACTCCGTCAAAATTAGTAAAAACAGCGACATTACTTCGTGTAAGATACGTCACATTCTAAACATATTTAGCATGTAACTGTTGTTGTATGTAAAAATTACATAATGCTTTTCCATAAAAACTGTAAGTTAATTGGCTACATATTTCTTGGATCGAGATCTTGGATTGATTTCTAGGATCGTGGACACAAGACGCCGATTTTTAGAAAAAAATCGGCGTATTGCTAATAATCGATAATCCTTTTTTTCTCACCTAAAACAGAAAGTCGATAATTCATTGTGACGAGAATTATATCCTGATTCAGTAAATAATCCGGCGCATACAATTTGCTATCGCTACTTCCTGTTTCAAATCCACCTCCGTGTATGAAGACTAAAACTGGTAATTTCTCGAATTTCCATCGTTTGTCTGAAATCTATGGAGACTCTTTGAAATTAAAATTATAGAGTGACAAAATTGTTGTATGTAAATAAATGGAGGATCAATATTTAATAAATAATAAATGAAATAGGACAAACTGTATCAAACAATTAACTATAGAATATGCCATTTCCAGACAATTGTCATTACATGTTTTAACACGCTCTATATTCACTGCAACATGATGACATTAAAAAAAAATTGTTTTGGAATTCCCTGTCACATTCACACTCTGCTTAATAATAAGCAAACAAGCAAATTGGTAGATTTGCGTATTCTATTTGTAATTTTCTCACATTGAAGATAAAGACGTGTAAAAACTACTTATGGTCGTAATAAAGTAATTTTTTACGACACAAACACTTTGTTTCTAAGTTCCTTCTTTATTGTAGGTGATTTCTATGTATACTCTTATCAACTCGGTAAACTGCGCACGTCGATTCTTTAAAATACAGTCGATTTTAAAACACAGCACTTCGTTGGAGAAGTAAACCTACATATTTATCGATTAATTGATTTAAGTGTCGATGATGAAGTCGATGAAGTCGATGAAGTGTTGATGATGTTAATAATAATAAGCATTTTGTTTAAAATTACTGTAAAGAATTTATTGCGAAAAATATTCCTTAGTCAGGATTGGGCCTGGAACCTCCTGAGAATCCGGAGCGGTGTTTTAGTTAACTCGACCATTGAAGGAAGATTGACAAAGAATCAACGCGCAGTCTATCGAGTTGGTAAAAGTATACGATAATTCTCAGAAATATTATACATACGATTATATTATACATACGAACCAAAAATAGCATATTCTCTATAGTTGTTTATCTAACAAATATTACGCGTTTAGCATGAAAACCGCTGAATTGCAATTCGCAATAATAATGTAACCTTGATCTGTTTAAGTTTAATTAGATAACCAATTAGACCTTGTGGTGCAATTGAGTTCACGTTCTTGCACGGGAAAAAAAAATTAGCTACTATAGCAAATCTATTCGTAGAAATGTGGACAGTTATTTCAATATTTTAGCAAAACCTTTTGTTGACAAAGGTTTTGCTACTATTGCAAAATTATAGCTCTCGCTGCAAATAATAGTTAGCTGTCCATATTTTACAAATAGTTTTGCTATAGTAGCTAATCTTTTTTTTCCTTGTAAAACATTGTAATTCTCTATTTTTGAAATTTTTGACAGATGTGCCTTCTTATGTGCCTTCTCTTTATGTGTGTATCTTCACCATTCGATTTTTGTTGCGTCAATCTCGCTCTCAATCTGGCAAATCTGCTCAAAGAGCAGTTAAGTAATTAAGCAATGTGGGTGATTCAATGGTATTAACCAATCATATTTTATTACTATTTAGCTAATAAGTGATTGTAGTGCGTTCATTAAATACACTTATTAAAAAATATATATGATTCAAACTATCTAGATTCCGAATAGTTCAGATTCGAATCATTCGAAATTCGAATTCGAATCGAATCGAATAGTTCGCATATCTCTAGTGTGTAATTCTCGTTACTTACGTAAGGAACGAAGACATTCAGGTAAAGGCAATTTTCACTGCCAATAACGTCGGAGATTTCCGGTGAAAATTGAGTACATTTTTGCCCATCAACCGTGGCGTCGCGAATTGTCAGCCATGTGCGATTCCATCGTTGTGGGCTCTAACAAAATATTATATAATCTAATTAAACCTGAACTCAGACATGCTTCAGTTAAGATATGAGTATATACAACTGAGATTTTTATATACAATTATAATTTTCTTTTATTTAAAACAAAACTATCGGAATTCTTTAACATTTTTGCAAGAATCTCGATGAACTTATTCTTGCACAAGATATTATCGGGGCGTGTAATAAAGAAAAAAAAATGGTACACGCATGTGTATAGACTACGCACTTTGAATCTGAATTCGTCCACCGGGGGTAAAGCATACGGTATCCCAAGAAAATTCGCGACTGTCCGATTATGCACGGTCCTGCTCCACTTGCCGCGGACAAGGCCCCATTTCGTGTTGACGAGAGGCTCTTTCCTATCATTGGAATCGATGAACGAACTGTTGGCCAGGACGAGTATGCACGTAAGGAACACGAGGATGCACATGCATCGCCAAATTACGTCCGACCGTAGACGTAGTGTCGACATAGTGTATCGTGCGTGGATAACGTACGTAAAATGACTGAAATGCAGTATAACTTACTACCTAAATGTACAGTTATGAGATCCGAACAGCCACGTGATACGTTTAATTCTTGGGAAAGCGATGAATCAGCACTGGAACTGAATCGAGCGACAGTGTTATTGTTTAAGTATAAAGTTCAAATATGATTTTTGTATGAGCGCGTGGATCAATATAAAAATATTGCAGATATTTTGGAATTTTTATGTAAGGATTTAACTGAGTCAAATCTTCACGTTTTGCTTACTTAGAAAAACTTACTTACGAAATATTTAATAATGATTAATTAATATTTAATTAATATTTAATAATATATAAAAGTATATATATGTAGAATATAATTCCGCTCGATATAAATAAATAATAATTGAAAGAAATTGACAAGGCCAAATAGGATCAAGATCGAGACAACAAAACAAAAAATAATCTTCAAATGTTAGGGATAGCACATACTAGAAATTTATTCAAATTTGGTTTAATGAACGTTTCGACTACACTGAGTCTTCTTCAGCATTACAAAATTAACATTACGCACTCCTAATACAACGGATGTTCGAGTCATGATGACAAACGTAAAATAATAAAAACTCAAATGAAGGGGGACTAGTTGACGTCAAGCTGGCATATATAATTGGTGAGCTACGAGCCGACTTGGTTTGTCAGACTTACACCGCAGTGATTCACCAATTTTTTTTGAAATCTAAATTCGATTTCCATTTAGGGATAAATAGATCTAAACTTATAAGATGAAGAATTTATTGCGAAAAATATTACCTCAGCCAGGATTCGAACCTGGAACTCCCTCATTCCGTGCGGGTGTCATACCAATTCGACCACCGAGGCATGTGATAATATTTATCGCAATAATAAGTATACTAAGAGAGAGAAATGATCGTACGATATAGTAAAATAATAATATTAAAGATGAAGACAAAAATAAAAATAAATAAAAAATAAATAAGTAAAAACGCCGACATCACACAAATAAAATCCGAACGTTAACAGTTTAAAAAGTAAAATTGGAGGTCAAAGGTATAAAACGCCAAAAGATCTTATACTAAAGATGTTAACAAAATTATAAAAAGTGGTACGAACGTTTTTGTTTTGTTGTCTCGATCTTGATCCTATTTGGCCTTGTCAATTTCTTTCAATTATTAAAAGTATATAAGTAATAAAAAAAATAAAGTTTAAAAGAATAAAACGCGCTGTTATGAATGTATTGCGCAATAAATTTATAATTAATAGATACGAGTCGTATGTTATCAAAAGTATCTTGTCATATGCTAAAAAAAGACAATTGCGAATGTTAAACTATGTATCACCGAAGCTTTGTATCAGCGAATATAAATTAACTAGCTGACTTAATTCGCTGTTAAACTCTTTTTGTAACGTATATAACGTGTAATTAAGCGTAACGTATATGTACTTATGTATTATTAATTCTGTGAATTGTATTCGAGTCGTCAAAAACACATTGACGGTTCATGTCAAATCGTCAAATGTGATAAAATTGATAAAATTGTAAGCTCGACCTCGCGATAGTAAAGCATGCAAAATTGACGAATAAAAAATGTGTATTATATGTAACACTAATTCACATTTAAAGTGGAAAGTACCTGTTTTTCGTGGAAGTGATTGAATATTCCGTCCTCACCCCCTTACACACCGTCTTTACATCATTTATTCACCAGAAGGATCTCTATCAACCGTGACGTATTATTAAGCGAGGGGTAATGCGGCTTTTGGCGGAGCTTAGCTACATACTGTACATTATTATAGATGAGCAACTTAACCCGGGTTACTCGTAACCATTCCATTATTCAACCCGTTGCATTTTAGCTCTCCGTCGTGGTACTACATACTTCACAATGTCAACAATCGCGCAGGGTTATTTGAAACTGGAAATGCCAAACATTTCGCAAAAGCTATCTTAACAACGAAGTAAAATAATGGCTTCAAGAATATGTGTATAAAGGATTGCGAGCAAAAACAGTCGAAAAAAATTAACACATAATAATGCTTTAATAACACATAATAAAGAAAGATTCTTATTAAAGAAACTATAAAAAAGAATTAACACATAATAATTTTTTTTAAGAATTTCCTTTTAAGAAGGTAAGAAAAAATGACACAAATTTAAAAATTTTCTTAATTTTCTAATATTAATTTCCTTAAGTTATTTCTTTAAGTTATAAGAAAGTGTGTAAGATCATTGTTTTAATTCATTTAGTTTTGAAGTTATAACAAACATTAATATTTTTAAATATAATATATAGACAACGCTCGTTAAAAATGTAACAATAAGGTAGATAGATTAAAAGCCAAATCAGGATACAGTTATAATTATAAGAGGAGTTAAAAATTAATACTTTTCAACGCTTCTGTAAGAGTAAAGTTATCAATGACGTTGCCGACTTTTTTTTCAAAACCCGAAACGTCGCGTGAAAAGATCTTCGAAAAGCAATCGTTCTTTATTTATCTCAAGTCGAACGACCGTCTAATTCGGGTTTCACTGGCTCTCTTACCACATCCCGTGGGTTTTCTTCTCGATTTTCTACCGTCGCCACCGCCACCACCACCGCCACCGCCACCACTATCGCCACTACCTCCGCTACCGCGGCGGAGGATCCGCTTCCGCCGGTGGTTCAGGTCCTAACAATTTCCTGACAAGGGGTTTCCCACAGGAGTTTCCGGTCCGTTTCCGCACGAAATCACCACGGCACCTTCACTCGTTACGCGTCGTTTGCCGAGCCGTTTATCTCTTTGTCATTAGTTATGCTGTGTTACTTACCCGCAAATTCCCAATCGTAGTCTTTCGCCTCCTCCTCCGTCATCATTTTTTCTTCTGTCACGATCTCACAAATAATCTTAGTACAAATCGCGGTAGCAATTACGATAAAATCTTAACTACACGAAAAGAGTACCGTATTTCAAATAATCCTTTAAATCTTTCCGATCTTTCAAAAATAATTGAGCAATTATATTTTAAAGACGATCAATCCAATTTTTTCACTCGCCAAATGAGTTCGACGCAGCTATTTGCGATAAACGATATCTATGTAAAATATTTAAATACAAAGTAACAAAAAAATAAGTAAAGAGCAACAGTGTCTATCAGTACGTTATTCCGATAAAGCGTGTAACGTTATAAATTAAACGAGAAAAGACGCGCTATTATTGTATTACCTATTATCATCAGCTTATTTCATCTTTATATATATGAAATTAGTGTGCATATATGTAGTGTATATTTGTTAGTGAACCCATAGTACAAGAGCGGATAAGGAGAGCATGATGTAGAATCAGATATAACATGCATATATAACACGCTCTTAATCTAATCTAATATAATATTAAAATTTTAAATGTATATTTAGCATTTACATAACGTTGAACATTTCGCAAACGAAGATAAATTATAAAAAATAAATGTTACTGGAGATGAAAAATAGTAGTGTGCGAAGAAACTTATATATAACTTTTTTATTGACGTATGTATAACTTATTGAATGTAAGGTTTTAATTTTTTAACGAATAATAAGAAAAAGTCAGCTTTGATAGCATCAAACACGATTAGTTGTGCGTGAGTTAATATTAACATTTAATAATTTAATACAAATTGTAAATTGTTTCGGTCCTTTGAACCTTCAGTGACGGTGATACACGGAAAAAAACTATTTGTAAAATATGGACAGCTAACTATTATTTGCAGCGACAGCTATAATTTTGCAATAGCAGCAAAACTTTTGTTAACTTTAACAAAAGGTTTCGCTAAAGTATTGACAAAGTTTTGCTACTATTGCAAAATTATAGTGTTCGCTACAAATAATGTTAGCTGTCCACATTTTTACGAATAGATTTGCTATAGTAGCTAATCTTTTTTTTCCGTGTAGATAAATAAATAATCTTAAAATCTCTCTGCGACAAGTATAAGATTGCGGGTGTATAAGAAGTAAAAATTTTGACTAATTAATAAAGAACAGTAAAATCCACTCACCAAACCAAAAGAATATGGGATTGACAAACTGAAGTGACCAGAAAGACATTGGAAATTGAGTTGATATTTAAGTAATGGTTGATATAATAATAAAGACAATGATACAATTAAAAAACGGACTTGATTTAAAATAATTGATTCGTTCAATAATAAAGTCAAAAGATAAAAAATAATTCTTATAAGTAAAAAGCGTTGTGGAGGAAGGGAGAGAGGATAAAAACCATTTCAGTTTTTAACGTTTTCCTTAAGACTTCAGTTTCTTTACGTTCTTTAAACTTGATTTGGTAAATAAATTTCACTTTTCTTTGCCGATTAATCCCAATTTTCGTTTCTAGTCTGAATATATTTTGCATTGTGAATTTTTCTAGCATTTTCTCTTGAAAATTATCTTTGTATATTTAATTTTTAAATATATTTTATGCTTGTCGGATAGCTTGGAATTATTTAATTTATATTTTATCATCGCGTCGCTGGCTCAAAGTAGAACCCAAACATACTTATAATTTATATTAAATTATTAATTAAATGTTATACGCTAAGTCACGCACAACTAACTGCGTTTGACTTTCAAAGCCCAATTTTTTCTGTTACTTGTTAATTTTAATACCGAAAGTCTGGTTAATTAAACATTTATTCCAACTTTGTGTTATTATTGTGCTTTTCCAGCTGTTCGAGAAATCATGCAACTCATTTTACCACGATGTCAAAGCACGATGCGTTTTGATCACAATAACGATCAGCTATTTTGCAGTAAAGTGAGACTTTACTGCAAAATACCAGAAAAATCCTGTCAATATTTACAATGCAAAATATTCGGACTAGAAATAAAAATTTTGATTAATCAGTAAAGACTTTTCAACGTATATTTGTGTATTTCACTTGTGTATGATTAGTTTAAAAAAATATTAAAATAAACAATAAATAATATTAGAATAAACAAATTTTAAAAAATATAAAAATAAATAAAATAATGCTTTTTGTTAGGCTTTTATCAAATTAAGATTTGCGGAATTCGAAGACGACAGAAAATAAGAATAAATTTGGTACTCGTTCGCGTAATAACGGGCTTCGAATAGCGTGAGAGATCGAGTACGTCAATATGATTTAATATCCCTATATCCATGTGCACGTAGGTGTACGTCGTGTTTGATTAAAGGCGAACACTGCGTCGGATTATCCATTCGTCTATTTGTCACGTCGTGGACTAATTGCAGTCATGCATCACGACGGCAAGAACCGTCCGGAAATAGCGCGACGTTTGCATTGGCATGCGGACCAATTCCCTTATTCTTGACGACTCTCCGCCAAAGTTTGTCACGATTACTTTGTACCAATTTTCTCGGTTGGTGCACGTGTCCGAAGCAATATGTCACGCTCGCTATTAACATCGTCGGATGTGCAATTTACCTTCTCTACGTATACAATTATAAACTCCGCTGGAATCGTTTAACGTTCGTATGATTAATAATTGTCGTTAAACATTTTCATTACGTTGTCATTTCCATTCCTTTAAATCTGTAATTCCATTTAAATCTGAACGTCCTGTGTGAGTTGGAAGCGCTTTGTCAATACCGCGTCGCGTTATTAAATAAAGAGAGGTACGTAACTTTGATCACACGTGAGTGCATTATAATAATGAAACGTAAACTGAGTGCTTTTCCGAGAACGTAATGCTGCAGCTCGCTCTCACGTTTCTACTGCGCGAGACAATGGGAAAGTGCGCGCGGTTTTTGTCGTGGTCCCTTGCACGATAAATCTCGCGGGAATCGTGATGACACATTTGCATAACGAGATGATTTCCAGAGATGAGGCGGCTACAAGGTTTTCCGCGGCGCGATGTTGACATCGTCGCTCATTGCATTCCGCGTCAATTTGCGGAGGGTATGGCGAGTTGCAGCGACGATTGTCGATCTGCGTATGACGACGTAAATATTTTTTATAGTTTTACGCGCGACAACAGCTACGACTTTTATCAAGGTTAATGCATATCGCGTTACGTCGATAATGTTGAATTTAATTGTAAACGTCATTATGCGCGCGCCCGTATGGGTGAGCGATTACACGAGAAAACGAATTTACTGCCGACGTGAAATTATATTGTAACGCGTTACGGGGATAAATGCAGAACGTAGGTACATTAAATGTCGCGAAACGATGAATTAACCGACGTGAATGCTCGCTACCGTGAAATTATTAATCGCGATATTATTTATCAGGCGTTTAAATTAGCTTTGGCCGTCTTCGTAATATCTCGTTCGTATTTACACGACGGTATTAGTATATGCCACGGCCGGAATTATTTTTTATCATTATTTTTTGTTACTCTGCTTGTCGCGGTTTTATCTTCGTTTAATGTTGTCGTTGAAAAGTGCGCGTATCTGTAAAGGAATTACAAACAAAGGGAAAATGAGAGCGCTTGGCCAAATGAGAACCGTATGTCTTGTTTTTCATTCCTTTTTATGCTGTGAAAGGAAAATTTGGTTCAAGGCGAATCACATCTAGAGGACCAACATCCCGAAATACGACAATAAATAAAGCAATTTTTTTATCTTAACTTTTATATTATGGCGATTCCGCAGGAAATTGCAGGGGACTCAGTTTAATTTAAAACTTTTTGTAATTTTTAATTTTACGACCGTAAGTTTATAACTTGGGATTTTCGTTATTTATTGGATAATATATTTTACTTTATTTTCTTTATGTCAAAACGATTACGCGATGAATGAGATAACATTTAAATTCCGTCTATTCCTCTTTTTTACAATTCAGATTTATGGCCATTCTACCAATAGTAAGGAAGTTTATTCCGAAATATAGGTTACATTTTTTTATCTATTTTTTTTATAACATAGTATTCCTCGTCACGGAGACGACACAGACAAGAAGTTTCGACGGTTGCGGAAGATTTCGAAAAGCTTGTAAGATGTTTTTGGGGACCAAGAGTATTTTATTCTCGCGGGGTTACTTTTATCAAACGCCATAACTGCTTACTCCCCTTCGTGCTTTTCGGGCGTATTAGAGCGTTCAAGGGCAAAATATCAGGGGTGCAGGGGTGAATAATACATGGGAACTTCGTCGAAGAAAAATAACTTCCACAACTACTATTCGCGGAACAGTTATCGTAAAGTATGAAGTTCGAACGAAAATCGCAAAAATAACAAACAGATATATCGCTTCATATACACACCAGTCATACACTTTTTTTATTTTCGAAACAAGACTGTATTCTCGGATCTTAAATTTTTAATTTCGACGATTCAAGCATCGACATTTTTTCGAATGAAGAAACGTAAATTTAACAGGCCTCGAAATAACTTGCGCGCAATACCATATATCTTGCATTGCTACAGCATAAAAAGATATTTGGAATAAAGAGTGCTGTTATTGCGCGTGCGGATGTAACGTTGGTGTTTCTGTCGGTGCCTAAACGAAACGCTCGACAGTCCTTGGGAACGTGAAAAAGGCGGGATCCTTTGGCGTCGCCTTTCCCGTCACGCTCTTGAAATTTCCTTTAATTCGGCTGGTCGTCGGAGTCGAGGGCGAACCTCGAGAAAGTGGAAGGACGAGAGAGAGGGAGAAATGGTACTTCGCGCGAAAGTGAAATATGCACGTTAGACTACCGGCGACATTGCTACATGAACCACTAGCATCAGCAGCAACAGCAGCTTTCGCAGCTTGTATGCCGCAAGCCGCGCGCGAGTGCATACACACACTGCATGCACCGCAGCGCGTACGCGAGAAAGCACTGCGGCCCGGTGATGCATTGCCTCGGGAGATTAATGCATCGCGTCGCACAGTTTGTTAGAGTGAATAACGACCGGTTGCAATAATGATATTGCCATTAACCTGTCCACGAAAGTCTCTTGATTCCTCAAGAGCGCGCCTCTCCCCCCTCCTCCGGTCACTTCCGATCACTTCCTCGGATCATAGGGGTGATTAATTCGAGGTATCGACACTTGGGACGAAATATCTCGGGACCGTCGACTTCGAACTTCATTATTTTTACTTTTCTTATCTTACCGTGCGATTCAATTGACCGACGTAAGAGTTAGAGCGTCGATTCTCAAAAAGTATGTGATGTGTAGGGGTAATCCGAGAAGAAAAATGAAGAGAGAGGGAGATGGACGGATTCTTATAACGGTGACTGTGAGAATCATAATAATATGAATATATATGAATAATCTTCTCTTCGCCAGTGATATCAAAACTCAGGAAATAAGGCAATAATTGACGTGCAAACTGGCAGTTGATACATTTATTAAAGATCACAACGTTTCGACCATAAGATTTGGTCCTTTTCAAGTGTATCTGTCAATATAATAAAAGAAGGAAACAATACAATAAAGATGTGTTACAAATATATATAGATTATCAAGATTATTACTTACAATTTAAGCGTGTGACTCGGGAATTACATTATAATATAAAATTAAAAAGTAAGATGTTAAAAATGTCTAGCAATTCAATACGCGTCAACTGTTCATGGCCGTTAAAAACAGACTAAATAATTAGGTATGAAAATTGTTAAAGGAGTCATAACATAAAAATAAACAAAAGCGGTACGGGGGGGGGGGCGAGGCGTGCTATCAGCTGTAACGCAACAATGCTGAATAATAAGTGACGTGAAATTTCGCATAGTCGTAGAGAATTATACAATGTCAATGAGACGGTCATATAACGCTGACAAATTTTCTGTGTCTCTCTGTAGATTTATCGCAGAACTGCATTTCTTTATGAAAACCATTTCGGCAATTTCACGCTTTTTTGTGTGATTTTCCTTATAAAGAATTTCAGGATTTTTCCAGTCGAATTCATGGGAATGAGACACCCGATGACTGCTGACTACTGAATGATTGGATGGGTGTTTTTTAATATCATAACTATGTTCTTTTATTCGAGTACCTAGATGTCTTTTGGTTTGACCGATATAGCATGCATTGCAATTAGAGCAATCCAACTTATAGACTAATTCAGTCTGTTTGGCAGCATCGAGTGTGTCTTTACCATTTTTTATAATCGAATTTAATTTGTTGGAAACAGTGAATATGACGTTTAAATTGGTGTTTCGTATTGTGCGTTCAATGTTCTCACCCAAGTTTTTGGTATATGGGATGAGGATGCAATTTCTACAATCAAAGGTATTGTGATTGAGAGAGGAATCATTGTCAAGTTGATTGCGGAGTGAGTATAACCGTTTTTTAACAAACTTATATAATAATAATATGAAGCACAATCTTGAGATTGTAATATACATCTGACTTAATGTTTTCCCTCAAGAATCTTCCGTAGCTCGCACGTAGCTGAGAGAAAATTAATTTGGAAGTTCGAAAGTGGGCGTATAGAAACGAGTATAGAAACAACGTGATTTATTAACTTAACTTTATTAATGTTTTAAATAAATGATCTCTTTCTACGCTGATCTACACCCGCGTGAACTATTCCTTCAGTAATAACCTTCAGTAATAACAGTTTTTTTTTTTTCAGGAAAAGCGCATTAATTTATACCGGTTATCTTCCAGCGTGCTGCGTAAATTTATCTCAATAGGATTGTGCGAACCTACGATCAAGAATCTCTCCGATGCGAAGTGGGCGTGTAATAACGCACCGCCGAGCGAGAAGAGAGATATTATAAGCGCAAATTCGCTCGTTACGGAATTATCGTCATTTTTCAATCGTCGGGATCTTCTCTCGGCGGCTCAACAAGTCCGAGAACGTTCGCAACGCCGGTTCGCAACTTCTCGTGTCGTCCATAATAGTGCCGTTGATTGCAGCTTCCCGCGAAAATTATAATACAGCTGACTTAATGACGGTACAGGAGCGGAACGCGAGGCGATTACTTGGGTACCTTAATGACATTTAATGCACTCTTTCGTAGTACGATCTGCCGCTTACGTACGGAAAGTGGAACGTCAGTGGGGGCGAAGAGGAGAAAGAAACGCGGCGGTGTCTGCGCGTGCCACGCGGAGGTTGCTTCATCCGCCCCGGTGCGATTTCTCCCGACCATCGCGCTCGGCCACCGGGGTGCAGTAACACGCTAATGAAGTATTTACCATTCTATTACTACATACCGCGAGCCCGCCGCCGCTTCTCGCCACCCTTATCGCCATCTCCCCCCGTTCTCGGCCGCCATCGCGTTTCCTCACCGGCTGGTCTCGCCGGAGGTACTTGAAGGTGAATCGCTCCTCGCGGGCGTGCCCGAGAAGCGATATGGATTTTCGCATCATCATGAATGTTCTACGGATTATTGCAGTTTTGCACATTGCAATTGGCTTAACCGAAGTTATGAATATTCGATTCGTCCAGACAGTCAAATCGAGGATGATTGCAATTTTCTTGAAACTCGACTTAATCAGATGACTCATTATCGCTAGTACTAGTCTATACTAATATATAAAGAGAAAGCCTGTTTTTTTTGTTACCGCATAACTCAAAAACTACTGAATCGATTTCCGTCAAATTTTGACACCATATTCTCATATACACTAGGACGGACATAGGCTATATTGCATGTCTAAAATTATTTTCATTATCCAGAAATTGATGTTTCCATTTTTTATCATTTACGGCTGTATTAACCCGTGTAATACAGTGATGTCACCGCTAGACGGCGCGCGGCTTCATCCACTCGCAAGCAGATTATATAAGGACTGTCTCCGGGTTTCTGTATTCGCGAATTTATTCGTCGTTTCCACTCGGTTGTCACTATGCCTCGAGTACGATCAAATTTTTTGAGATCTACTGCCCGTGCTCGAAAAATATCACTTCCAATATGTATTCGGTATATGTATGATACGTATGATCACACGTATTATCTCGGGCGAAGGCCGGCACGGAAGAACGAGTAATTTGTATTATGTAAATTTTTTCTTTGTATTTAGGTACATTACCGGTGCTACTGTACGAGACAAGATCGCGAATTATCTTACCATTTCTTTCCGGCATTCCAAATCGCTCGCTGAATACGTAAGGACGTGTCGCCGGTGAGCTAATGAAATTTCGCGTTAGTTACTTCAAAGTTACTTCACACCGGACTGTCTGCTTAAAACTACTCGGAACATTCCTTAACTACCAGCCGGAGTTTCAAAGTTACGATTCCGTGTCTTCCGCGGTGTATGACGGTGTGTGCGGTGAATAAATATTTGATATCGAGTGCTATGCGTATTCTCTCGCCATGTGAATAGATATTTTTCGTAAAACATGCATATATCGGTATTTCCATCGAGAGTCACGTACGAGGGGGAATGTTTTGCGCGAAGGCCGACTCTCTCGACGACGGCCTCATCTCTCAGACGTCGACCGCCGTCGGAAGGAGAAAAAAGAATCGTTTCCGCCTGGTGCACTTTTCATCAGTTTCCGTCGGCATTGACGGATCATAACCTCGAATCCGAATATCGGCGATGATGCCGGTAGTGCAATTTTAATCTACGCAATCCGCCGTCGGACATATTATCCGGGAGCGTCCGCGAAATTTTTCAGCATCGGCGAGAATCCCGTTTTGCGGGTCCACTCGACCGATCTCGCATATTATTAGGCGAAGTATCGACAGTTACGTCGATACGCCACTAAGATTCTCCGGAAAAACTCACGCACGATTGGTCACTCTTTAAAGCGAGTCGCAACGTTGCTGATTACGAAATCGCAATCGTACGAGATTGTACGAGGCATGTTGATGTATTGTCAGAAGAGAAAGAAACAGGAAAACTTAACACAATCAAACGGCGGAAGTCAAATCGACTCGGAAGATTCTTCTGTTCTCCGTTTGACTGACTGGAGATATTTAACTTCAAATTTAACTGGAAATTGGTTGCTCTTTTTTGTATTCCTTGTGTTTTTTCCGTTTATCACATATATTGTTTCACGTAATAGTAATAAATAATTCGCGTAATATTTGCAAGACTTTTTATATTTTAATTTTTTAAAATTAAAGTAAAAATATGGAATCATTTCCGAAAGGCTCATTAGATTAAAATCATAGAAATAAATTCACAACATCAGCCTTTTTTGAGCCAAAGAAATATATATATATATAAACGAAGTATGAGTATAAACAAAGATGTAGGAAACATGATAAAAATTATAACGATAAAGGATGATATACAAAAATAAATATAAAATATAAAACATAAAACATCATACTTAAACGTCATCATCATACTTAAACTTATCATAATCATACTTAAACTTTTAATTTTTTATCGTCTGGCCAAATTTGATATTGATTGTTAATTAACACTACGTATAACATTGAACATTGTTGTGCTTGCTGTTTTTATATTTCGACACATTTGTAATGTTTGTATGTTTTTACCGTTCGACATATGATATTTATATACATATTGCTATTATTTACTGCTTTTTATTTCTAGCATTGGTTTCTATCATTGTAAGAGTTACTTGTGAAATGTCGTTATAACGCCAAGTGTCTCACAAAAAGTAATGGCATTGTTTTACTCATCAACTCTGACGAAGTCATGTCTGCGACATACAAAATATGCGAGTTCTATAATATTATTAATTATACACATTTTTTATCCGTTGCTAATAGTCCTCGATTTAAATTAGCTCCAGCGTGATATAGCTTGGGCGCTATATCAACAAGACAGATATCAGCGTACGTTTTCCATCTATAGAGTTATATGTAAAAATCATACATGCGTTATTAAAGAAATTTTACGCAATAATCTCTATCCCAAACACATAGTTAGTTAAGTCACCATACCGAATTAATCACCATATAAATAAAAGACTGAAAGAATTACAATGCAGACAAAGTAGCATTAACACGCATGATATCATTCCCTTCGATGCGAAAAGCTGCATCGTTATCCCGTTTAATAATGAAATTGCAAAAAGCATAGAACGTATTCTAAACAAAACCAATATTAAAGTTCTATACTCCATCTTCAATAAATTGAATTTCATCATAAGGAAAGGTAAGGATACACTCAGTATTCTCAAACAAACCGAACTTGTTTATGAGATTGTGCGAATTGCAACGCATGTTATATAGGGCAGACAAAACGGCATCTGATGACTCGGTTAAATGAACACCGTAATGACATCAAAAAATTTACAACGAATCATTCTGTCGTTAGCAAACATAGAGAATCTCATGGCCATGAATTTGATTGGGACAACCCTAGAATTTTACATAAGGAAACACATAAAAAGAAAAGGGAAATAGCAAAAATGCTTTTTATTAAAAAAATTCTGCTATTAACTCCCAAAAGGACACTGAGAATTTAACGGCGATTTACGACGGACTTCTAAATATTTTATAATTTCTTGACATGTTTTTTCACTTATTTATTATTGACATTTTAGATTATTGACCCGATTTTTATACGTATACACTTTGTTCTTTCGGTTGTTCTTTTCTTTTATTTATTTATTATAATTTGTCCCGTTTGACTCAATGTATAACTCAATCTTTCTTAGTTCGTTTTTCGATGTCATCAGCAACAGACGCTTCTCACGTCTGTTTAATTCTTAACTAATGTTTGTGATGCATTCTACTGCATAGTTTGTTTTTTATATATTACCGGACCGTCTAACATGTAAGTCTTAAATCGAATATGTATTTGCGCCTAAAAATTGTATTATTCCAATGTAACATATTTATAGATATTCTTGAGAAGGACCTAAACCAAAGGTCGAAACGTCGTCATAATAAACGTTTAACTAATATATCATTATTGCCAGTTTGAAGTCAGTTACTGCCCTTTTCTTTGAATTTATCATCACTGGCGAAAAGAAGATTCTTACATATTTAAAAATCATACACTTGATAAGGATCCCAATCTGAGGTCAAAACGTAGTGTTAATTAAAAATCAAATAAATTTGGCCAGAAGGGTCGATGAAAAATTGTAATCTGTTTATTCTTATTCACTGGCAAAGAAAAGTTTTAAAGTTTTTATATTTTCGCCAGTAGCGCGTCAATTGCCAATTAATGTCATCAACGTCGCATTTAGATCACCTCAGAGCGAGATTATAATTATACGAACGAAAGATATTTATTGGAGTGTTGCTGAAAGAAATCGCATGAATGCGCTTGTATTTCGAGTTTCAGTTCTTATGCAGTGAATCGCCGATATATCGACGCGACATGCATGTTTCACGGCGCGTCAATCGTCCAGCTCAATTTTTTCGCTGCGAGGTCCGTTTGCATTTAGCGATGTCCCGTCAGAAATAGACGGGTCCGAACTGGCGAGGCTTTATTCCATCTTCGTTCCGACAGCGCGCGAGTCCGTCATTTCGACGATATCGTGTGTAAAAGCATGCCGGTGTCCGATGGCGTGAGAGCATTACATGCACGAGCACGCCTTGGGCTGTGTATCGCGCTTTCAGATGTTGCGCTTTTGTAAACTAGATAAATTCGCCGCGGCGAATTACTTCGCTGAAAACAGCCGTGGAAACAGTTGTGCAGGCGTACAAAGGAGGATGTTGCACGGTTCTTTTTAAATGCGATGAGAAAGCAAGTTATTGGATTGGATTTACGTTTTATCTCTCTCTCTCTCCCTCCCTATTTTGATATATGTTGATATTATACTGGTAAATTATCGTAATTATATCGTACCCTGCTCGTAAAAAAGAACTCCGCGAGGGTCGTACAAATTCGGGCCGTGCTCTGCGATTAATGACACGATTTCGAAACCGCATGGTGAGGGAGGGTGTCTCAGGTGGGGTTGTTCTCCATGTTGTGCATGTCACGTGCCATTACTATCTCGATCCCGAAAGAGACCGTTATAAATCGAGCACGTGAACGTGGCAGCCATATCGGGATCAGAAAAATAACGATCGTTTAGATGTAACGAGTGCAATCGTGCCACGAGCAAAAGCTATCGCTAATGCCGAAACCCCCGAAATCTCGATAACGCGGCGTGAGATAAAAAAATCGTGAAATCGTCGATAGCGTTTTCTATCGCATAACTCGTTTGAGTAACGACCGACGTGTTCGTAAGGGAAATAAACTGGACTTTGCACGGATAAATGAAACAAACAGATCGTTCCGATTAATTACGTTTTCCGTAGAGATGCATCGTAATAATAAATAAAATTTTTCCGATCTTTTTCTTCTTTCGTGCAAAATCAGTCGCGTCGCGGACGTCGACGTTTCTATCGTCGATTAACACAATAGAGTGTCTGGACTGCTGATTTTTAATTCTGTCTCATTCCATTCTATGCGCAGGACGTGGATATAGTTTCCTGTGACGTCACAGCTGCATACTTTATAGTTATAACAATCCGTCTAATCGCCAGCTTGCTGAATTTTACATTCCGTGCTCGCGTAAATGGCGATGTGAGTCACGCATCGCCTTTGTAACGCCGTTGCACAGCGGCACGATAAAATATGCACGCCTGCATGCATGCAATCGGGCACATACAAGCGCTTACCGCGTTATCTTCCGCGGGGGTCATCTCTTTCTCTCGCAAGCCCGAGGTGATTCACCGCGCGCGAATAACTCCGATTGCTAGTCTCTCATTTTTTCGTGTTTCCGAAAATGGAACTCGTCAGCGTTTCTATATGCACCTTTTACGCAAGATTCTATAGCCACCGTGCAAAAAAAAACGCCACTTCCGTTATCGCGCGGTTCGTGGTATTTCATTCTGCAAAATGTACGCCCGAAGACAGTTCTCTTGCAAAGATAAAAAAAAATTTAAAAATATCACAATATAATAAAATGATTTACAAACTCGCGTAGCGTTGTACGAGTAAAATCGCACTTTTATTAAAAGAAGGAGTTACTAATTCTATATCAATAAAGTTATTAATCCCTCCAACCAGGGTCGTTTATGCCCCCCCTTTTTAACAGTCGTTAGTTGTAATGTGCGTTTTTCAATAAATAATTGTTATAAAAAATATTTCAACAAATAATTTCCAAATTTTCTTTACATTGATTTTTGGTCGAAGGTATAAAGAGATTATAAACATTTTTGTGACATTTTTCGAAGCTATAGTGAAAAACGCACTGGGCATGAAATACCCTGATTGAAGGGATTGAAGTTGCGGAAAAAATGTTTGAGTGGGATTAAGGTTAATTTTGTATCAATAAAATTATTTTGAATTATCTCTCTTTTAGAATAAAGTCGTTATTTCTAATTTTATATTTTTAACATCTTCTAATCGTTAGTTCATAACATATTTGGCCTGTTTACCTTCTAGATTTGTTATTATATATAATAATTATATATACAACGAGCGTTTTATATTTTCTAACATTATTTTGTATTAATAAAAATATTAACTTTTTGGGACAGGGTGGACTTACTGAGACAAGTCGTCTCGCATGGACGTAACATAACCGTTCAATAACGTTTAATGATGTTTCGTAGGTTTGAAACCGCACCTGAAAATTTATACTCGGCGATTGCCAGTCGATCCCTTTTCTTGCCGACGTTATCGCGATACCGGTTGATCCTCCGGATCGAACGCGCGTTCGCGGAGGGACGAATAAATTAGCGGTAACACGTGAATACTCGACCGACGCAGGACCGTCGGGCGAGTCGTGCGAAATCCTCATGCATAATTTTCCACCATTCTATTCGGACGCGCGTTTACACACGCGGACGTGCACCCGGCAGAGGAAGAGGTTGCGTACAATACACCCATCCTCGTGGGCTGAAAACGCGCGTTGACCCGCGCGTGCACGCTCTCGCGTGCGTCGTTCAATGCAAATTTCTCGGCGCAAAACCCGGTCAACCGCGGCCACGCTGTATGCAAACCTGGCTCCGTACGACGAGAGCTAGCCGCCATGTATAATCTGTGGATGCTACTATTGCTGACGCTTCTACTGCTGCTACTGTTGCTGCTACTGCTGTTACTATCGCCGCAGATACGATCGATTTTTCCGTGCGATTGTGCTGTCGAGAAGTGTGTTTGCACAGAGACAAAAGCACGATCTACTTGGATGCTGAAGTTTCGAATACGAAAATCGAAAAGTTCCGAGCATTAGAAGGGAGAAGGGAGAATTTCGTTTCGGTGATAATCCACTTCACTTTTGTCATTCTAAGCTTGAATGCTTTTAAAGGGATATAATCCCTCATTACATCAGCACTTTGGATCTAGGAAGCTTTATTTCGAACAGCTGGTTACATAACATCGAATATTATTTTGTATCTCTCCGGTATTCACAGTTCTCATATTTAAGACTGTCTTAAGTAAAGTCTTAAGATGTTATAAACCAATCACAGAACTATATTAGCGTCTTAAGATGTTACTTAAGACGGTCTTGAAATAAGAATTATGAAAACTCGATGTTGTTGTTATCACAAATTAAAGACGACACAATCTCGTTATTTATTGTATATATTGTGTTAAAACTAACGTTCGGAATTTTTTTGCATTGTCTTTGTTGTTTAGAAAACTCTATTGTAATTACATTTTAACAGTAAAATTGCGAAATTGGGTCTTGCCGGAAGTAGCGACATATGAACCTTGCATATCTCTGTCTATATCTTCGATGATACCATATTGGAAGCTGATTAACCGGTTGGATATTATTGAAGTGTTCTCCATCTTGATTACCCGGGTCATTGACGAATAGCGGACACATTTCTGGTGGACGTTCCACCTGAGATCAAAGTTAATTCAGTTGTCATGGTAACGTCTGATTTCGAGTATCATGGATTATTGGGCACTATTAATAAAATCTTGATCAGGCCGAGTATGCGCGATTATTCGCTACCACAGTCATCCTTCCGGAACGACATATTCATGCCATTTTGTTGAGGGGTTCCGTACATTATCACGGTGCACGGATAATTAATTACATTGTCAGGAATGTACGTTAGATTAATTACGAACGGTCAATATTTGAAAGTATTAATTGTATTGTGTGATTCTTATCTCCGATAACGATAGGCGATCGATTATCAGGCCGAAAACGAAAAAAGCAGCTTCAATAAGCTGCTGGGAGAATTTTATTTAAAACGTTTCCTCGTATGCGCTATTAAATAATTAGACTTTGAATTGGCAATGCAAATGCTCATGACTCGCATATTCTGGAACGAAGAATATGAAAGTATAGATAATTCTTTCTGTCGCTTTTATTATTTTTATATCCCTGTAAAAAAATTAGACTTTTTTGTATCATTATATAAGGGCAATGTGTACGTAATTATGTATTCACGGTTTCTCATAGCTATATAGCCGATGCTATTGACCGCGTTAATGGCAATCTGCAACCTAAAATACATTGTATTCCGGAGAGGAGTATGACCACGATAGCGGTAATCGACAATTCGCCATTATTTCGAACTTGAAAGCCTCTGCCCGCGGTAATCTTGTGGACCGAAGCTCGATACCGATTAGTAGAGATTCCGATTTTGGTCTAACAAACCGTGAAGCGTTGTATGTTTTGGTTTCGAACGTTTCAAATTCAAAAGGTGAAGTTAACTTAAATTGAACTTGTTATTTTTTTTAACTTTGCAATCACCGAATTTTAATAAATGAATCTTGTCACAGCGAAGATAATCGAAAAAGACTGTTTAGATCTGAATATTTTCTCGGTTTTCTTCTCTAAAACATTGCGAAATAAATTCATGGTGATTAAATGCAAATAAATTACTATATGACAATTAGCTGTAATTAATGATGAACTACAATACTTTGTTGTTAGTGACATACAAAGAAACGCTGTTTCAAATCTTCATTCTTCGTATATATCTCTCTCTTACATTATGATAATTCGATTTGCTTCATTTTTATTCATTTTATTTACTTCGAGACGTTATTATCGTGTTTACATTTTTTTCCGTTTCTCTATTCGTTCTCACTGACGTGCTGAAAACTTGTATATCAAGTCGCGGGTTACGAGCGATTCGTCTATCGACTAATATTGTCATATAGGAAATGAACGGCCGAGCATTGAATAAACACGCAGTCATCGCCGCCGTGACCGTACTTAAAACTATCCATGAGCACGCATATACAAATAACAACATCCGTCAGCGTTCGCGATCGCAGAGATCGCGACAGTTTTTTCGGATTTCGCCACAGTTTCTCTATCGAATTCCAGATTCCTCGCGAAATCCCGGACAACAAAGAAAACTTTCTTTTCGAGCGCTTGTACTTTTATGAAGTACAGATAGAAATCTTTTCCTTTAATTTCTATTTTTAAATCGTCTAAATAAACGATTCGAACAAACGAAAAGCAACAATCGATTTCGCGAGTAACAGAAATAATGTGTAAATAATTTATTCACCCCTCAAGGTTGCTTCGTCGGTGTCTCGTAGATCTCTTCCTTTTCCTTCTAGAGATTCTTAGGATTGTTAAAGTTCACACAGTTGATTTACCGTAACACAATATTCGTGAAAACACGGTTAATTACGATCGCACGCGAACTAATTATCAAGATACAACCATCGTGTGCGACATTTCATACGGTATTTCGAAATTAAGATTAATTAAGGCGCAAAGATTAACCATCTGCGGCACGCTTTGTCGGTGAAAACGGACTGCTCACCGTATGGAATGTGTTTGTCATATGTAAGTTATCTCTTGCGGCAGAGTTTTGAATACTTTACGATCATTAATAATAATAAATGCTCATCACTAGAATATCACACATACAATTAAAATACCACAAAATTATACCTCTGAATGTGGTCAAAGGAGAGAAGTGAGAGAACTTCAGTTAGTTCGTCACTCTTAAAGATATTTAATGAACATGAATTATAAAATAAGGTGCCGAATGCTTGTTTAATGTGCTATAAATAAATTAATAAATGGTCGGATTAAAATGAAACTTATCTCCGACTGTTTGAATTCTAATTTTCAGTTCGCAATTCTCAGTCTTCATATATAATTTTAATATATAATATAAGCACGTCTATCCAGTTATCCGCTTGTCAGTACTCGAATGGTAGCGCGGTGACCTTGTAACCAAGGGATGAGCTTTATATAATGTTGGACTATAAAAACAAATTTCAAGACCACGTGTCACCCGACTTGTTATTGTTCTGAAATAATATTTTGCAAAACGTTGAATATTCAGTAGTTCACGAAATACATTGAATATTCAATTTCGATGAATAGCTCATCGACACGAATCGCATATTTAAACATATCTAACATTTGTCATTTGAAGAGTAAAAAACATCCTATTTAATCGAGAAGAAATTGATTTAAAAAGAATAATTTATTAATATTATTCTATATATGTCGAATTTATGAATTAATTCTGGATTGAAATTAATAAATCCTTAATTGAAATTATTTATTTCTTTTCCTCACGGTTATTGTACTTTTCATTGACTTTTAATTTGTGCTGCAACAATTACAGATTTTTTTTAATTTTGTAAAGAAATTAGCATTACAAACTTTCAGTTTCTTACAATTTGTCGATTGAGCGTTAATGTAGACGACGTGTATATTCTTGTCTCACGCAGAAGTCACGAAGAGGAAATCGAAGAGGCATCTTTTCGACGGCAATTTGAGAAAACTTAAAACGGAACATATTGCTGGAGAAACCCAACAGAGTTTCATAGGCATCTTGCCAAGATATTCTGCGAGCATCGGCTCGTAATGATCGATACGACATTTATGATACCATATATATATACACTGCATTATGGCAGTCTGTCCCGACACACGTAGATTAGACGTGTCACTAAACTGCGTCATCGTTCCACGAACGTGACTCTCTGTTTCAAATGCCGATTATTTTAACAGGCGGACTTTAACGGATACCAGATGGATTTACCGGATTACGATAGCATTGAATATTCCCCGTATTCGTAATGTGCTCTAACAACGAATATAAATGCGCCGGCCGTAAAAACGTTTGCATCGCCACGCTGTTAATAATAAGTGAATAACAACGTATTAATGTATAATCGTCGAGATATTTCAATGACAGCTATAAACTTGTTTATCACGGCGATAATTATATCGCAAAATATATCGACATTATTTTGGTATCCGTTTATTAATTATATCTGCTTTAGCGTTGTATATTGCGAAGAATATTGAAATTTATAAAATATATCGCTTTATCCGATCGAGTGAAAAATTGTGCGGTACCGCAGGCGCAAACAAGAAGAAGAGGAGGGGGCTCGAAAAATCGACGGTGGCGAAGGTTCGATGAGTGTAAAGTTCAATAAACGAACCTATTCACCACTTATCTCGCGCAACTTGTAGATACACCGCACAATACGGTCCGCTGTTTCTACGAGAGGGAGGAGGAGGAGGAGGAGGGATGCACATAGGTGCTGGTCTCGCGGGTACAGCAGTCCCAATGGGGGCACGTATGCGCGAAGCTGCCTCGACTTGCCTCCTCTATTCATTCGTAGAACCGGCGGAATGCTCGTTCCGCGATATAACCGAAGTCAGGGTTCTCAACTCGCAAGGAAACCAAATGGTTTCCAACAATGACGGATAAACACAAGGCGAAGCTTGAATTTCCAGTTGAGTCCTACTCTATTCATCCACCTCAGGCTTAGGGAATCGAAAGGATCGATCTTGTTTGAATCATATAACGCGTGATCGTAATGAGACCTAATAGCTCGCGCGAAGATTCACATCCGGGAGAGATTCGTCCGCTATCTCCGCGGGGGGATCAAATTGACGGTGTCATTAGCTGGCAACCGGATAGTGTACACCCCCCGCGCGAAATGGCCATCCCTGCGAGCGCGTCCGTGTGCGCACTCGCTTCCGAGAGTGCGGCTGTGGAAGTGCGTGCCCGCGCGATTCGCCCACGATACGCACTATTATCGCTAATGTATGCGGCTCGCGTGCACGCAAACTTACACCAGCGAAGTCGGTTATCAATCATCGTTGAAGGAGGGAATACGTGCCAACAATGCCGAACAATGGGTATTCCGAACCTGAACCGCGCGCAACGTCGATGTTACTCGCTTGCGTCGCGTCCGCCGTGAATGTTTTCGAACGTCGTCCCGCCCGTTAGTATTCAAACGCATTGGAAATTACGTTTGTATCTCTTTTTTTTCTCTTCCGCTTCCTCGCTTCTGCCGTTCGTGTACGAACCCGAGAGATCGTCCGCGCTTTTCGCAACCGTTCCTCGCCTTTTGTCTGTCTCTCTCTCTTTCTCTCTCTCTCTCGCCGCGTTGTAAAATACATTCAGACGCGAAGGATAAAATTTCCGCACTTGCGGTGGGAGAATTTAATTTGCCTTTGCGGTCGGCGTAGAAGAGAAGAAAAAAAAACAGTCGTTTGTGGCGCACCGCGCGTGCCACGTTTGAGCGGAGATAATTTCTGCGATACGAGAACGAATTTCTTTGAAAGTCGTCTTCGCAATCGGAATCGTTTGGATTTCTGCGTGTTTCCTGCTGGTCCACCGCGAATATAAGCTGTTGGCGAAATCATTCGTAAGAACGCGGAGAAATTGCGAGGTGCATCCCGATAAGATCCTCCTCATAAATGCGCCTTTTGCCGCACGTTCTAAAAGAGCCACGCGGTACGTTAGCGTAATCGATATTACCATCTACCACGATTCGCCATTAACGTAATTACGGGCCTCCATCGTAAAGCCAGGCAGACCAACGTTGATCAAATTTCCAATATTCGAAACATTATACCTTCCGATCGGATTACCGTGTCGCGTAGATTTGGAATTACGAATTGATTTGATAACGAATAGATTCGCCTGCAGGTATCCATTTTGGAAATATGCATCATCGTTGGTTAAGCTGCCGGGGAAATTGAGTTTTGTTTTAGAGTCGCGTCAAAGGGAGAGTACGTACATAACGTAAATGTGGTAACAGTTATTGAATCAAAAATTTCAAAGTTTCATCCTCGTGAATGGCAACGAAAGAAAGGTGCGGGAAATTTGTAAAATGAGTTTTAATTCAATGTTCTCCCCGAGTGTTCTCCCCTGAAAATGAAGGAAAGTAGCTTTGATTTCGTTGTGGCGCGAGAGATTCGCAGCCGTAAAGATTCACTTCGCAACAAGTTCCTTCAGTGCAAGTCCGCTCGGAAAAGTCTCGCCGCATCATTTCGACAGTCCCGTCCGTTTCAATGCAACACCGCAAATTCAGCTACATAAATCTCATTTGCAAAATTGTGCAAATGTCACGGTAGGAAGCGCATTTGCGGATTTTATCGAGTTATCGAGCGACATAATTTGTCACCGGAGTTTTGTTGTATCTAATAAAAGCAAAAGCGAACGATATTTATATCGTATACACGACGAAAATCCAGGAACCACGCTTACAACCCTACGTTCGACGGACGATTGCGTGTGAAACCTGTAATTTTGAATCTGGATTTTACCCGTGTTGGATTTCACGAACACGAGAGGAGGGGGGGAGTGACCGAGGCGTGAAGAATCGTTCCTTAAATTTACGTCGACGGTCGAGGGGTGGAACGATCGTTCTTTGTCCGCTTTTGCTGCAGCACCCTTCCCCTCTTTCCCGCACCATTAATTAACGGTGGATTAATAACGGTAATGTAACCACACCTGCCGCACGCACGTTTAAAGCGTGATGCATGATTTCGGAGCAACGATGATTTTTCTCGCGCCTCATTCTTGCGCGCGGAGATTTATTTGCGAAAAGAATCGAATGGAGGGTGAGAATAACGTGGGTGCGTTAGAGTCACGCACGAAGTATACGAGAAAAGAAGAAGAATACGGCAGATATAGGAAAGGGATTCTATTCGGATATTTATTGATTCACTTAGCACGGCCGCGTGTCTATTCCTATATATTATATTTAGATCGTGTTGTTCTCCACTTAGAACCATTTATTTTTCTTTTAACTTTGTTGTCGGAAGGGAAAAAAACGAAGCGTACGCGAGTGGGCGATTTTAATCACGCGATATTGTCGATACGTGTATTCCGTGCGTGAGACAACGGCGAAGTGATGGCCGACACGAGGGATCGATACGATAATATTGGTCGTTTTACTCTTTATCGACACAAATTGCACCGTCATTACTCGTAATATTATCATTTGTGGTGGAGGCTCGACAGCTCGTAAGTGCATTTTGTATTCTGTACGTGAAAATTTCACGTCATAACGACTTCCGTCTCCCACGTAGGTCGTCGTTCCATTCTTTCTATCGTTACTCTTCCCGACAGATTTCCTCAATTCCTTTCAACAAGGAAAGATAAACTTGAAATTCATCGAGGAATATTAATAGCGGAAAAGAAATACGCAGCGACAGATATTCTTTGTATTTCTCTCTCTCTCTCTCTTTCTCTCTCTGTCCTTTTAGCCTTATTATGTTCTATTACATTCGGTAATGATCTCATTACTAAGGACGGTTTTATAGCTTTCGTTTTTTAAATGAAAAAGATCCGACGCGACTTTTCTTCAGCCAATAAAGCGTGATATATCGTCCAAGTTTTAATGAAGGCTATCTAATTCCGCCATCTGCGCGGAATAAAAATTAAAACTTGCACCGAAACGTCAGGACGGCTATAATCGAATTGTCGTGGAAAGTTTCAGCTTTCACGCGTAACCAGATTTATTTCGCGGAATATCCGTGACTAAGGGTGCCGATATATGATTCAATTTAATATCCGATATCCAATTTAAATCGTAACGTACATACGGATTAAAACGAGCATATTGCCTGCGAAAAATTGCATTCCCTGCGCCAACCGGTGGCAACACTCGCGACTGTTTACGAAGGAAAAAGGAGAAAGTATGTAAAAAAGCTTGTTATCGCCGTGCAACCGAGTTCGTGATTAATTCGCGCCGTAAATGATACGCCGCGCTTTTTAAAAATATAATCTGCGAACCCTCTGCCGCACTGGATTTTCTGTCGTAGCTTTAAAAGACACCTACGCAAGCTTAACACTTCGCACTCCACACGGGCTATCGTTTTATTTGCGCGACACGGTTTTATCGCGAGCGAGATTACCGGCAACAGTAATTATTCAGGTATCACCTGTTCTCCCGTTTTTTGCCAGTTTCTTTATAGTTATGTACCAGCGTTTTCCCAGACGAGCAAATTTTTAGGACGCATTTCAATTCCCCGGCGTGAAATATGCGAGATATCCGAATATCTGTCTGTTACAATTTCATGGTTGTTTATGCGTCTGGGTCAAAGCGTCAAAATACACGGAACGTTCTTGGTAGGCGGTGTTTGAACGGCGTGAAGTTTTGGCGAAATCGTTATGTCGGTAAGTCAAACAGCGACCGAGCACGAAGCCGTCGTCGTGGTTGGGCGAAGTTGGCGATGGTCCCGGCTTACGTTTTCGCTGATAGAGATAGAGATGGGCGGGTAGATATGTATTACACGAAGAAGAAAGACAGAGAGAGAGAAGCGAAGATCGCGGCGAGGATCTGAAACCAGATTGTAGGACCGCGTTTAGTAAGAGACTCTGACGTGGTTAATTAACTGGCTATACTCCGGCAAGCTACGTGGGATTGACTTGTCTGCGGCAATTAACGCTCCCGTAGTTTCCGCAAAAATAGCTTTTCGCAGCGTGCGATTTATAGCGTATTCGCATGCGCAACTGTGTGACACTCGATAGATCATCGCGATTACGGCGAGTATCAGGATACCAGAGGCAAGCGACATGAAATTTTAATGCACAACCATTCAAGATGAACTTGAGGTGTTGCTGGTTAACCGAAGAACACTAGTCGATTAGTAAATCAGCTAGCTGATGTCTGGTCGACAGAATTAGAAGTGACTGAAAGGATGCCAAGCCATTTCCTCTCTTTTGAGCATTGTCACCAACGGTGTCAGATTGTCATTATCTTTCACTATGAATTATTGTTTGGCTAACGCGTCCGTTCAGGTTTCAAATAGCATCGCAGACAAAACAATCATTTTCGCGAATGGCAGTTAATAATATTGACAAGAGAACGCAGATTGAAGTATTAAATTTCATGACATGCATTAATAACCGTCCAACTGTATAAGTGAGATTTAAAAAATTAATTACAAAGAGATTAAATAGGAAGGGATTTTATAAAAGTGATTTTTTTTTTGTCAAGTTTCATATCTTCAAGCTAGAGTTCATTGTATCCTTTTTATATTTGTATATCGATTTTATTGTGTCGAAACAGTGTGTACAATCTGTAAAATGGAAGAAACACTGTATAAAGAAAGGCAGAGGCAGCAAGTTAGAGTCGAGTCGATTAATTAATTAGGAGACGCACAGCAGATGGTGCGTGCCGTGGAGACATAAGAAATGCTGAAAAGGAAAGAGAGCAAACGAAAGTGACGACAGTTGCCACTTTCAACAGGCGTAATTTTTACAGTTCAGTCTCGGAAGCATTTGGATCAGTAATTAACAAGAAATTCATAGAAATATGCTGTTCTTTGTCTTTTTATATCATTTCTTCATTTTCGTAATTGTTGCGTCGACATAGATCTTATTTTAAATTAATTATTCAAACGTTTTAATTTTAAAAATGATCGGAACACTCAATTCTGAATCATCGTATCAAACAAATGTTGATAAAAAAATATATTTGTTTTAAATTTATGAATAGTATATAAGAAATATTCATATGATGATGAAAATAAAAAGAAATAGGTACATATTTTTAGATCATTTACGATAGAAAAATTTTGGGTATTTTTTGGGTATTTTGTCATTTCGATCTTGTTAAAATATGCCACTGTGCTACGATTTCAGTCTCTAACGCCGACGTCAACGTTCTTAGCGAGAAGGGGAACGTCATTACTTAATTTAGATTAATTTCAATTCCCCTTGCTTCTGGATCGTCGCTTGCCGTCTCGCGAACGTTTCTCGAAAAATTTACAAAGTGGCAGAGGCGCCGCGCAGAGAATAATATCCAGACGTTTTATTTGATGCTTCATAATGAATATTGTAACCTGGCAACGTCATTTGACGATACGTAGACATTTTTTCTAATGACACGTTATTCGAGTTAAATTAGTAGAAGACGTATTATTAATTTATTCCAGTCGGGTAAGTATCGATTTAAAGGCCTTGAAATTTGTATATACGCATATTCCTCTTACTGTGGCATATAAAGCTTCGATATTTCATCGCCTATAAATATCACGGCGAACACCGGTATTCGTTGTGCCACTTGGCGCATTAAATAAAAAAACATTCGTAGGAAACGGACACTCGATAAATTGTCTAACATTAAAACCTGTCTATGGGAAGATGCGCTGACCAGATAATATTTCTTAACATAACGCGCCCTAAATTTTGATTAGCATGCTACAATTATATATACGAGTTTGTTGTTATTGCGCGATTGTAGATCGATTTATTTGACAGACATTATGATAAAATATAATCCAACCCAAGAGTTTAGTAGATACAAACTTGTCCTCTTCTCTTCCCATAAAACTAGAATTATATACGGCACGTAGAGCGACCAAGCGAGCCAAGTTAAAAGGAGAAAGAATTTACAAGGAGCTAACTTGAAAAGAATAAGAAAGCCACGTGTCGATTTAATTCAGGTTTAACGAGAAATGTAGTAAACGACTATAAAGTGACCAGGTATATGTATATGTAGAGTGTATTCTCATTCTACTGTATCATATACCGGTTAAGACAAGTCTCGTTCTCGAATTCAGGTTCATGGTTATCCGATCTGGATAACCGATAACACGAGTCGAATCGCCTAATCGCTCGCGTTTCGCTTCGATTACTTTCGCTGAAGTAAGCACGCGATTCCAAGTATATCATTATGTTCTAAACTTACTTTCGTTCAAGTTGATTATATTATTCCCCTGACAAATTAATTAATTGAAACTCTTGAAAAATATCTTTATGACGCTGCAAATAATTAGATGTTAATTATTACTAGGTATTATCTATTTTTTAAGAAGATTTTTTTGTTTCATTTAAATTTTTTTGTATAAATTAACATTCGCTAATAAAAATTCCCATTAAATTGCATACGAGCCAAAGTGATTAACTCCACTTTTCGAATTTTTTGAAATTTTACCAAAGCACCTGATTGATGCTTGACCTTTTATTATTTTATCAATTTCTCTACTTTTTGTTTTGTGAAATTAATTAATTTGGCAAATGAGCGGCTCGTATATTTGTACTAAAAAACATTTGCTTTTAAAAATTCTATCAAGAATTTGTACACACAAATCGAACTCCACAAATTATTAATTCGTTGTTTATAGATTTAAATTTCTATTTTATTTAATAAATTGCGTACGTCACATGTACATTGCAATGAAACGTTTATTTTAGATGTATATATGTATAATAGCATACGTCGTATAGAAATAGATAGTGAAAATTATATGCGACTTTACGGTCTCGCTAAATAGATGATTGATTTATAACGATCTACTTAAGATAGATTTTTCCGGGACGGACGTGAGAAGTGTAATGGCTCGCTCGAGCAAACATTTCTAGCTGCTCATCCAAATGATGAACGGCGCCAGTTGTGCCAAGTGAGTGTCACCTACATTAAGACAATTCATGCAGTTGTAGGTGTTCGTTCTCGTCAAGTTTTCAGACGATTTGAGATCCAAAGAAATTCCAAACGAAACCACAGTTACAAGAGAATCCTTATAGTTCCATAAAGTTTTCCCGCCGACCACGCTTTAGGACGTAATGGTACATAAAATTGGAATTATGTTTAAAGACGAAAATCAGAATTCTACGATCGGACGAGCTTTCGGGATCCACCAGACGTAGGCGACGCGTTGCAATGGGGTAACTAAGACCCATAAGTCTTCGTCGAGACTTTACGGCGGCGCGAAAAGGCTTCTTGGTCAAACGGCGGCTGTGATAAATCTTAATTCGCACGTTGAAACGCGGCATTTAGCGTTCCATGCCAGGTGAGATATGGCCCATTCGCTGTCTCTCCCTTTCGCATTGCGAGTGTTGTTTCGGGACTAGAAGCTGCAAAATACACTGAGATGGAAAACTTATAAGAGAGAGAAGCTCGTCTTCTCTCTCTCTCTCTTTCTCTCTTTCTTGCTTCTTTTCACGACCGCATTTGCGTACTTTATTATCGGGCGACATCGACAAAAACGCTTTATTTTCGTTAGATGGCTCGATGGGGTTCGAGATTCGAGCATTCTCAACCTTCAATCAGTTGATGATATGAGTCATTCTATCGATGCCATTCTATCGATTTTGTTAATGTGGGGATTTACATTTGTTTGAAATCTCACTAAATTTTATGATGATTTCGGATAATATGCCGATATCCAATGTCACTTTTAGACTTTCGGCTTTTGTACATTTATTATTTTAATACAATTTTAAGAGTTTCTCTGACTGAAAAAAAAGAAAAAGAAAAATATGTATGTGTGTGTGTGTGTGTACACACACACATACATATATACATTATAAAATATATTAATATATTATATTTTATTTCTCTGGTAAGCTTTATATTTTGTTCTAAAATATAGTACTAACGGAGTAAGATGCTGAAAAATTTATTAATTCAAGATATGTAATAATGTAAGATTTGTAAGTAATTTGTTTTATTTTTGGAATGAAAACGATGAGTACCTTGAGTGTATCGCGTGATATCGTGGATGGTTCAATAAAATAGAAGGTAATTTAAAATAATCATGTTATGCCATTAAAAAAATTAAATTATAGTTGTTTTTTCCCCAAACGATCACGATCGTTCTAAAACGAACATTTTAATTTACTCATCGTTCGATGGAGTTTTCAGCCTTGATAAAATAATAATCGTGAAGTTGTATTGATTGTAGCAGGAAACGAGCACATTACAATCAATCGATTCTGTAGTAAATATAAAATCGCGTTTTACCTCCGATGAATATTTCTATATAAACAAGACATTAATATAACAAGACATTAACCATATAGAAATCGTTAAATAATATTTTTACACTTACGAGAGAAAGAGACGTGACACGTCATAAATCTCATACGAATTCTTTCGATATAAATATATTCCGTGGATAAACTTTAGACTCGAGACGTATTAAATCGTATTAAACTGAATTAGCAATTCGCCAAATATTGAATTATGCTAATCGGTTTTATGGCACAATCGAATTTGAATGTGAAACAATTCAGAATTCGTGAATATGTCGCGTGACCCAGAATCCAAATCCACTCTTCCGCAAATTTGCAAATCAGCTGACTTTATCGTGATAAATCCACGGCCTGATAAAACATTCCTGTCCGTCCCTGTGTCTTTATCCGGTACCACTCTATTCCCGACGATGAATTGGGTTTTCGAGCCAAGAACAAGCCCAAACAGGGAAGGTAAAGCCGCGCTCCCTTCGCTTCTCAGGCGGGACTCGTGTATCCCTCGTCGAAATGGAAAGTAACGATCTGACCCCGTCCCAAGAGGGATACACGACGAACCC
This sequence comes from Crematogaster levior, assembly GCA_901521435.1. Taxonomy (NCBI): domain Eukaryota; kingdom Metazoa; phylum Arthropoda; class Insecta; order Hymenoptera; family Formicidae; genus Crematogaster; species Crematogaster levior. The sequence continues at coordinate 317,784 of CABEGB010000502.1, read as the reverse complement.
TCCTACCCTGCGGTATCTTACATTTTTAAACGTGGTCTTAGGCCCTCTCCCCCTCTTCCCGCATTCGTACGTGCCTCCGTGTTGATGCATAGAGGGCCAGAGATAGGGGACGACACGACATACATACACACACACACAACATACATACATACATACATACATACATACATGTATTGCATACATACATATATATATATATATATATATATATATATATATATACATACACACACAAATCTACTCGTTCACGTGTATGTCCGTGGTGCACAGGTGAGCGTGCAATCGCGAGTATTTGCGCAAAAGGTGGCTCGTTCTCGTCCTTTGTGCGCGAGCATAGGATCCTATGGGTACGTTCCCATGCAAATACGCAGGGCCGCACGATTCATCGCTTCCTTTGTCCGGCTCGACGCCAGCCGTCTCGCCACATATTCACGTTCATATCACACCTTCGGTACGAGGCTGACGTCTCGGAATACTTGTTGTTCGTGGAGAGAGTAACTGACATCTCTCTCATACCGTGCGTTCCGAGAGAAAGCCTAGTCAAGTTAACTCCGAGGATCCATTAGCTTCACTTGATATGTAATCGGGTTTTTTTTCTAATCACTTCCTCTTCTAGTTCGACGTGAGATATAATTTACATTACGTGTACATGTAGCGTATTGTGATGTTGCAGCAGAACTAATTGTGAGTAATATAGCTATTTATAAATAAATATCATGCTCGAGCACAACAATTTTTACTAAAAATGATTTGATACATCTTCTGAACACCCACAAGTATTTTTTTTTTATTGCGCGTTGTACAATTACGTCGGATTTTACGTTATTTCACGCGCTTAATGAATGAATTTCACTGATTAGTCGGCTGATATATGATACGGCCGCTTCTCGCGCGTTAGACACGATTTCGTCGTCGAGTTTCTTTTGATGCACTCCCACGGTTAGGATTCGCTTCCCAACCCGCGTGTGTACGTCACGTGCTAATCTGCAGAATTATGATGCGATCATAGTATACGTTCAATACTTTCACACTTCGAAATTAATCCTGACGTGTACATGACACGTGATGAAACGTGGTTAAAACGTTCGACAGGGAATCGAAAGCGTGATCAAAATAATTGAAGAGCGAAAGTGAAATTGACTGACAGACATTGCTTTATCACATAGAAATAGAAATTCTCACGAAATTTTTATCGAAATTTTCAAGAACGATGATGTCATACACGCTACAGTTTTAGATAAATAAAAATACTCATCTGTCGACCACGCTGTGATGCAACATTTTCTGTCGCCAAACGAATGCAATTCGAAATATGCGGTCCATTTCGTTAAAGTATTGAACATTCCTCGCCATGCGTGCCAAGAGGGGGTTAAAACGCCTCTCGATTGCCGACAGATCGAAGCATTTATTTCCACGCGGATTCTCGAGAGCATCTAATAGGGGCATCGGTCCAAGCCCCTCTCGAGATCCGTTGTCAAAAATACGCAGGCCCGCCGCTAAAAATACACCCACGAGCGAAAGTGTATATACAGGGGGAAAGGGGACCCCGTATCGAGTAACACACATCGCGCATCTCCAAAAAATACTTCTGCATTCGAACGTAAAAGTGAAGCGGCAATCCGGTTTTCCCGCTCGGTCCCGTCCTCCGTTGCTAAACGGACGAGGAGGGGAAGACCTCATCCGGAAAGAGCTGGTCGTATGAGAGGACCTTTATGCTGCACGGATCGCAGACGGTCGAGGGCCCTTCTACCCTTCTCTCCCTGCCACTCCTCTCCCTCCTTCTGTTCTGAGCAGGCCCTGGCACTCTTCCCTTCACACAACTGCCATCCGACACAAAGCTTCGTTCTCCGCGACGTACAAGGTCTCCCGTTCGTTTCCCCGGACACCCGGTGTCCGTCCCTCCTTCACCCCTCTCCGTCTTTGCCACCCTCCCATGTTCATCTCTGTCGTTGCTTTTTCATGGCGCGTACTATCCTCGTTTTCTTCCTCGGAGTCCCTTTCCCCCGTCTCTACCTTGCGGAGCCACGTATTCTTTTCGCTCGTGTGATCGTCCTGCGCGCTTATATACCGGGTGAAACCCATGAACAAAGCGAAATTCCTACGTGTTCTTTGTTCGCGATAGATTCGAACATACCGGAGAGAGTACCGAAGGCGAAATTCGCGGCGTACGATCGATTTAATAACGATGAGAGCCATTCCAAGAGGATTTTAAAGGAAATAAATCTATGATTTAGTTTATATATATTTTTTATGTATGAACAAGGAATTGTGGAATTTTTGTGATATTGAGTATACCCCCCTGACGGTATTTAACATTTTCTCTTATAAAGTTTGCCGTCTTTAAGCGATCTATAAAAAGTATTTTTCTTTTCACGTGCTCCACATTGAAATATTACAATAAAATGACATGAATTATTTTTGGTAGTCATCATGAATAACGCATCGAACAAACACGTAATTCTCGCTAGATACGTCAACTATTTTCGAACGATAGAATATTACTCGCTGAAATAAAATCGAAATTTGGATTATGCAAATACAAACAGGATCCGTATTATGCAAATACAGTCAAGATGTGTGCTATGCAAACTCGTATTATGCAAATGTCCTCGGCGGAACATTTATTTCCACTTTCCTAGGGGCGCGAGAGCATTCTACGCGAGTTTACACATTACACCTACAACATTACGCGATGATTATTTACCGTACGTTACGACGAATTAAATTGCAACGAGCGTTCGCGCGTGCATTAACAGTGCGTTCGTAACCGCCATTACAAAATCGTTCCGCCGGGGGAGCCGAAGGGTGAATAGCGCGTAATCGCCAACGAATATCGCGGACACCCCGTATACACCCTGGCGCGCCTCCTACATCGTTCGCCGACACATCGACACGGCAGCGGCGATACAGCCAACCCCGAAAGAGCGATAAGGACGACGTTAACGGCCGCGCGGCAAGTGCGAGTGAGATCGTGGCGGATCGTGCCGCGTCGGCTGTTGCCGGCTGGCAAGCCTGGCTTCCCCTCCCACCGCCCAATGTCCCACCCATCCCACGAAAGCCTACGTTCCCCCTCTACCGCCTGGAGCGTCAGTTGCCCCGCGTCCCTCTACCGAGACGGAGTCGTTGTGTCGCTCCCCACTCGCGTGACCCCGCGCCGCACCTGGCCCATCGCCACACTCGGCTACGGTAAGCTTGCCCCCTCCCCCCTTTCCTGCCGTGCCTAACCTTCTCCCGCTCGTGGAGTCGTCGCGTCTCCGATGCGCCCCCTCGCGCCTTCTGCTCCGTTCTCTCCCATGGCGCGCCGCGATTCGTAGCGAAGTTTTTAACGTCGCCTCTCTCTTTTTCTATCCTCTATTTTTACCTGCCTTTCAACGTGCATATAATTTTCAACCATATCCGTCGCGCATACAACGTGTTTTCGTGGTCGCGCGTCACTTTGGAGTTTCCATCGCTAACCGGCGTATTCGAAGAACCCCCTCCCCTCAACTTTTGCGCTCTTACTCCGGAGTTTCGTCTTTGTTGTCCGTTGAGGAGCGCTTCGCACCTCCTTGTTTGTTTTCCTTCTCGACCGTCTTACCTCTTCGCCGTTGTTTATCCCTCTTTCTCTCTCTTTCTTTCTCTACCTATCTCACATTTACTTTGGTGTTTACCCCTGGCAAAACGGACGATCGGTTTAGTTGCATGAACGGCGTACAACGTGACGCGATCGTACAGTCGTTCTCGGTAGACCCTCGTGTGGGAGAGAGCCAGAGTGAGAGGGGCAGACGGTTGAAGAGAGACGGCGGCCGCACGTAGCTCGTAGGGAAAGGCGGAGAGAGGAAGGAGAGCAGTAGCTAGCCGGTGGTGCGTCGTCGTCGTGCGCTTCCTAACCTCCAAAACGGGCTCCTCGCCGATAGCCGACGTACGTATAAAGCGACGCTGCCACCTCGACGCGCGCGCGCGCGCGTGTGTATGTGTGTGTGTATATACATGTGTATATGTGTGCCCGTTTTCCCGTGACATTATCGTCGATTCATAAAGAACGCGCTCCGCAGTCGCCGCCGCCGTCGTCGTTGCCGTTGTCATCGTCGCCGTCGTCCGTCGTAATTTCACAAACGGTGTGCTTCTCGCGTGTGTGTCACCGCGGCGCGACAAAAGCCGCGAGTCCGAGCACCGCGAGGCGGAAAAATCCGTGAGAGAGAGAGAGAAGGAATCGGAGGCGAGTCGTTTTCGGAATTTATTTCGTCGTCTCTGTGTCGCGCTTTGTGAGTGAGAAGCCACGCGAGCAGAAGCCACGCCGCTGAACCACCAAGTGCACGGATACTCGCCCACGGAATTCGCCTGGACATTCCTTCCATCGTTGCCGCCACCGCTGCCGCCGCTTGGGAGCCTACCGTGGACACGGTTAGTACATTTGGCCAATAGCGATCGGCGTGCCGACGGCAACGAGCGATCGCTATCCTCGCTCGGCTCGGCGTTACCTGGCCGGCCGCACCACGTTGGGCCGAGCGCGTTTCCGGCGCGGCCGCACGCGGTCGCGCGCCAACCCGCTGCGCGCGCCCCGAAATCCGCGCGGATCCTCTCCCTCCGCGATGTGCGGAGCCGCGAAAGGCGCATGTCCGCGCTTTGAAACCGGCTCCAACCCCCTCGCCGCTCGTTCCCGCACGTGGTCGTGAATTTCCATCGACGATCTCTCGTCCCACTCGAGCCCGTCGGCGAGCGATTGTTCTCCTTGGGACGGATGCCATCCGTCACGGTCCCTCGGCCTTGGCCCTTTCCGAGCGCAGCTCGCCGGAAAGCCGATTTCGCGACGTGTTTCGGAGCGCAGTCCGCTTGCGCAAATGAGCGGAAGTACGCTTCTGCTGAGGAGAAACCGGTGTTGCCGACTGGATACACGTGCCGGCTTTCTTTTCAGGTTGCGAAATTAGAAGTTTACCGCGATTGAGTCCTGTAAGCGACGGAGTGGGATAATACAACAATAATAATCTAACAATATCAATCAATAATAAGAATTATACTTAAGGGAAGGTATCTTCAGGGAAACCGACTTTTCGGCTCTACAGTCTCGAATCAGAAGAGAATAAAGCCTGCAGCACACTGTACGATTTTTCGTACTGGATTGCTTACGAGAGCCAATTAGGATTAAGTCACGTGATCTAAAATTCTGCATCCTTATTGGCTTTCGTAAGGAAACCAGTACGAAAAATCGTACCGTGTATCGCAGGCTTAACATTTTGGCATATACAGTAAATTCTAAATAAAGCAAGCCAACGACACATTGTACTATCTTGTCTACTAGATTTCTTTCGAAAGCCAATAAAGACGCAGAATTTTAGATCAGGTGACTTGAGGTTTAATCCTAATTGGCTCTTGCAAGTAAATTAGACAAAATAGTATCGTGTGCCGTTGGCTTAAGAAACTGTAAGGCGGGGAGCACAGACCATTGCATAACGCATAACGCATATGCATAAGAAATTTGATTGGTCCGTTAGCATGTGCATAAGGAATTCGACCAATCAAATTTCTTATGCATATGTATTATGCATTATGCAAAAGTCTGTGTTTCCCGCTTAAAAACCATGAAAAAATCCTAAAGCCTTGTCCACAATACTAGAAATCTGTCCCAGATTTCCACCCGAGAAGTGTTCAGCCAATAAAATTGTCGCTTTTCCATAAAAACTGCAAGTTGATTGGCTACATATTTTTTGGATCTCGGACCGATTTCTAGCATCGTGGACACAAGGCTTAAGAGTAAATAATAATAATAATAATAGAAATACTACTCGAGAAAGAGATGATATGTCGATTTACTCATGTTTATAAAATGAGAAATTTTGACAAAAATCAACGTACCTAACCTCACGCGTAAATATTTTGTTCATCTTTATGCGAGTGACACGACAGTTACAATTATAACTTGATACCTCTAAACGGCGGTTTATTAACATTCATTAATCTTCATTTTTTCAACAGAAAGAAGTCTGTAAATTACACCCGTGTGCACTTATCTTCTCACCTATTTATCTAGAATCTTTTTGTGTCAAATGTTGAATATTTACGTCGCGTCTCCCAGTAAATAATTTTCCGTCGTCTTTTCCGTCGAGGACACGACTGGTTTTTTTTTTCCACGGTAAGAGACCAGCTCGTACAAACGTATCTCACGGACAATCATTTACCACTGGGAAAACGTCCGGCTGTCATAGAACGTTAGACACGTAGACGCGCGACTCGACGACAAGCACGTTAGTCTGGGTATCAACGATAGCTACGTCGCCGGTGACAAGACGACGCGCCAGACGACCAAGCGCGTTTTTGCGAAGTGGCGGGCGTAAAAATCACTGCCATAAACAGTCCGGCTTGGCTTGCTGCCGGGCTGCTGGCGCATAGTTACGCGCGGCTTATCGCGACGCCGCATTGCGCGGCGCAACGCCGCGTTCCTCGAACCCACGGCCTCGTACGTGCGCCGCCGCATGCATGTGTGCACCTGGCCTACGGTACTCCACGGCCGTGGTACGCGGCCAGGTTCTTCAGGATCGTGAGAATCGCCGTTGTGCGCGTCCCCGCGCCCGCAACTCGGCCGTCTTCGCCCGCGACTTCCAACAGCCACGTCCCGTTTCTGCGACTCTTCTACGTTCATCGGCGACGCCGATTCCTTCTCGCGGCGAAACTGCGATCGCTGGAATAATCACCAGGCTACGTCTAACCTGTTTTAAGGATAATAACAGTTTAACGAGAAACTTTTAATGATCAGCTGTGTGCTGTATCAGGTAGTTTCGAGATTTCTACTTCATCTTGAAACGCCAATTTGCTTGAGAATGGTTTTTTGCAAGATATTCTACCTCGAAATGTCCAACTTGTTCTAAAACACAGCACTATTTCGCTTAGCTCGCTACGAAATTCCGGTGACGCCAGACTGAAATTTGTATTTGCATCCTTTAACTTCGCGCCTCGTTGAGCAAGATTTGTCGCTGTCGTCAACGATGCCATTGTCAATGGAAACTAGACTGCAAACTGACAATCAGAGCGTACCTCCTTCCTTGCAAGCCGTGCGCGAATCTCGAATGGACGAGCGAGTGAAGCAACTTGCAGCGCGTAATTGCTCGAGAATTAGAAACCACACCTTTTGCGCTCGTACGCGAATGTCGCCGGTCGACGTAATAGGAAATCCACTATAATCGCAACAATTACAGGTGTAGTTTCTCTTAAACAAAAATGATTGCCGCCGGGCTCAATCGCGGTTTATTAATTACACCCGCGGGGTGTATTGCATCTATGTTTACGATTAATTTTCGTGATTACGGAATTTTCAATCTAGCAGATTGGTATTTTTACACACACATAACGTTGGTAAAAGTTGGACAAATATTTCCCTCCCCCCCGTCTATCTCTCTGTCTCTCTCTCTCGGTAATTTTTTTCATGATATGCGTTGAAAGGGTTCACCAGCTGCTTTGTAATTCACGCCGTATCTCGGCCTGAAATTCCACGGTCGGTGATATCGGCCGTAATTGTGGCCGTGATCCGAATATCGATGACTAAGACTGTCTCGGGTGTATTTTTGCGCCGCGAATGGTAATCGACGTCCGCGAAACGTTCGAGTGCTATTTCCTCCGATGATACACCGCTGACACCTGCGATGTCACGATATTGCATTCGGATTATGATTAAACTACCGTGATCACCTTGCCGTCCGAATCGCGAGAACCGGTTTCCACTATCGCCCAGGCCTTCTTTTTCTGGCCGTCGCGGTAGCAACCGAAATCGAAATCGCCGTGGTTCGGTTATTATGCGAGGCGCGTTTCGTAATTTGAGAGAAGCCGAGCTCTTCGTTTGGCTTAACTCAAATACTTTTCGGCGAACTAAGATGTCGTGGACTTCGCTGTTGCCATTCGCGAGCATATTTGCTTAACGCAAAAATCTTCTCGTCGTTATGTTCACAGAGACACGTTAATTCAATTTGCTTAAATTTAATTATTCCATTTCCATTTTTAAAGTTGACGAGCTCTCCGATGCTTTTTTTTATATTAAAAAAAGGAGCCGTTCTGCGACCACAGAGAATTAATAACGATATTTAATGGAAGTATTAATAACAGGAAATACAGTTTTATCGCTGTTGGATGAACCAATGATGAATTTTATCGGTTAGTTATAGAATTATTATTGAGTTTCAAAGAGAGCGCTGACAGGTTTCGAAAATTCATTTGCTGATATTTTATAACTACTACGAGCTGTGCCCACGTTAGGTGTCTCATTTTACCTTGATATCGATCCGACGTGTCATCCGTTTAATCTTTTCTTTCTTTTTGTTCTTCCTCTCTGTCGTTTAGTGTTAAAGCACTCCCGCCCGACGTTTTCAGGACGTATCATACTCGCAATTTATGGGAACCCTATGCCGAGAATGTTGAGCATGCGCTGGAACGATCTTAGGGACCTACGAGACGACTAAATGCTTCCCATAACCGAGATATTAAAGGATTTATTAAGCGCGGAAGGTCAATTTGGTTTCTTCACCTTTTTTTTTACTATTTAATAACCTTTCCCTCTGCGAGACATTTCCGCAAGCTAAAAAAAACACAGTTATTGTTATCTTCATTAGGACTGTAGCTATCGATTTCATTTAATAATTAGATTGTAATGTAAATTCAGCTTCGCTTTATCTTGCTCTGCTTACTTTCTATATTGATACGGCGTAACAGTTCTTTCGCACGCCAATAAAGATGTGATATCTTTTTAAAATCACAACCTACATGTGTCCTTTAAAATTTAAAACGTGGGATAGAGTTAAATTTTTCCTTAACAATAATGCATTTAGAATTTTGCACAATCGATTCATTAGCTTGCTTATTTTTTGTTATACGCGGATTTTTATTTCTCTCTCTTTCTCGTTTCTCGGAAAATTTGTTTCAAAAGTATCGTTGTAAAATCAGCGCTTTTGTTACGATATTTTAATAAAATTCAGGGTTATTTAAATGACATTTAAGTCAAACGGTCACCCACGTGGTACGCAAACTCTTTTGATCATCAAGGTCGTCTCGCAAAGCAATCCATCAATTCTCCCTCTCCGTGGGTAGAATATTTCCTTTCGAAGTTCTTCTCTTCTATTTTCCTTTCCCATCGGAACTCTCGTATTTTGGGTTCGCGAGGCGTATCATATTTTTCTATTCCGACGTTTATGGTCGTCGTGTCGCGGTCCCGTCGATTTTTCTTCCGTGATTCGAGATTTGTAAGCACGGATTATGCCTGGAAACTTCTCCCAGGAGGCGCAAGGGACAACGGAAATTTCTAATAAAAAGATTTGATACGTGTGACATCCGGCACCGAGGAAATTTTCCGTTTCCATTTTTTCTTCTTATTGAATTTTTTTTGTAATATTTTTTAAACGTATGCTGAACGATTTCATTCGAATTTTTCTCGAGCATATTTATAGCCGTCAATCTGGATTCTTTTCAATATTTGTTTGTCTGTGATCGCATCGACTGCCGATCGATGTGGCGTTTCACTTTGCAACATTTCGCAAAGCGGTTGTCTGGAGTAATAAGAGTGCGATTCCTCTCTTGTAATCGATTGCTTGATACTCCCCTGCTCTCTCCCCCTCCCTTTTCCTCTCTCTTTCTCTGCGTGATTTCCGTGTTTCGCGATTTGCGGTTTCCAAACCGCCGGCTAGTTTTCTGTAGAAGGGGGTAGTATTGAGAGAAGAGTCTCTCTCTCTCTCTTTCTTTCTCTCTCTCTTTACCTCTGTTTCGCTACGTCTGCCTCAGTCGGAATCTTCCGCTCGGGTAAACATCTACCGGAAGCTATCTCGTGGAAAAATAAGCAACGCACGGGTTTGCGTGGCATTGACGTGAAGTTCCGCGGGAGACGGTACGCAATTTCATTCGGCATGAAACGAGTGTAACTTAAGAGCTGCCATCACGCGAGAATCTCTTAACTTTGCGCTGCAAGTAAACGCTTTATGTTTCGTACCGTGTAAATGCTCGAAGCCGTCTTACAAAGAATCTATCTTTGTTCACAATACTTTCCAAAAAAAAAAAAAAAGAAACGAATGTAACGCGTATCTCGGAATGAGAGCATCTTCGTGCGTTCGTTTGCCGATTCTTGTTTCCCGATTCGGCATGAAGCCATTCCGCCGTATTTTTTCATTCCCGGACGAGAGGCTTAGTGTTTCAGCGCGCCTCCAGGAAAGCCGACTCCATTTTCCTGGCGATTGAACGTCCAACAGGGTACTCGTAACTCATGTCGTAGGAAATTAATTAATTAAATCGCCCTCGTTGCGCGCGGGATGATCGATACTGAAAATTAACTGCCGCCGTAATACTCACGGCGCAGGCCCGTCTGTCTTTCGTGGAGACGTCCTGTCGTTGACGGGAACGACAAATTAACGGAAAAGCTAATAATCGTGAATACGCGACTGCCGATCGCCGGTTATTCCACTTCAGCCGTGTCAATAGTGTTCGACCTGTCGTAAAAGACTTCCGCGATTTTACTTGAAAACCTTCACAATGCAATCTTAATTCTCTTACGATTAAAACGAATGATTATTTGAGATTGCGAAATGCATTTTTTCTAAGTGTGAATTTTGTACTTCAAATGGAAACGCGAGACCAATTTTTGTGCTCTTTCTCTTTTATCCGAACGTAGGGTTGCCAGATACAAAAATTCCAAATGGAGGACGCAAAACAATTTTAATAAGTAAAAAAGCGGTTACTGGGTGGGTACATAAATGAAAAGGAAAACATGTTTCAATCGCAGTTATTAATATATTTTAAAGTATGTATAAGCAACACTATGTTGCTTATACATTGGTTAGTGTGTCTCTTTTTTTATGAACTATTATCTATGAATTTTAAAAGAATTTTAAAGAAATAACATTTATATCTTTTTATCTAACAATTCTAACATATACTTTGTAAATCACATAAATAATTATTGCTCATATTTTGCACTGCTTCGTGCAGTCTTCAGAAGCTCAACATTGTTTTTTATTTTTCTAGCGAAATCGATGCAATTCGCGGGACAATTAAAGTAGATCATTAATTCTAGTTTTTTATCAGCGAAACTAAACATCTATTTTGCTCCTCAAACCATTTTGCATTCATTGCGCGGACAATTCTTTCGGAATTTGCCGAAGTTTCCGGTACCGAAAAAACATACGAAATTATCTTAAAAATATTATGGTTTAGAATATCTACACTTTTCAAAATTAGATGCCGCAGTACTGGAGCAGCTGACTCGCAGTACTGGAGCAGCTTTTAAATTCGGCAGACATTAATATTAGCCGAAATTGGAGGACAAATAGCATCCTCCGGAGGACAAAAAAAATTTTACTAAATTGGAGGACTGTCCTCCCGATTGGAGGACGTCTGGCAACCCTATCTGAACATGAATATACCCTCGCGGAATCTCATTTGTTTAATTTGTATTGATATGCAAAAATAAGGTCGCAAACACATGCATATATTCATGTCCCAAGTTGTTGCGGCGTTGCGCCTGGTGCAATAATCGGTAACACCCCGATTAAACATCGGTCCCGATTTCCGAAATGCGGATGGAACAAAGGATTCGTTGGTTCGTCGTGTGCATGCCGTAAATAAATGGACAAAATAGCGTCGCGGCGAGCTGCTGAAAATAACGCTACGAGTCGCGGTATGCGCGCGCTAACACCGTCGTTCATCGGCATCGTTTGTCGGCCAGTTTCGAAAACAATTTCGTTGTGTGTACAAAACCGCCGATCGTCGACACAGCGTATCCAATAATGTGAGCGTTCGATGATCCGATCACGTCTCCTCGTTAATTAGATCGGATTACCGAGATTGCGCGCCGAAAGCACGATTTTCGGTCGCGCGGGCGAAAACGATTTGCTCTTCCTCTCTCCGTTTCTCTCTATTTTTTTCCCCGCCGTTGAAAATCAATTTCTTGTTACGTGTAAGCCGCAGAAGCTATCATGCGTATTTTGGATATATCCCTCCCTGGAAAATGGTTTTTGGTATACATGATAAAAATGGATTAGTCGTTCTACATGCAGATGGACGGAAATTCTTCTCACGCAGAAATTTTTGCGACATCGTATTTGCTTCGATAAATATTAGAATAATGGACGTTCACGATACGCATATTCCCGGTATTATGCTGGAAATGACGTTTTAAGAATGTAATGGAGGAGAACCTGACTTTCCATCATTCGCGGTTGCGGTAATTTTGTGCTGTGTTCGATAATCCCTAATAATTACATAAAATGACGCGATGTAAACGGAGCTCAACGCGCGTTGTCGGTTCTCGCGTCGACGAACAATCCGAGGCTCTTCAACCAGGAAGCGAGTAATTTCATCATCCCGCACGTCCACCCACCGAGCGGAGAGAGATACTTAATTAATTCCACCGTTCGCCGGAGTACGCCGCCGATATTCTTGCGCGTTAAAAATGTCGCGGTGGCCGTGCGAGTTTTATCGCGGAAAAATAACGGAGAGTGACTTCTGTAATAGATCTGATGAAGCGCGATTTTATAATCCGATTTACACTTGAATACCTTTCTCTCTTCTTTGTAGAAACTACAAAGAGGATATTATTCCAGAACTAATTCCAGAAGTTCTTCTTCCTATAGATTATAAAGGATATTTTTTTTATAAATTTCAACGAGCGTGTATATACTTTTAGTCTTGGTTTATTTTTTTCTTTTTTACAAATAGGTGATAGCCTGGTAGACTGCACTATGACATGTAAGAGTCAACTCGTCATCACTGACATCTTAATTATTATCTGTATATCGTTATTATCTTATCATTCTTAGAAAAAACGATGACTTTGGGCTTTTGAAAATTCAATCACGGCAGACGTATGTATGTCAGGGCCAACAGGTCCCTTACTTTTTGTCTGTTACATTCCGAGACTCGTTAATGTGACTCTGAGCAGATGTTCAATTGCGGGCAAATAGATCGGTTTTACAGTCACACAGACCAAAAGCAGCCGGATTATTGTATCCCGTGGAGCGTTTATTTTTAACATTAAGGCTGGTTTACATCTATTCTGATTTAGATCAACGCCAGTCAGTTCAGTTCTTTCTCTATTTATAATAGACTAAAAAGAGTCAACAAATCGCAAACTCAGATTAATTTTGTAACTCAACCTGAATTGCTTTATATAGAATGTCAAATTTACGCCAGTCAATTTATTATAATATTTGGAAGTCGAAATGTCCTTAATAGAATTTACTTTAATTAAATTCCCTTCTCGATCCTCTTGGTTTGGCAACAATTTGTATGAAAATTTAATTGTGCTACTAATACGATTTGCATTAATCGCTCGCTCAGGCAATTATTTATCCATTTAATTATTTATCCATTTCTGCGGAAGTTCAAGTTCAAAAATTCAACACACTTTGCACGCGCAATATCTCAAAGTATTTCTTAAATCCACGCATTGACCGGCGATCGTTTATTAGCTTCGGTCAAATAACCGAGAAGCATCTGTCTTACGTCAGATATCTCTGGTCATAACTCAGCATTTTCGTCGAAACCGTTTCGTCGGACCGTTCCTGGTCCATGGATAGCTTCACGAACACGACCTTTCGATGCGCAGCGAAATAAAGGTTATTCGAGTCGGTGCGCCTCTGGTTGCGTCTTAAATCGTCCGTTTCACTCTAGAAGGAGCTTCGGACGGTTAAATACAGCTGTTCAAGCCTTGCACATGCTTGAGATACCGGTGTTTACATTATTATCGACGCTTCACTGTCGCGATTTTAAAATGCTGCACCTGCTTGTCCCAATCACTCGTTAACTTGCGATTCATCGCGTGCATACGTCTCGCAATAAAAATAAAATAATAGACTTTTTTAATTAAGTATTACCAAGTATGTATATATGTGGGTGCGCGCGCGTGCGTGTGCGTGTGTGTGCGTGTGCACTCTCTTACGAAAGATAAGTTTGCAAGTAGTTGCAGCTTATTATACAAAAGTCGACCTGATAGTATGATACTCGAGATCTCGAGAGCTCTTGATAATATCATGTCATAGAAAAAAACCTTGATATCTTATACACGTTTAATTGAGATACATGTCTTCGGTATTTCAGAGATATTATTTTAATAATAAAAAATACGAAAAGAATAAGAAATATGACAGAAATATGAAAAATGTGAGAGGTAAGGGAAGAAGAGAGAAAGAGGAATCCGTGGAATATAATTGAATAAATAAAAAATAAATATACACAATTATAATATAAAATAACGGCAATTATATTATAAAATAACTCTTGGAAGGATTATTCTTCGAAATATAAATGTAATATAAATATAAATGTAACTTTCTTTATCGGAACATCCATGATGAAATGCGTCATGATAGCACACGACAGTCGGTTGGCTCGTCACGCGAAATAATCTGGTGAGCGTTTCGGGGCGACAATTTACGCATTGGATGCGCGTCGCGTGCGTTCTATTCGAGAACGTATCGCCGTTCGGCAAAGGTATTACTCGGCACGATGAGATTATTGCGAAACGAAGCATTGTCGCTGGTGCACTCTTCGAAACAATAATCGCGCTCGGATGGACGCGTTCCGATTATTGGTGGGCAGGACAATTTCATTTTGCACGCATAATTGCGCAGTCGATGTGTTTAGCTGTGCCTAAATTTCGCGTTATTTGAGTCGAAACTGATCGAACTATTCGACTGGTTCAACCACCGATAGATTTAGAACATTTCGCCCAGAATAATGAAATTTTAGTTAATAAACTTCGCTTTATTCCTATCTTTTATCAGATCAGCATGCGACAACAGTCAGGATGATTCCTTCGTTTAACGGATTGCACACGCTCTCAAGAATTTTAACTAACAGGATCATTACCGTCGAATTTTAATTAATAACTGACACTGAAGATGACTTTATTTCAAATCGAAACGTTCGTTATTGTATAATTTTTTTGTATAATTATATCATTATATATTATTGGCACTGTCATTCGGTTTTGTTCATTTATTGCCCTTTGGTTAGAATATATTGTTTTTGAAATTATTCCTTCGTTTTCTTGGCACATATTTCTCAATGTGCATTTAAAGAATTTCTCTTTTTTTAATTTCCCGTGTAATGTATTTCTAAACTTCGTATCACGAAACTAGTGACAGGTAAAACAAATTGCGTTCCTTAGAATAATGATCAACCCATGTTTTTACGCAAAGAACTTGTCTCTTGCGCGCTCGCGTGTGTCGCAATACTGTTCGATTACATTGTACATGTCGGCAGCGGAAAACGAGGTTACCGTCTGCGTGACGGTGATTTAATGAAAGTGACGTCTTGGCACCGGGATGCGCCGATCGGAGATTAGTCCGTTGCACTGCGTACATGGGATGTGCACATGTGCGCGCAGTGTGTTACCGAGAATCACGTTACATCCGCGCATTCCTTTCGTATGTGCGTACTCGCACACGCATAATTTTAAGTTCGCTGCCTATATTGGCTCGAGGCGAGTGCACGCTTTTATCAGCTTATCTTTGAAAGCGACGGTAAACATTTGAATTATTAAACCGCCTCCACGCTTTGAGACGCCCAGTGGATGAGGCTGGCGTAGGAAAGAGGGAAGAAGGAAGAGGCCACCGATATATAATAGCTACGGGATGAACAAAGGAGACTCGAACGACAACTCGAATGCGAGAAATTAACTCTTCGCTTCTACCTGCAGAAACTTTGGAAATGTGGTATTTTCTCTTGATAAAAGGAAACTTGGAATTACAAGTCTTCGTGAACTTTACGAGAAAATCCCATATTTAAATTTTATATATTTATATAGTTCCATTTTTTGCAAAATATTCGTCAAATATAAGTTTTAAGGTCTAATAACATGAAGGATCGTAAATCCTGATAGTATTTGTAAAATACCACAAAATACCTGATAAATTTCAAGGTCTGATGAAATGATTAATCCTAGAATATTGTTACACAGGACAGTTTTGTGTGTACTATAAATCGGATTACAGAGAGATAAAATTCGTAACGTGGAAAATGTAATAATCGAAACGTGTTGAATATTGCATGTTTGTTATCTGATACGTTTGACGTCATTGTATCCGTTGATACACAGTATGTTTCGTGCAAAATGGTATTGTCAGCTCGGAAAATATTACAAACAGGTGTAGAGAAAGATACTTTCACACACGTTTAGGAAAAATATTATTTCGTTCGTATAATTCTGAAAGTTTAAAAATACTTTTGCACAATAATATTGTTTCGCCTACGCTCGATTAATGTTTAAAATTATTAAACTGGATATAAAATACTTGCAGTTTATAAATATATAAATCGGTAAGCCTAGATAACATATAAATAAACACAATTGATTTATCTAACAGAATACAACAGACTCATAAATCATGGAAAAGAAGAACAAAAAGAAGGGGAATGTTTTCCTCTTATTTTACAGAATCCCGTATGTTCTTTAAAACAGTTGGACAGTAAATATTCAACTTGCATGACGCTCGATGTCCGTTTCAAATAGCAATTATACTCGTTGCAGTTATACTCATTTTAATGACGTAATCGGCAGTGCAACGTGAATATTGGTAAGCGAAGTAAACAAATGCAGGAGAACCCATTGAAATCAAGAATCATTTGCAATGTTTGCGAACATTCGCGTATTCTCATAGCAAATACAATATAACCGCAGATAAACAGTATTCCGAAATTTGATACTAGTTTGATATTATCTTTTCTTGGTAGTGTTCTACTTGAATTCTGTATCACCTTTACGATAGTTTGAAAGTTCTATCTAATTTCTGTACTAGAGATAGAGAGAGAGAGGAGTGGATTAGAATATATTTTGCTTGCTAGAACAAAAATCTACGACAATCTTTAACACGTTGTCTGCACAGAAAGTTTTACATTTACGTCTACCGTGTACAACACAGTGGAATTTTCATTATTAAGCATATAACGATAGAATGTGTAATATGTAAGATAATCGAACATAATATGATGATAAAATATGATTATAAGTAAGACTATGATATTACAAATTACCTCTCATGAGAGAGAATAGTGTGCTGAATAACATACTTTACATTGTTTACGTTACTCAAATTTTATATTAAATAACATTTATTTCTTACAAATGTTTTGAGAATATTTTTCTATTGAATTATTTGTCACTGTCTTTGGTAGGTTTTTTTATAGATTTTTTTTAGGATGTTGAATTTGCAGCTAGAATTTGAAGTGTAAACAAAATTTGTTTTTAGAAAAATTTACCTTTTTTAACTTGCAAAAATAATTTCTTGAAATTTAACAAAAAATTCAGGAAAAAATATTGTAGTATACAATGTCCAAATTGTCTAAATGTGTAAAAATTTTGCATTTATAAAAATAATCGAATTTATTAAAAAAGAACAGGCTTTTTCCGTTGTAAACTTTTAACAATGTTAATTGAATAAATTAATACAAATTTTGTTCATAATTACAAAATTGGGTTTTCTAAAAGTTCATAAAATGCAAAATACAAAAAACTAAAAAAAATGATAAGAAGTATATTTCTTACTACTATTCCTTACTACTATTCCTTAAAAGGTTAAAAAATTTCAATAGCATCGATCGGATGATAGTGCAGTCAGCATGTTAATAATGATGTTATCCACTTTTAATAATATCACTTTAAATTTATCTAGTCATTGTAGATTAAAAAGTTCACGGGGTCGTGAAAAAAGAAGTGAGGGAAGAGCTGATGAATCTCTTAGAGCTCTTTCGGGATAACTTCTATAATAACTTTCACCCTCGCCTGGTTCGGACTAGAGATATTCGGTTAGATTTTTATATATTTCAATCGACTGTCTTCGTCAGTTCGTTTGTGTGTTTCGCTGTACGAAACATGAAAGGGATTGCGGACAAACTCGCTTTCTTGCTCTCCGAATGGAAAAAGTGAAAGTATACCAATGGGTCAAGTGTGCGTAAGGGTTCTTGCGTAATTGCGCGATCCATCTTATTCGAAGGTTGAACGTCTCGATACCTCCCTTTTCTTTTTGCAATTATTTTATTAGTACACTTCTATGAAATGGGGTCTGTTCTTTTCAGCTGCACTGCTGAACTAGTGCAATAAGTTAGAGTGAAAAAATATATATATGTCTCATTCCAACTTATTGCACTAGTTCAGCAGTGTAGCTGAAAAGAACAGACCCATTGTTTCACGTGTATGTGAATTATATCACGAATTATATCATTTGGCACGTAAAATATCGATATTACGACAATGATATTTTCGGGCTAATAGTTTAGTATCGCGAAACTTCTCGCGCAATAGTTTACCCTATCTAGACCTACCCTGCGATACTTTCAAAGTATCGATCGAGTTCCCCGTCTCGACCACGTGTTTGCGCGTATTCCGAGTGCGGGCCACGTTTTCGTAACTTCTCTTCGTAACTTCCTCTCGGATAATTTCTCCGAAATGCTCAAGGCCGCGAAATCGAAGCCTCCGAGAAAACGGAGGCCGCTATGTATTCGTGAAACGTGTAATGATTCCTTGAAACCAGTTTCTCCAAGTTTCATTTTCTTCTTTTCTAATTTTTTTCTTCTCTACCGTTTCTTTCTTCATTTATCTTTTCTTGTTTACGCAGTTTTACAATATTCCGTCTCTTCGTTCGCCTTTGCGCATACTGATCCATTGATGCATTTCGAACGACGACTCTAGAATCTTTTTGAATTTTAAAAAGCATGAGTAACACGGTGAAGGACTACAGGTGCGCCTCTCATGTTTTTCGTGACTCGATCGGTCGACATTCTTCAAACCGGTTAATTTCCCCTCGCTTTTCTCTCTTTTTGTCTACTGTCCTCGCCCCTTATCTCTCCCTCGATCGCTACGGTCAAAATAGTTTTTTTCTTCTCTACAATGGTTTTGGAAGATCCTTATAGATGATTCTACCAAATTTATTTATAATTTTATTATTTTTATGCGCAGTAAATTTTTTTTGTAGCGAAAATCTTTATCAATTATTTATCTCCATTTTTTCCAAAATTATATTTTCACGACAGATTAAGACTGTCACTTGAAGCAAGTTGACGCGCAACAGTCGATGCGCAAATATACATGGTAAAACGTCTGTCCGGATCGTTTGGCGTACAATTGCGCGCACGTATGCACGCACATTCAATTAATCGATTAGGAGTTTTACTCCCAATTAATTGCGTTGTCAGATTAACAAAAGGCGCGCGAGTCAAATAGCCTTTGCCCCGAGCGCGAGTTATAATCATGTAACGCAAAACACGACCTACTTCGAAAACGCCGACGGGAAAATGATAATTACAAGCGAATTGGTAGCTGCTGGGATAAGCCTATTCGACGAGGCTTGGCGAGCCACGGCACTGGGTGGCTAATGCGGCATATTATTCACTTTTGCACGGCCGCTTCGGTAACGTGCAAATATTAACGGTCCGTTATTATCCCAGCGAGTGCGGCGAAAACAACGAGCCGTATTGCATATAAATATGCATACGGGCTATTTATGCGTATTTGTCCGTTATATGCCTGGGACGCGCGCGTGCAGCTGCAAGCGCTGGCGTTTTGCGCGAGATTAAAGCGCGTAGATGCGATACAGCCGTCCAGCCATCGCCAATTATTCAGACAAGCAAGATGTGAGAATGTCCGACAGGAGAACGCCCGAATGTTTAATGTCGGAATGCTAATAAGAATCGTCATGACCGATTTACCAAAATTGATTTTGAACAAAAATATATATTGGTGATGGACGTTAAAATTTTTAATGGCAAGTTTCGAATTAACCTTTTAGGTTTTGTGTGTACAATAGGTAATAATGGATTTGCATTTTGTAATGATTTTAATATAATATCTATTCCAATAATAATATTCTATAATAATTATTCTCATAATTAAGCTAATTGCGTGTACTTATTAACGAATTAGAAGCAACAACTGTCACACGCGCGTTATGACGAGCGCTTTTTGGAGTAACCTTGAGGAGTCGCGACTGAGAACCATCGGCAAAAAAAAATAACGTATGCACAATGCGTCAGCGTCTGAAGCCATGTCTGCGTGCGCGAACGAGCACATTCGAAAATACTTTCTTTGATCGATCAAAATTCGCCAACACGACGGAAGTCTCTTCCTTCACGTCTGCTACCGGATGCGACCTTAAAAGCATCAAAGAATATGCGTCATGTAATTCTTGCGTAGTGCTAATCTTGCTCATCTTTAATTTAACATCGTATCCTCGTATATTTTCTATGCGAGGAAAAATTAAATAAAAATTCCGAAGATGACGGAAAACGTAATTCTTTAAAGCGAATGTAGCTTGTCGTGTGTATGCTATCATATACTTATTTAATTTTTCACGTACAGCTTTGCGTAAAGTCACAAGCGTAATCGTGGATTACGCAATTGTTTGATTACACGCCTCATCGATTCATCATCCGAGGGAAAGGATTTTTTCTTTTATCTCAAGTTTCTCTCGTTGCGCGACCTTCGGTTCAGCCTTAACCTTGCTTTCGACATCTTTCTGATAGTTGGTAAAATTTGTTTACTTTTTTAATCACATGTGTATGTGTTTTTACGGAGTCTCGGCGCGAACGGATGTCATCTATAGAATTTTTATCGCAGGCGATATTAGAGAGTTTCGCATTCCGTGTATTAGTCGACAAGGCAACACTTTGCTTCTATTTATGTGCAGAAATTTATTCGCATCCATCCGAAACGTCGCTGGCAATAAGAGATAAAAGCCTTGTCGATATCTCGCTCGTCGCACGTGGCTTACCTGTGTAACCTTGTCCGACGTCATTTTTTACGTCATGCGTAGAATTTTGTCGGTCTCAAACAATGAGAAGTTCGGCGTAGTTCTGAAAATTTAATAATGACGATAGGCTTAATTTTAAGCAAATAATCTTAATGATACAGTTAAATATTTTAGTACACAATTTTTTTCGTCCAATTTTGGAAATCGACATAAATTAAAAGAGATAACAATCTCATGACACAACTCTCTCGTCTTTAAATAATTTTAAGCACATAATGATCATATTCTCGATAATATTGTCGGATTCGGTTTTATTATTTTTTCATTTGATTGTGTTTACTCACTAATACTAATAATCGTTAATTCTGTTCATGTATCGAGATACACGCCATCATGTTAATTTGAATGAACTTTTTTTCAATGTGACTTTTAAATACCTGTCGCACAGAATAGTTATGCATAAATAAAGCCACAAGACAATGTATTTGCGTGCGTAAAAAAATACATTGTGATTGAGCGTGAGTTACGTGGCCGATCGATTGAATCAAACGAAAGCGAGTTTATACGGGCCGTTTATGTGATCTAATCAGTTACACAGGGAAAAGAGCCGCTAAAAATCAATATCTTGGTCGATGACTCAGTCACTGAAGCACCTCCCATAAAATTCACCAACACACTTCACACTAATCTTACGCGTACATAATCAATAAGAGACTGAGAGAGAGAGAGAAAGAGTGAGGGGGTGGGGGGGGGGGAGAAGAGAACGTGTGTTTCTCTAATTGTGACTCGATTAATTTTTTTGTGCCAGGCAGTTCAACAGGTTTCAGGACAGGTGTCTTAACGACGGATATACAAAAAAAAAAAAGATTTTAACATTGTTTATGACATTACATTATTATCACGTTTTGTGACATATAAAATTTTGAATTATGCAGTGACAATTAAACAATTATTACTCGAGCGAAATAAATTACATTAATCTCGCGACAGATTGTTATGTATTTAAATGTGACAAGAGGGAAAAGGATTATTTTAAATTAACATATTTATATGTGACGCGAATGTACATACCGTTTATCCTTCGGAAAAACGTTCACTCACCGCAATAGTTTGCAATGTGTTTTTACTCGGATTAAGTGGGGAAACTGCCTCCCATTTTCGTCGCTCTCTTCAAATGTTAATCGACTTCCGAAAAAACACGAACAGTCATCCACCCCTTTGTTCTCCTGCGCGATAAAGCGCGCTGGTTATTCGATCGCCTGTAAATATATACATATCGGTCCATCGATACCGTATTTGCTTAACCAAATTTGGTGGTCGTGCGCGGAATCGAACAAATTTCAAAGTGACCAAGTGCGCGATTTGGGCCCGGAATTTGCGCGTCAGCTCGATGAAGGATTATTCGTAGGAAAAGTAATTTATTGTTAGTGACGGGTAATTTATTTGTTAAAACATTGATTACTTTGTCCGAATCTCCTGGCTACACGAGCGAGTTTATTTTTTGGCCAGGCGCGAAATTTACCAGTTTAAATCACCTTTATTCCCCGACCGAGCATAGTGTAATTATATTCGATCTGCGTTTTGCATAAATTTATTGATTTCGATAATGTATTACATTTCGCTGATGAATATTACTAAACCTAAATTTATGAATGTGATTGCTGCGGTTACGTTATCGATTGATTCCTGTACATGAGGATAGATTATTCATCTGGCCCGGTTGACACAGTTTATTAAATCTAATTAAGCGTATTAATGAGAACCAGTATAAAACAGTAGTCTTCATGCAATGTTAAGTGACTCCTATTAATCAAGAATGCATTAATTTTGACCCAGCTAAACAGTTTATTACATCTAATTAACCGTATTAACGAGAACCGATATAAAACAGCAGTCTTCATTCAATGTTAAGTGACTTCTATTAATCAAGAATGCATTAATTTTGACGCTGATATAACGGCTGAATGTAAAATTGCAATATGCAATTTCAAACATGATAAATAGTGATTACTTACAATTATGTTACATTAAGATAATTATTGCTACCCGAATAACAAACATTTCTGCATGTTTTCATCACTTTATCATGTTAATGAAGTAAAACTACGAATTCGACCTGAGATATTCGATTCAGGGGTTGTCATTTAGAACTCGTGAATGTGAAATTGGTGAGGGACGCAATCAGCCGATCGACTCTTCGGCTAAAAGGAAAACCGTGTAACCGGAGGGAATAGCGGGAATTACATAAATGTTCGGAACCGCAAAGTTTACAAGATGATCGAATTACATGGCGTCGGTTTGCTGGCCGAGGGCCAATTGGCCTCGCATTGGCATTCCGAATTCTTTTTGTCAGTTACGCGAGTCGAGCAGTTGTACAGCCGGCATATATTTTTTTTTCAATATTTTACCGAATTTTTGGCGGGCTTTATTTTTGGACATGTTTCACTCGATGCGCGAAAAAGAAACATTTGAGATACAGCGTTTTTGGCAAAAGTATGTTGTTGTTTCCGTCACTGACGGGAAGTCACCGGTTGACACCGGTCAAACAAATTTTTAGCGGATTTCAGTTTCAGGACGGGGGTATGTGCAAACGTGAAAAAAAAGACGATCGACGTTTATTTCTTCCGATAAAAGTGCTTCATTCTCATTAGCGGTCGCAACGTCAGTTAGCCAACAGTTTTGCGCAGTGACGCAGATAAGAACGAAATTGCTATATCCACGCAAAGTGGCCCGATGGAATTACCAGGAAACCTCCAACTCGCAGATTGTAGCTGCCAGTGCAATTTTTTAATCGAGTTAGGAACTTCCGCTTTTAGCTGTGCGAGCAAATGACATAACTCCGCGCAACCAAACTTTAACCCTTCTAGAATAAATCTAATTTTTCGAAATCAACCGCGATGTAAAATAGCCAACTACATACAATTTTCATGTAAATCGAATAATTCTCGCGGCACGTTTATCATAATCATTTTGCATAATAAATAATTGATTGAGGAAACGTACAAGGAAAATAAAAATGAACCCTCCTTCCCCGGCTCGTCCCGGAGAGACATTTAGAATTTGCAAAATTGATGAGCCGGTAAACATTTTACGGCGGAAAATTTTCGCATCAACGTGTCGAAAATTGCGTTTAGCAGCAGTACGTACTATCCTTGCATAAAATAGGAAATCATCGTGTTTCGGACACATGTACATTGTCGGTGCAGTCGTTGCACGTGCAGCGAAAGCTGCACGAGACTGTTCGCAGGCCATTGGTAGGGACCACACACAGACACATCGGCGGCGCTGGCCAGTCGGTCTTCTGAATTATTGAAACTGGGTCGGACGCGGCCCTACATAGCTACTCTCTGACCTTCGAAATGACTCCGTCGATATGAACATATCCTGGAATAGTCGGTTCATCGATTTTGTGACTTCGGTGACAGTCATTCGGCGTGATGAGCATTCAGATGCGACGCAATCAGTAAGAAATAATGATCGTCGATTGTTGTGGGAAATGGGCTCGTGGCAACCATACCCTAATCGCTTCGATTGATTCCACATCTCGCTAATGGCGGAATACATGAGTCGCGCGTGAGTGAATTGACGAGATTCGCTCGAAAAATTCGATTTGATCCCCGCGTCTGATGTTCTCGGTCACCGAGAATAGATTTTTATCGCGACAGAACGGCGGCGTCGCCAATCGGCACACCCCGGTGTTGCGCGGCGAATTATTTACTTCTTGCCAGGAATAGGCCGACCGGAAATTTATTTATCCACTGTGTCCCTGCGAGCAGGGCGCTCGACCGAAATACAGTCTCTCGTTCCGAGAGGCTCAGCCGGTTCGTCTTCACGGTATCTCGTCTCGTTTCTCGACGTTCCGGCGATGTTCGACACCGGCAAATTTGTCCATCCCGGGACAGGTCTAAACTGCTTTGAGCTCAGTAGTTGTTGCCGCCTGTCTCGTATGACACAGTGCTTCTCAATGAAATCCTGTCTTTTCGACTCTGATTTTCACAAACCGATCGCAACAATATGCGATCTTTACATAAGTCACAAGGTGAGTGGAATATCCTGACGATATTAAGGTAGTTCCAGCGTGAAACCACTTTTCGATAGATTTTCCCAATTTTTTTTTCACAGGCTAAGAATAACGTTAACTATTAAATCCCGAAGTTTCAAATTTTTTGGCCTATTAGAACGCGAGATATTTAATAACAAAGTTCGCAATTTTTAGGGTCACCTCCCATTTGAAGCATGTAAAACTTACTGTCCGTCGAACTATTTTCTGTTATAATAAAAAAGTCACTCGACAGAATTTAAAAAAAAAATAGGAGAGTAAAGAGCAATGTTTTTAAAAAAAAATAAAAAAAAAATAGCAATTGGCCTAGTTATTCTCGAGATATAATAATTAAGACCCAAAATTTTTTCTTTTTCTAAATTTTCCAAGCATAAAACTTGTTCACATTTAAAACATTTAAAATTTTTTCCGAGTTCTAGTAACTCTACAATACGCCTTCCTTCTCCTAGGTTAGGAAAAAAAAAAAAATTAATAGTTGTGTGAGTATCTGTGTGCCAAGACTTCAAATTTCTAACAATAGTAAATGCTCTGATTACTATACCACGCTGGAACTACCTTAAATTCGCTGGAAAACGTAAAGGTGATAAGAGTGAATAGTTATATGTAGCCAGATTTTTTTATAAAATCTGGTTTAAATTTATTCCAGTTATTCCTCGCAACAAAGATTACGTAAATATTTCTTTTCGTCGAGCTAAGAGCTTTGAGATAAACAGAACGTTGATGAGTACTTGCGAAAAGTACCAAGTGGGCGGAAGGTGTGCGACTCGAGAACGTTCGTTGTGATAGACGACTGAGCGCGGCAACGTTGGCCGACAATTGCCAATTACTCAACCCGACCTGTTAGGTCAATTGGATTCGCGTTTCCAGCCGATTCAGGAGTCCGGTCATGTTCTACTATGAAATTACTCGCTGGCCACACGTATCGTCGGCGCTCTTCTGGATTGTCGTCTTTATCATAGCGCATTTCTCGATAAATACCTTTTCGCAACGTCATTTTCGTAAACCGGTCTTGATATTTTTACAACGCGTCACAGCACCACGAAGAAGAGGTATTAATCCCGATTGGTGAGCCGTTAATTCGAGGAATTACGAGGAATTATTGTAATATAATACACGATATTATGATAATACGATAAGAAGTAAACATCTCATTCTGGTTGAAAGAAAGATACATATCTCTCTCTCGTATATCCGCTGAGAGAGACAGACTGTCAGCTGTTAGCCGTTCATCGGTTTGCGAGCGATTTTTGCCCGAGGCTGTACACGCACACGTGTATCCCCGAGACGCACGCATGTTCGTCTCGACGACATATGGCAGTGCTCCAACAAGTGGCGGTAAAAACGAGTTGTGTGTATGCGTGCGTGTGTTCGTTCGCCGTTCGTTCGTTCGTGCGAGCGTTCAGATATCGGTTGTACGTGCAATGTGACGTTTATTGTTCAGAGATGGCCTATCAAAAAGCGTCGTATATTTCACTCCATTGATTTTCTATTCGAAAATTTCATCCCTCGCCGAAAAGTACGCGAATTCTTGCGCCTCGAACATGGAGTTTGCCTACTTAAAGCCTTGTGTCCAGAAATCGATCCGAGATCTTGATCCGAGAAACATGTAGCCAATCAACTTGCAGTTTTAATGGAAAAGAGGCAATTTTACTGAACATTTTTGGACACGAGGCTTCAGATTTTAAATTTAGGGAGACGCGCGGGGAAAGCATTTATCGATCCTGAGAAAATCTAGGCCGTAGTATTTTATCTTCTATGAACTTGCGGAGAAAAAAGAGCGAGGACGGAGAAGCAGGGAGGAAGAGAGAGAGAAAGAGTCGCATCACTTCATTCTCATTCTTTTCCACGTCTCGATATTTATCTTTGTTCTGGATCGTTCTGCAGACTTTCCATAATCTTTCCGCAAAGATACACGTTGTCGATGTAATTAAAGTGGATTGCTCAGTTAATTGTTTCTAATGCGTGCATGGGCTAAGAATTAGATGATTACTATGGAGGGATTCGCGCCGAAACTCGTTTTATTCTTTATAAACTTACAAACTTTGCTTCGTTATTCTTCAAAAACGAAACTTGTTTTGGGGATCCGAGATTTATGGCAATTTTATGAAGGGCGACATGATAAAATTAAAGCGGGGAAAGTCGTTGCCTCATGTCACGTGTTCCTTTTTTTAATCCGATCACTTAAAAAGTTAAAAGTGACTGATCGATCCCGTGTAAGCTCAGATTGCTTTCCGCACTGTTTCCTCTCCGCATCTTTATAAAATACGACACATTTTTATTTTACTTTATTGTTCGCTACATACGTGTAATTTTCTCAGATAAGAATAGAATCAAAAGCGCTTTTTGCGAAAGCATCGACATTTCTAATGCAATCCTTGCGTTTCATTTACAAATCGTGCTCCCCGATCGATCCTGTTTCGATCGATGATTGAAACGAAATAAAAGGGATCGCTGCGTACTTTGGGTACGTGTAACTTACGTACGTGTAAAATGCTGGAGATCGCCGCCACAGAACAGCGAAATCGTCAAGGCCAAGGTCAGCCAGTGCTGTGTCAAGAGGCTCTCGTTCCACTCGGTTCTTCTTCTTGCCATTGTTTCGAGGAACACGGCGAATATCCGTTGATTATCGTCCCGAGCAATCTGGCGCAGGGGCGCGTGAAGACGGGGAAGGAGAATTAAAAGCAGAACGGCAGGAAGAGACGATGAAGAGCGGAGGGAAGAGTAAAGGGAGAGGGAGAAGTACGGGAAGTGAGAAAAAGGAAGAGGCAGCAGACCGGCGAAAGCGTGGCTGCTCCACTGGCTCGGCAACACGTGAAGGGGCAAGAAGGGATGAGGAAAAAGGGGAGGAAAATAACTCGCGGCACACGGGAAAAACGAAACTTGGCGGCGGCGAGCGCGGTGGGAAATTTAGCATAAAATTACACGGGAATGGCGGGTGGTTAACGAGAGGTGTCGGATGGACGGACGAACGAATGGATGGACGGCAACAGCGGGACGCGCCGATTGTAATTCAAATCGCGGTCGCGTACAAGCGTCGGCAAAAGTTCGCAGTGAAATGCGCGTTGAAACGAGCGCGAGCTATCTTGTCGCATATCTTTGTTCTCGATGTCAATTTTTTTTTTTTTTAATTTAAGAGCCAACGGCACACTATAACTATTTTGCCTGCTAGATTTCTTGCAGCCAATAAGGATGCAGAATTTCAGATCAGGTGACTTCAAGCTTAATTCTAATTGGTTTGTAAGCAAAGTAGACAAAATAGCATTGTGTGGTTTAAATAACGAAAGTTCGCAGTGAAATGCGCGTTGAAACGAGCGCGAGCTATCTTGTCGCATATCTTTGTTCTCGATGTCAATTTTTTTTTTTTTTTTTATTTAAGAGCCAACGGCACACTATAACTATTTTGCCTGCTAGATTTCTTGCAGCCAATAAGGATGCAGAATTTCAGATCAGGTGACTTCAAGCTTAATTCTAATTGGTTTGTAAACCAGTAGACAAAATAGCATTATGTGGTTTAAATAACGAAGAATCGCGGAAAGTCTCAAAAACTTTTCTTCAAACGTGGTTGAATTGTCCTCGGATTTCTCGAGAGCATTCTTGACCGTCCGGGAAATGAGAGGGTTTTTCAAGGCTGGAGTGGGGGGGAGAACAATTTTTGGGCAGAATTGTTCTGTGAGAGGCTTATTTCTGGTCGGTACGGGGTGCACCGTTTGGTTTCCCTAGTACGCTTCCTTACCGTCGGCGGATGAACTCGGAGTTTCTACCTTATCTTCCAGCGGCCAAGAGAGTCAGTCCAGTCAGCTGTTGAAGAAAAAGCCAGCTGATTGAGAGCACGTCAGAGCGGGCCAATTAAATCGACGTGATCTTGGGAACCGCAACGCGGCTCGATTTCCCGCTCGACGAAATCCCGCTCATGGTCATCCCGGTGCGATGAACCTGGGACAATGTCCCTTTGTCCTTGCAAAGCCTCTCAACACCCATCTTTCTCACACAATTCGTTTACTCGCGTGCGATTGAATGCGGTTTTCGAACGGCTCGATCTCGCGCCGTCGATGGAAAAATAGAAATCTCGACTTCGAATGCGTTTCCGCCAATTGAAGACCCCACTAATTGCCGCGAAAGTTCCTGACGTGCGAGCGTCCAAATCTTGACATTCCTGGGAATCATTTGGATGCGCGATAATAATTTCGGCGGACCTCACTTTTGTTTACTTTTTCTTATGCGATGGAGAGTTTATCGGGAGATAAGAGTGCCGGCATTCTCTTCTTGGTTCTCACCAATTGTCCCCACCATTTTGTTGTTTATTGATTGATTTTATCAATTAATGAAGGACTAAGGTCCTTATCGTCTGCTTCCTGTTGAACATCGACTTGAGAGAAAATCCTTATATAATTGCTTCGATAAAAATCAGAATTTGTGAACTGGGTTTGATGTCGCGGTTAACGATTTAGATATGTAAGAAAATCTCGCGTAGGTAGTTTCGAAAACTAGCGTTTATGTTAACCCTTTTAGTGCCGAGCAAAAGTATCGTACCTGCGAAGAATACCGAGCCAATTTGACGAATTTGCTAAGGTTTGGAAAAAAGCTCATAAAAACCAAATTAAAAATGATATTTACAAAATTCAAAAAGCAGCATATTACGAAATAAAGAAAGAATAAAGTAATGCCAATTGTATTTCAATATTTGTTGAAAATCATACGAATAACATCAATATAAAACATGATGAAAAACATAGAAACAAGTTTCTCTTCTACAAACAATATTTGCACATAAGAATAATCATCGTTTGATCACAGTTAAGAAATGCTAAGAAATGCTCTGAAACTGTCCCGTGTCGAGTTTCTACCTTATCGCTCCAGCGTATACAGAGCCTCGGCACCAACCAGCATAGAATATAACAAAAAGTTAAACCCAAAAACAATTTTTTAAATTCTTTTGTAATGAAATTAGACCGTTTATAACGTTTTATAAATTTATTTTGAGATAGAGCTTTCTCGCAATGCGAATAGTAAGACGCCCTCGGATATCGTCGTTGGAACTTTTCGCAAGTGTTGCGAAAAACGATATATCGTCGTTCGGCACTAAAAGGGTTAATCTTCAAATCTGCTCGTCATTCTTCATTTCTGGTCGATATTTTTTGCATTTTCGCACTATGTCAATAATGTGTCCCGAGGAAAGGGAAGGTCGTTATGAATAAATTGAAACTTCATCGGGTGGGTGTCGACCGAAAGAGAAAGGCCTGACCGTGTTGCCTCGTTAGCATGCAAATTCCGTCGCGGGGGCGTCAAATGCTTTTTCCCTCTTCGATAAATTTGTCCTTCCCTCGTTTCTTCCTTCTTGCCGACACGAGTCTTCCCGTGTCGAGCCACCTTCGTTGATCTTCGTGCCAACAGTATTCGAGTAACTGCGATTGCCATTCGGCTATCTCGCCCAGGGATTATGTTACTTGATAACGCACGTTTGCGCTTCATGGCAGCAATTCTCGAGGCCTGCTCGTCATGGAGACGTTAACTCGGAGTCGCCATTTTGCGTTAATTGTGTTTGCAGATTTTTCTAATTCGCTGCTGCGACAGTAGGCTTTACAGTCGTAAATAGTGTGACGCCGTTTTGTATTTTAAAGAAAATTAGTTTTAGAAGAATATAAAATATTCTTTGGAATATTCTATATTTATATTCTTGAAATATGCGAAAGATATGAGGGAGCTGAAAGATAATAATAATTACAAACAATTGCAAGTAATCATGTAATTACCGCTCCGGGATTCTGTTTGTTAAAATGGTAGGAATATCTCTGAGGCGCGGTACGATGTAAAACGCAGACCAATTGGTTATCATAGCAGGAAGAAATCTTGTTAAGAAAGAAATATGTTACTTCGCGATGGAGACGTTCCCGTTTCTTGCTTATATTCATCGCTCCTTCCTCCTCCTTTATTGCACCGCAAGGGAAAGCATAGAAATTTGAATTATTGCTCATTAAGGTCTCGTGCCGTGAGAATAAAGGCCGACTTCCGCGGAGGGGTGGATAGGCGCGATTATAAATTCGTGAGATAATGGCGACGCGGTACTTTTAATTAAAAAGCGCAACTCGCTGCCACCGCGAATTACGTTAATACAGGGGAAACTTAGCCTCGCGATAGTAACCGCCAATGTAGAAATCGTCACCTCTCGCTTGATTTTCGCTTATCGTTCGCATCTGCGACAACGGGACTTCCCGAGCACAAGAAGTTATATCCCTTTTCTTTTTCTCAAACGAACAAACGAGAGAGTCACTTCTACGCGTCTTGCGCATTTTTTCCCTTGTCTGAAAAAAATCCTCTTCTCATTCATTTCTCTTTCAAATTTCTTCCATCTGCTCGAAGATAACTTGCTCAAAGGGTTAATCGGCGGAAGGCGACAGTTAACATGGTTTGCGAGCGAAACGCGCTAAATTTAAGCATACCGTCGCGCGCGGGCGAGGACCGAACAGACAAACTCTTGAGGTCTTGTCCTCGTCTGTCTCTCCGCCAGCTACCAGCTACTCGTGGAAACTTCGACTGTGAAAGTTGGAGCTTTGGCCGCGACAAGTTGGATCGACAAAGTTACCCCTGGAACGTCCTCGCACAGCTTTCGTCTTCCTACGAGGGTGAGGGTGCATTTTGAATCCGTCCTCGCCACTATCGTCGTATTTTGTTTTGACGATGTAACTGTTCCGGAATTGTGCAGGAACGAAGAGCTGCGGAAGTGTTGAGCGTTCATTACTGACGCACAATGCAAACGCACGTAAACGTAGTCTTCTTCCTCGTCTCTCGCTCTTCGTTCGTTACTTCATCTTTGTACTTGAAAACACGTGAGTAACGTTACAAGAATTTTGAAATTATCTTGACGGCAGTATACAATATTCTCGTCCCCGACTTATTATTAGTGATTCTAACAAAGGTTCGCACGGAATGATACACATCGACAAAAGCGTGGGAGAATTCCGTGCCGTTTCGAAAAATGTCGAGTAGTTGAGTCAAACGCTGAAAATAAATGGCAGCACGCATTCGGGAACGGCCAGTTTGCCGCACGCGCTTTTCAACTGTTTTAAGAGAGGATACTTTTGTCGTACAACATGCTATTTTTTTATCGTCGAAGCCGATAAAAAAAACATGACGTCCCTGGTAGAAATAAATATAGTTAAAAATGAAATAGAAATTGAGACACCACGTGACGAGTGTCATTTCGTAATTAATCGAGTTAAAGTCCGCACGTGCGTGCGAGAGCGCGCGGATCCGTGCCGGTCATTTTAATTTCGAGAGACGGCCATTCCATGAACGCCAACGTTCACGGGTTAATTTGTTCAGTGACGGTGCGAAACCGCTGTCACCCGTCGCTGTCGCATTTCCCGTTCGCGATGCGCGCCGCGACGAAATGCAAAACGTCCACGTGCGATACGCTGCGACACGTACGCGACAGCCGGCATGAAAACGAGCGGCGTGCGTGGCGCGCCGCGATGAAACGTGCGCCGAGAACGTCGTACGGACGCAGCCTCCGGGCACCTGTTACACGACCGTGACAAAATCTTGTAACGGTTCGCTGCGCGCAAGCAGCGATAAAGCCCTTAGCCACGATGACTGCGCGGATTGTCAATGAATTATTGGCCTGTCGTCGCGTGCCGATGCTGCTAAGGTTGAGGAATCGCTTTATGCAATCCTTTGCGTTTTTCTGAATGCTTTTCTTTTTGCCTCCCGATTAGATCACTCTATTATCATCGATTCTCATCGATCCGCACGCTTCATTTCGCAAAGCGTGTCGGTGTATCTTGCAGGCCCGTAATATTAGGGGGCAAATAAAATTCTAGATGGGGCAGTCTCAAAAACTCTTCCAATGTACAAAATATATTAGTTATTATTAAATTATTTTTTAATTGTTTAACATTAATGACAAAAACTTATGAAAATATTTTTTCATTTTCTGCTAGTGTGTAATTTTTACAAATAGACGTAACAAGTTTCTGAACAAGTTATACCAGAATTTAATGAAAGTAAGATTAATTGTATCGTTTTAAAGAAGTACCCAAAAAAGTACCCAAAATGGGTGATAACAGTTTTTGTAGTCAGTTCTCATAATAAGGCCCTGTGCACAATTTTGCTTAAGAAAATTAGTTAAATGAGGCGAAAAAAAAATATTACGAATTTTAACATAAATCAAACGCATTTTACTTAGGAAACATAATAATTTTTAAAAATAAAAGAAAAAAAATTGACTTTTTTGCTGGCTATCCCTATATGCAGAGCATTAAAAACAAATAAGATAAAAATTACCTTAAATTACCTTAAATTATAATAATAATTATTATTATTAATAAGATAAAAAATTAGGGGGGGGGGCAATGCCCCCATTGATATTAGATTCACTGACGTTTTAATTCCGTGGAATCGAAGTTTAATTGTTCAATCCGCAAGTTTATAACTCGCGAATCTATTGCGCTGCGAATTTGAATATTAGAGTGTTGTAAAGCTGCGTTACGTAGCCGTGGTGTTACGCGCTCGCTTTATGCGACAGTTACGAAAGTTTTCGTGTTTAGCGTAGATCCGGTTACATCCAATGCGCCTCTTTCGGACCCCGGCAAACTTCCTGGCCAATTTCTCGCTGCAAACTCGAGGAATTTTTCGTCGCCCCTGGAGCGTGTAAATCTTATAAGGAGAGCAATCGCCGTGGGACTCGGGGGAGAAATTTTCTAACGGCATTACAACAACTTTTCGTTAGCGGAAATTGTCGATACAACACGATTAACACTTTGCACTATTTTATCATTACTCGAACCGTCCTCATGCATTTACAACCATTCGACTCGGATAACCGTTTAATATTACATCATCGCAAATTATATAAAGCATTAGTTGCCTGTTGATAATTAATTTTAATCGAATAATATGAATCTTCTTTTGCTTAATTATCGGAATGTAACGAACATTTAGGAATAGCAATAATAATATTTACATTGTTTTTGTTTCCTGCTAGTTCGCCACGATTCCAATCGATCTTAATTCTCTTTTGCTTTGTTTGTTTCAGGTGAGTTTGCTTTTCGTTTCTTGAAGGACAAGAGACTTCAGTGCGTCCAAGTTGGTGAGTTCAGGTCGAAAGTTTCGTAAAGATCTCTTTCGCTGGACTCGGAGGAAATTTGCTGTCAGGAGACTCTTCGCCAGATGAGTTTAGCGTCCTCTTTGTCAGCATTGAACTTCCTCTGTTTTCATCGAAAGTGAGATTACAAAGTGAGAATATATATATTAAGTACGTCGAAAACTTGACCGTCAATGGCAAGAACTGAATGAGTTTAATCGTGTTGCGTTATTGCCAAAGTTTCTCAAGTCAGTTGGCGAACATAAACAGCAAGATTGATATATTCCTTGTAATATAAATTCAGGCTTTAATTTACGGGGGAAGGTTTTAATTTAAGACGATATACTTTTGTTATGAACCTCGCGTTATTTCCATCGGTCACAAATACGCTTTCGCAACGTGCGGCGTACACGAACGAAAAACTTCGCAGCAACAACGTTTATAGGTCTCCGGATATGCTTAGTGGTCATGCGAGTGGATAAAATTCTGTTCGCCAACGACTCAGCAGCTCGTTGCCGCGAAAATTGCGACGACGCGTTCGCCCAATGTTCCCCAAAGTAAGTAAAAAGTCCGCCGTCCAACGAGTCGGAACGAGCGCGGGCGATTGGGAAATCGATGGGATCGTGTCGGGAGCGGTCGCGAAATTCTAAATAACCGATTGCACCCTCGGGTATATACAGAACGGCCGGTTATCTCGTCAGGTGAGACGGTCGTTCTTCGGGGGGTCGTGCGAAGAGCAAACGGCCGCAGTAGCATTACGCATTTACAAAACGGAATTGCGTTCCTCAATCTGCGGGCCCGGAGCCCTCGTTGGTTTCTTCATGAGGTTCGTCCCATCCGCTCGTTCCCTTATTGCCGAGTACGAGCGCTCGGCGGACGTGGCGTTCTCCGCTCGCGATATGCGATGTGGTACTGTCTAAAAATCTCCGGCCGAGATAACTCGCCCTTCGCTCCGCTCCGGTACTTTCCGCGAATGCGGAATGTTCCCTCGTTTCGAGATTAAAATAAATATTGGAGCGTATTCGACGCGTGCGATCCATTTTTTTCCTCGCGCGGCCGGAAGAACGCAATCTACTTAAAATGTTAAATTAAAAAAAATGATGGCCCATTTTTCTCAGTCGGCAAAAGGTATCGGAGTTACGAAAGCACGTTTCTTTTTATCACGAGAGAAGAAGCGTAAGGCGATAAGGCACGTTAAGGATACTCCGTAACATTTGTTGTGTTCTTAACGAGAGTGACTCCTCGCGAGCGATTGATTTTCAGAAATTAGATTTTCAGAAATAGCTTAGAGCATAACAGTTTTATCACAAACATATTATCTTCATATTATCAAACATATCTTGTTAACGATGTTGGAAATTAATTGTAACGCCTAACTCGACTTATAATACAATGGGTTGAGTTTATACGAATAATAATTGTAATCTACGCATTTAGTGAATTTAGGAATCATTTAGTTCCTCCGTTTATGAAATGCTTTATTCTCCGAGTAAGATTTGTCGGAAGAAACTTATTTTGGCCGAAGTAAGAAATACATTTTTTTTGATCGAAATTTTTTTAATGCTTCCACCTGATCTGTGGAATAATAATTTATTCGTAAGTTAAGTTAAAAAAATTTTTAAAAATGAATTCGGTCGGATAGAAATAACTTGCAATAGTGTTGTTCGAAAGAAGAGGGTAAATCTTTGTCATTTACTCACTCGAGTCATTCGACTTCTGCTCGACGCATTGGGGGGTCATCGTCGATTTCCAACGCAGCGAATTTCTCGCGGGAATCGCAAATTCGCTCGTCGCCTACTCGGCATCGGAAAGCAGGAAGATGGCCGGCGAAAATGAAATTGCGTTACCGTGCAGCACGGACGCGGGAAGCCCGGGGACAGCGGTGGGCAGCCGGTGCGTGGAAATTTTCCCCACCTGTTGCCAAACAATTCCCATGGAAACGAAGTTACGGCCACGGTTTCCGGCGGATAAATACCGCGCGTGTAGGTAACAACGTGCGCGCGCGCGCTCGTCCAACAATTCGCTCGGCGAGAAATGTGTTTCCCGAACGGGAATGGAGAGAAAACGGCTTTCGTCGACCTGCCGCAAAAGGGACATCCGACCTAGGTTGCATTTACGTCGATTAATGCTGAATTCTGGTTAACTGAACCTTCCCTGACAATGCGAAATTTTCTGCAGCTGCAATTCCGTGCTTATTAAATCAAACTTTATAGTTTGAGTTTTCTCCTCTTCTTTTAAAAATTTCTGACAAGTATTATGGAAATTATTAAATTAATCTTCATTGTCAGCACGTTGATCAGTGATTCGCAGACCAAGATATTTTATACGAATACGGTGCAATACGGTCAGTTTAATTAAAAATTTGTATTTTAATGAATAAGTGTTCATTGTCTGTGCCGAGTGTCCCTTGCACTTTGTGAGCGACGAACGAACGAAATATTCCGAATATTCTTTTTCTTTCTTTTTTAAATGTCTAATATGCTCGCTATCGCTCTGATGGAAAGCGTTCGTCGAGACGAAGCTGTGTCGGGCTTAAAAATCTAGAGAGTTTAATTAGAGACGTCTCTCGTCGCCGCCTCGAAGATCAGAGTCGTAATATAAGGGCTGTCGTCGTCGCGGCCTGCACCGTAGGGGGTGCAATATACTGAAGGCCACGGGGGGGTCGTCTGCAAAGGGTTGTCTCACGTCGAGTCGCGGAGATACGATTTATATTTTTTAATCAGTACTGTGCCGTGCCTGACAGTTTTGCAATGTTAGTAACTTTTAATTTCTTTTTGCTCCGGTAACGCGAGTGCAAACCGAGATAGCTGATTAGAACGCTTATTATATCTTACGTTCCCTCTCAAGTGCGGGGTTACAGGGTTGATCTTGCAAATCTACGGATATTATATTCAAAGGCCTCTAAAAGTTGAAACTCTTGAAAAACTTCCGCGGAGGATCCGTTTAATATTCGCATATAAATAAATTCCGTGGAGCCTCGAATGATAGACGGTGCCGCATTAGCGATAAATAATCGTTAATAAACATCGCGCTCCACTCGGGACGATACCGGGGGTGGGAGTTCCTGCCTTTCGAGAAATAAATTGCACCGCGTGCATCCTGCCTCGTACGA
Organism: Crematogaster levior; assembly: GCA_901521435.1. Taxonomy (NCBI): domain Eukaryota; kingdom Metazoa; phylum Arthropoda; class Insecta; order Hymenoptera; family Formicidae; genus Crematogaster; species Crematogaster levior. The sequence goes on along the minus strand of CABEGB010000502.1, from coordinate 280,846 downwards.
AACAATGAACGCATCTAATAGAATTTTTTTTCCGACAAAGCCGCGAGGACGCGGTACGTGATTTACGACGGTATACACGGTGTCGCTGAAGACGACATCTCGAGTTAATCGTTATCTTCCCACGGGACTAGCCCGAGAGCCGGACGGACGCGCGTCGTAGCACGTTTTCCGGGTATGTGTACCTGTAGCCTGGGTGACTACAGATATCACCTGGGCGCGTTTTATCGCTCGTTGAAGGCGTGGCGGGGGTTGGTGGCCTAATAATTTACAGCTGCAAGGACGCACGTCCCCGTTATTGGCCCATAAAGAATCCTCGCTTTGGTCGTGCTCGTTTACTTGTCCCCCTTTTTGTTTTATATCATCGCGTTCGGTTCTTGGTTGCAGGAGATGTCGATTCGCGGGATAAGAATTTTCTCTCGACCGTTCTTTAAGTATCACAAATATCGAATTATAAATGTCGTGTATCGCAACAGCACGTATTTTATTACTTCTCTCTTTTTCCGATATCGTTTTTAGTAAATGTTTTTTATGAACTATATAATAATAGAACCTCGAATTGCTTCAGTTAAATATAGCGAATTATGACAGATATTTACGACGTAACGTAGCATAATGTATAATACTTTAGATGGTAATGTAAAAGAAGGAAAAACTGAATTTGTTTCGAGATGCACCAGTCCAACATACACTCTCTTATATGCTGACAGTTTACTCAGGGAGAGGACTATTAACTTTATTATTTTTACCAGAGGAGTAATGTCGCGGGCTGTAAAGTCCCGGAAGTCTCACGACGCCCTGAAAGGTCAGCGTGCAAAGCCGTCACGCTCACGTAAACACAATAATTTTAAAGTTTTTTCTTTTTCATGAAACAATCTCGTAGTAGTTCGTAAGCTATGACTAGTCAAGTTCAATATATACTTAAAAATCAAATTCAATAATCAAGTTTTATTTCCTTGCATTCACGAGCAATAAGAAATATTTCATACATTATATTTGCAAAGTAATCGAATTAGTTAGTTTCGAATTTTAGAATGAGTACCTGCAGGATTTGAAATGTATTTATAAGTAATTTCCATCGTTAAAAATCTTTTACGGGTAGTAAAAGTCGAATATGTTATGTTATTGTAATATGTATATAAGTTATCACGTAAAATTGTAATAAAGGATGTGTATATATATATACACATTTATGTTTTACAAGTGCATATTAAATTTCAAGTAAAGTATTCATAAAAGGTTTGAACACACTTGAAAGAAACATTTGTTTTCGAGGTACTCATAGAATGTTCGAATCTATTTTGTTTGAGTATACTTGAAGTACTGCTTTTATTTTTCTTGAAGTAATTATAGAATAATTATAGTTCGAAACTAACGCTAACAGATTCGAGCCTACTTGTAAGATACTTAATCACTAGTCATGATGCCTCTTGCGTTTATCTAATTGTAAGAGTAGCTCTAATTAAAGAATATCCAAGTAGCAACATCCTGACGGCTGACTCTCAAATGTATTAAATACACACTTTAAATGAGTGTCATCGAATTATTTTCGCTAGGTCATTCCGTATCACCATACGCATTACGTAACTGTGCACAATACGCGCTTTGTTACATTCGTTTATGAAGCATGCAACTCGATTAACGACGGATCGAATCGAATTTTCGCGTTCGACTTTTGCGCCGTCAAATTCACCGTCGTTTAAAGTTAAACTTTAATCGACGTTTCAAAGTGAATTAAAAATAACCAGAACCGACGCGTTCACAAAATTATGTATCCTTACGTGGTCGTCATTTCCGTCGCCAGTGACGACACTTTGGCTTAAAGGGTCGCCTTGAGTGCCTCTTAATATTAAAGTCTGGGGACTAACGGCTGCCGTTATTGGCACCCTCATATTAATCCGGTTACGAGCACTGTACCGTGGAAATTTGTAGGGTGGCTATAAATTTTAAAACTTGCTCACGCACCTGCGTGCGCGTCGCCAACGGCTTAATCGTACCCCGCAAACTGTCCTATCTGCGAAGTTTAATTTTATTAACTCTTTCATTCTCGAATAATTTAACAGCTATAAAAAGTATTTACATTTTTATACATATTACAGGACAGATAAGTGATTCGTAAAAACATTTTAATAACATCCAAGGACCTTTTACGTATTATTCTTATTACAATGTTATAGCAATTTGCAGAATTATTATACATAGTGAAAGCTGTTTCTTTAATAAAATCCATGTTTAAAATATTTTCAAGAAAGTTATAATTCAAGTTTTATTATGTTTATGATGAATTTTTACCATCGAATCATAACGATAACAAATGAAAGATAATACTCTATGTTTTTGCTGAAAAGTTTTTATAATACATGAAATATGTGTTATTTACAAGTGTAAAACTGTTGTATAGCTATTTATACATATAAAGAAGTAATATATAATATAAACATAGGTATAAAAATATAGACTTCAGTGATATTTATGTCATAATATGTCATGGCCATATGTCTATAATGGGAACAAAAGAGTTTAGAGTGAATTATGTCTATACTGTTTTATTCTTCTATGTATAATTTAAAATCATGAATTTGAAATATTTAGACTTTGATTATTATTATCCTTCCGACTCATGGAAAACACACGATTTTTGTTTCCGCCGTAATGACATGGGAGTAGAAATCCTGTGCAATTATGGACGGATTAATTATTGTATTAATATTTTATGACGGGGCAGTGGCGCAAATGTTAATTATGTAACACGGTTGATTGTGCCCCGTTTTAATAGCTTATTAATGCCTCATTATGCGTGTACGAACGTTAATTATTAATGTAAACGGCATGCTGCGTATGCAGCTATTGTTTTCCTTCCTTTTTCACAATATTCGGATAGCTAATTGTCGATAATTATATACTTTTCTCATCGAGTTTCATAATGTAGGTATACATTACAATCGCGAGACTTCTGTCTGCGACTGTAAACATTATAAATTGCTACAAATAAAGCGACGAATATACTTTTGTCAATAAAAATGTATTCGTTAATAATGCGATTTAATGTTACATAAAAGATTCTAAAATGAGTTTTGAAGTGAGTTTTATTGTGGTCCAAAATGTTATTCGGGTTTATTAAGGATTTATTTATTTACGTTGTTCAATTAAATTGACTGGAGACTTGTCTGAAGGCTGTCGCCTATCTGGATTGGCCAATTATTAACGACGATCGCCTATAACGATCGCAGCGCGCGACAAATACAAATTAATTAATAACGTTCATAAAACATTTGCGGGAGAGTGGAGAGTAGCTTTAACGGCACCGTTCGAATGGGGTTAGTTAATACCCGGTTAAATTATCTCCGGTACTTACGCAAAGATCATTAATTTAGGCTCCGTCGTGTATTCGCGCGCGCGCGTGTGTGTAAGCGATAGGAACAGACGTGTATATCCTTTAGAACAGGGAACCGTTTGCCGATTAGAATGCAGAGTCGTTCGATGGTCGACAGTTTTAAAAGAGATTTGCGAGTAGCGTGATTCGGTACGTTTTATCAGATCTTATGTCATTTTATATATAAATAGCGTGTGTATTTAGACACAAAGTAAAATCAGTCATATTCTAACATATTTATGTATAATGTTACTTTCGAAATAATGACCACCGACGTTGAGGAATAAATATTGGAATTGTAGCAAATGCGCGCTTTGCCACGAAAAAGAAAAACGTTTTGTAGCAAACAAATTCTTCCGAAACGTTTTTTTTCAGCTCGTAACAGCCCTTCACTCTCTTCTTATGTGCACAGGAAAAATTTAAAGTTTAAAGATCGCGCACCGCATCATGAGAGCGAGGGGGGGGGGGGTGGAAGGTGGAGAGGAAAATGCAGAGGATGAAACGACGTAGTGGTAGTTTTTTAATTTCTCTGCCTGCGAGCAGGCTCTTTAAAGCGATTGCACGCGCGTTTTCCTTGATTGACTTCCACTTTGCAGAAAATCTTCCAGTACATGCAGCGGATGGAGATGCTTTGGGCGGCTTTCTCTATTTATCTCTCTCTCTCTCTCTATTTCGTTTTCTCCATTGCGTCGGACGACTCGCGTTTATTTCGCGATGCTGCTTTTCGCGTGAGTTCAGCGACCGTAATTACTCCGGTTCGATTCTCGCTTACTTATTTCACTCGCCTTTCTTCGTCGTCGGTCTTTCTCGCTTCTGCGATTAAGTGATTGCAACCAGAAGCATTGCATCTGCAACTCCCTCCTTCCCTCCCCTCTCTCTCCTCCTTCCTCTCTTGTACATCTCTTTATTCCAAGACGAGCAATTATTCTTAATTAACATACCGAGTCTACATGACGTCGCGCTAATAGACATCCTATCTGGTAAGGATTTGTGCTATTCATATATCAGTGAATTAGTCACGATATTGGAAGTATTCTTTTCTATTCAGAGTCAGATAAGATCGCACGAGAATATTTTGTGATGGGAGAGTCAGATAAGATCGTACGAGAATTTTATTATTATTAAATGGAAGAGTTGCCTTGAAATTTTTGCAGATAATTCTATCGTTACATGTTAATGCTATTTACTTATGGTATGTTCTTTTAAATTACTTCACACACACACACACACACACATCTACTTTATAAAGCATCAATTTATTTCGCTCCTTTTTTATTCGACTTATGGAAATGTACCAATCTATTTCCGTTATCAACACAAAACTATTTATCAAACACTCATAAATTATTATCGAGACGAAGATATGAGGCTCGAAGTTAGCCATTAGTCGTGCGGGCATTAAAAGTGCGGGCAATTTGCTCCGGCAAATTGAATCGGATACATAATGATTGTTAATCGTAGACCGACTCATGTGCGTTTTTTTTATCACTGTAACGCCGATAATGCGGGCTATTATTTTCCGTTGCATGCATGCATTAAATGGGGCATTAAATCGGATACTAAAATCAAGCCACACGAGGTTCATCCATGCCGATGTGACATCTCGCGGCTTCTGGCCGATCGTTAAAACGTCTCTGTGGAATGACCGCTCGTAAATCAGCCGCGGCTTCGTTCGTTCGAACATTCGTCATGCGGCGAACATGCTTTTTTTCTCATTCGTGTCGGTCGATAACCGAAAAAAAGAAAAAAACAGCGCAGCGATATGAAAAAAAAGTGACGATAAGCTTATTGGATCTGTTCTTTTTAGTTCGTATGCATATTGCATGTGTTGTTTTTTTCTCTCCAAAGCGCACATAATTTTTTTATATTGGAGGGAAATTTGCATGAAAGTACAACCGAAGAGGACAAACCTAATATTGACGGAGACTAGTCAGTCGTGTAAATTGGGAATCGGTCTATTTTAGTCGATGCTAAATTGCCACCGAAATTGAGGTTCAATTAGCAAGCGGGAAATGCGTTCGGAAATTTGCAGATGGAAACCACGTGAATGGGAAAAGCTTCGTCCTTGCGAATTATAATTTTTGCTTCGATTATTAATTAATATTTGTCGAACTTGAAGCGACGGTAATCTCTATGTTGTTTGAGAGTCTGTTTTTTTTTGTTTTTTTCCCCACTCGGGTGTTATTTTATCTCGCTTCGTAATTTCCGCGTGATTGTCATTCCACGTTTTAATCCATATTTACGTGACCACATTGCATATTTCATGAGACTTAGCGCACAGTATTTTCTCACGGCACAAACATAAATTATCTTCGAGTGTTTTACATTGCATTTTCTTTTTCTCGTTCTCGTTCAGTGATCTAATAATTTGTTAAAACCTTCATTTTTTTACATTTGTATTATAATAAAAATGTCGCGAATGTCTGTCAGGATATATCGTGACATTTTATGGGAAGGAATGACTAAACGCCGAGTTAAACCAAATGCACTCAGCGTCCTAACAATCGCGCGACAACGAGAAGATTTCCCCATGAGTTCACAACAACGTTTCTAAAGCGGACGTCAATTTGAAAAATTTACCGAGTGCTGACGAGTACCCTCGTCGAGGACCCTCGAAGGGAACGCGAGCGGAAAGCGGCAGGAGTCGCGTAGACGTCGTTCTAACTTCAGATCGAGTGTCGGTGGCACTTAGACGTGGTTCGTTAGTTTCCCAGGATTGCACCTGGGCTTAGCTTGAGCGAGTTACCTGCGGCTTCTCGCCCTGGTAGAATAGCAGGCACGTTCGCTATCGCCAAACGATTGGTAACTTCCTTTCTAAGCGTCAGTGTTACGTGCCTCGGTTCTAATCGGGTCACGCTATTAGTATGCCGTCTAATTGCCGTTCTGATAAGGAATTGTTGTGTTTTAAAATTTACATTTTCTCTAGATAACATTAAGAAAAAAAATATTTACAATGATAAGAGTCAACGTAGGTTAACGATACTCCCATTTCATATTTTACACTAAAATACTTTTGTTTCTTCCGATTTTAAATACTGTTCTTGTAACGTATCGGTTATCAATAATGAGTCAATCGCCATATGCGATCGAGACGGGACATTTTTCCATTAGCTCGGTTAAAGTTTGCTGGCGAGATAAGTTGGCGAGTGTTTCATAGGAAAAGTTCCTCGCCGGGCACAGAAAGAATCTTTTTAATGAAAAGGGATAATTTGCCGAGCTGCGCCGGGACAGATTCGCCCCGGTCAAACTTCGTTCTTGAAGGCCCGATTGGGGCGCGAGTGTCAGTTCATATAGCTGAAAGCCTATGCGCAATTTTATAACTAATGACCGGTTACTACGCGAACTATTACGTCGCAGATGTCGGGAAAGTTCGTCGAAGTTTTGGATCCGGGTACGCTCACCCCTGCGCCAAGAGAGATTTTTAGCGATTTTTCACGCATCGTTAGTCCTCAAGCGGAATGTCGCAGAAGCCGTTTTATGTATCGATCGTTATCTTCTGTCGCACGAAACATCACGGGTCCGCAAGAATCTCTTTTGGTTTTGTTTTAGCAAAATGCTTCCTTCAGAGAAGTTCGTGATTTTCATAAATAGGCATTTCTAAAATTATAACGTTTTATGGGGAAGTCAAGGGAGAGATGCAAGCGCGGCAATCGCTTTTTGCAAACTTCGCGAGCTTCGAACATGTGCACGCTTCCGAAAGCAACGGAATAACCGGTAGACATGTAACGTCAAAACTATGCGGCGACACGGCCGCTCTTTATTGCGCACTGATGGCTTTTCCGATGGGCGCCACGTGTGCGAAAAAGCTTCTTCGTCGGTACGTATCCGCTGTCGTGCTCACGACCTCCCGAAATACCTTCGTGACTAATGTACGAAACATTCCTTCGCATTGGTTTCCCGAGAACGTCTCATTCGACCCTTCTTATGAAATTGTATACGGGAAGGTGATCCAAAATCGTATCCGTAGCATCTGCTACACGTCTTCCTCAAGAATTTTTATATGAATGTTTTTGCTAACTTTTCTGCAGCGATCAACTTTTCAGTCACTTGAGGCTTTTCATGGTGCGTCACGTAACAACACAATTCGCTAAATATAAATATTCAATTGTTAAATATTAATTGTTAAATATTCTTCGAGCGAAGGTAATATATTAAAGTGACAACTATATATACGGGAAAATTTCAAGACTGCACTTAACTTTGAAGATTTCAAAATCGCGAACGATAGTCACTCGAGGAAACGTACTTATGTTGCGCCGAAGTAAGGTAAACCTTTCGTGATGCTCTGTAGTATTGATGATACTGGAAATGTGAATGTAAAGAAATATGGGAGTTTTATGTCAGAAAATCTTCCTGTACTCGATTGTATGGGTACAAATCCAGAAGTTTATGTTACGCTTCTGCGAGGGGGTATTAAAGTCTACTCCGACAGATATAACTTTTCTAAGCTTTAACAGGGGTGGATGGGGGGGGGAGGTTAACTCTTTGATAAATTATATTACAGCATAGCGATTCCGAAGTATTTCGCAACTTCGGAAAGCGGTAATACTTTAATAGGACGGTCGATGGCGTACGCTTGGTGTCGATACCGAAACATCTTTGCACAAACTTGGCTCCTCGATGTTGCTTGTCAATGTTTCTTTTTCCGATCCCGTGGGATATCTCGTACGTAAAGACGAAAGTAAGACGTTGATGCCTCGAGTTGGATTTTATTCTACGCGAAAGTTTCGGGCTTTGACTTTTCGCGCCTATCTTAACTTTGTTTACGTTTCCTTTGATCCTATTTAGAAGTAAAACTTTATTTTCAGCATCTCGTCTGACATTTACATTTTTTAATACGGGATTTGTGTGACTCAATATTATCATCATATCGCGTATGTAATTAGTATAATATGCAAATCGTAGTTGAGTAGGATGTAATTATTTTTACGTGCTCTAACATTGCATTACAAAAGTTTAATAAGCATTGCCGCTTGTATTTCCCGGATCATTACTTCGATAAATGCGCGATTTTTTTTAAAGGAGGAATCAATCGAGCGCATTGCGATTACCACGGATGCGCGTTGAAAATTATCGTAATGTGCTCGAAAGTTATCGTAATGTGCTCGATTGATTTCTTCTTTAAAAAAAAAATCGCGCATTTATCCAAGTTATCGACATACAGTTCACTTTATCAATTCACCGGCATTCAGACGGCGCGGAACGCAAAAGTCGGATGTTTTAAGTGCCGCGAGACCGTCAGATAGAAAATGCCGGAAAAGTAATCCAAGTAATGGGCTCTCCAGAACTCCAGGTAGAAACCACTCGCTGTTTCCGGATTCATAGAATTATCGGCACATCCCCACGCGGGATTCCCATCCGGAATAGTGTAGCTCGCCTCCATTTGGCTTTCGCCTCGATCCCTGAGCGGTGATAGAATAATAGAGGAGGGTGAAATTAAAAAGAACCGAATGGCCGCGATATACTTCCATTCTGGAAACACGGCATCTAATTTCCGCGTATTCCGCTCGCTCGGATAATAAGAAAAAAGGAAGCTCAAGTTCAACGTAATTGGAGTAGTTTAGGAGGCTTTTCTCGCAATTGAAAAATTGTGTACAAATTTAATTATACAATTTCTCATTGCGAACTCTGTTTTTGATTTATTGCGAACATTTTTTATGAGGTGACTTTGCACTTTGATGTCAGTGTAATGTGGAATATTTTTTACACGTGTCGTGTTTGCTATATTTGGTCGTCTAGCGTCAAGATAACGTTACACTCGTCTTCATTCACGATTTAGTCGTATTAATGGGTAACATCTGTCGTCAACGTAACCGACCAATTACACGGAATGATCGGTCGCGATCGTTGCTCTCCTTGCTAAGACAAGAGGTTGTCAGGAGTCAGTACGACGGAGCCTCCGACATTCTCCTCCTGTTACGCGTACACGGAGGCTTCGTAGGAGAGATGCTAAACTTGGCCCAGCCTAACCTGCGATTCAACCTCCAGAGTAAACTGCTTAGCAGCAGCAGAATTAATTAAATATTAAGCACGAAGACAATACCTGAGTCCCGACAACGTCTCTCTCTCTTCCCCTCACTCCGTTCGAATCCCTGTTCTCATCAGCCTCCTCCGCTTCTCTCGTGTCTTCCTTCCACCTTCCTCATCGTTCAATCTTCGACGTCTCTTGATCTTTGACGGTGAGATGATGCGCGATAAATGATGCAGCGAGGCGACCGAATTGCGTTACAGAGATGTCGCAGGAGTTCAGCGGATGATTAGATGATTGTCAAATGGAATCGTCATACTCGACAGTAGTTATCTCTTTCTGACTTACACCAGGTCGCGATTTATCGTCTTCGGTTGCGATCCTAGATCATGCGTCTGCTGCTCATAATGTCAATTTGCAGCATGTATTAACTTCTGAATTACTAATGGCGGTTTGTTTGCGATTCTTGCATTAAATATTTACATATATATTAAAAAAAGAAAAATACAAACGTAGATAAGCTTTCGAACAATATTGAATATAAATTGTGTATTGCATTTATAATAGGTTTTCGAATGGCCGTTTCGGAGTCCATACCATTCCGAATACCATTATTATATCCGCGGATATATCCGGTTTCGATTAATCTTTTATTGACCGCGCAGTCTTAATTGGGATGTCATCACGCATGATATGACTCGCGCTCCGTTTTTGTTCGCGCCGAAATTAATCTCTGAAATGAATTCGATCGCAAACATGTGTCGAGTTTATCGGTGCATCGACGAGAGAGAATATTTGATTTGTTGTCGGCGAAGATCGGCGGTAACGATAACAGCGGCGATGCGTTTATTGTATAATTCGGAATACGCATTTGAATACGGCCGTGATCGACGATCGAGAATCGGGCGGCCGTTATCGCGGCAAATGCGCGTTGTTTGAAAAACGCGCCGATATTTATCTCGCACTCCAGTTGTGTGTTCTTTTTTAAAATTAAATTAAGGCTCTTGTTTGATTTCCATCTGCTTTCAAAATAACGGAAGTGGGTTTTATTAAATTAAAGTAGCGAAGCACGGCAGGGTTTTTTTTTAAGTTTACTTCTGTATCTTTCGAAAATAAATTGCTCAAATTAAATATACAATGTCGGTAATTATATTGTAAAATGTACATATATATATATTTTTTTAATTAATTCAAATTTTATTAAAATTAATTTAATTTAATTAAAATTAAGTAATTTATTTTGTTATTATGCAAAGGCTTCTAGTTTGTCGAAATATTTTTTGAAATAATTTTTGGTTTGAAATAGATATTGCAATAGATATGAGATTATCTAAATGCAAATGTAACTGACAGTAATAAGTAACTAATAATTATCGATAACTATCACGTACGATAATAAAAAAATTAGTCCTCGATACTTATTATTATTATCGATGATTGATTTTTTTATTATCGCAATGACGCATTATTAGCATACTTTCCGAAGTAAAACCGCTGTTATTTTTTTGTCTCCAGACTCCGCATCTCGAAGGCAACTTGATCTTGCGACAAATAAAGCAATGAAGGCGATATCATTCTTCTCGATCGTGGCTTTTGTTTTCTCTTGAGTCTTGCGGATTTTTTATTCCGATATATTATTAGAATGACTTTCATAAATTATGAATGATAAACATGACATAATGTTTTTAGACTAATTAAATAATAGTATCATCCTCAGAATCACCGTCGCATATGATTCTTCATTAACGTACGAATAAGAAGAGATATAAAGAGTAATGGAAAACTGTGACGGGTAGATTAAATTTATGCTTTGGATCTTGTTACGTCACTCGAGATGCAAAACACGTGCACGTCATCGCTAAACGGAAGATACGAGTTTCCGCATATAGCTCGGCTACTTGAGCGAGAGCACAACCTTTACCCTTCTGATGCGAGTTTCTGAAATCCACCGTCTCTCCCCTGCCTTGCCTCAATGCATCGCCGTGATGCGAATGCGCCCGCAAATCGAACTACTGCCAAACTACTCACGGCGATTAGTAATAACTAATTAGACATCGAGGGCGCGCGAGCGTGAGAAGGCCTCGTGGCGCCTTGAAGTGCTTGAGAAACTTGCACGAATCTTGGAACTGTATCAGTGTCGTTAGCAGAAATCGCAGATGCATCAAAATATGACATAGAGGTATAACTGTCGCTCCAAGTGGAACGCAGTTATTCTTAATAAGTTTCTGTCGAATTTCAGTAGTCAAGACGACGATTGATCAGACGTTTTCACTAATAATGTTGTCTTGTTGACTTTTTGGAATCTATTACGTTAATTGAATCGCGAATTTTTAGGAACAAGTGTCAACGAAATTAAACGCCATTAAGATTCATAAATTTATATGTTATATGAAAACATAGGGTTGTGAGTTTTTTAAATGCAGAACATGTATTGCGCACATACATATATTACAAAAGAGATTTTTTTTTAAATACTCGCTGCCTATGATTTTGAAATGAATGTTAAACGCATTAAAGGCATTGTGCCTTCTCCCAATGCAAATTATTCGCCTTAAACGCAAACGTAAAATAAACTCGCATCAGGTATCTGTAATCCGCGGATTGCATTCCAGCCAAAGTGCAAACCAGACCCCCGTGGTTAAGGGTTAAATACCCCCGATGCATTTCACTCTGCACAAAGAGATCTCCGGGCGAATCGAAAGCTTTTCCGTGTATTTTCCCGCGGCAACAAAGACAGAGACTACCGGTAGGAGAGAGGAAGAAATGAGAATGCCGCGATTTCCGGATGGAGGAGGGCGGGGAATCGACCAAACCAACCGGTGCATTCATCGCATTCAATCGACTTTCAATTAGTGTCGGGCTCCAATTTTCCGTCAGAGCGGAGGGCAGGAAGAGCCAAAGGGGAGGGTGAAAAACAGGGTTCCACCGATACTAGTCATTCGCGTGGTAAATTGCTCGTGTTCGTTTGCCTGGAATGTTGCTAATGTTACCTCATTTTGCTGTGTATATCAGGGATTAATATTTCTTTCGCGTCTCGTTTATCTGACGTTCACGCTTCCTTTCACGAGGTAAAACTCTCAGACGTAGACACAAGATGAAGCTTTCATGTATGCACCTCCCTCCGACGTGCACAATCTGTTGGAAAAAATGGCAACGGTATGATCATTCGCGCAAGCTACTCTAGATGTTCGTCATTATGGGGATAAAATCCTTTTGGCGCTCGACATTCTTAACCTGTAGGTGTGCTGGTGAAATTCTAATGGGGGCCTTGAGGAATTTCGAAAAGACATTTTTCATCGAAAGCTTTATTAAGGATATTATATTACAAATATGCAGAATGTATCAGATGTCGCGTATTTTCTCTAGATTATAAATTCTTTGGTCAATTTGAAGTATTTCATAAGGTGAGCTTTTGGTGTCTTGGATATTTTACGAATTTTCTTTTATCCAACTGTTCTAAGATGTAGATCAGCTTATTTAAAATTTTATCATGGATTATTTTTATTATATTCGATCTTTTTAAACATTTTTATAGAGAGAGGCAGTAATTATCAGGGCAATGTTGGTAAATACACTATTATGTGTAAAATACAATAATTTGTATCAATCACAAAGCGCATTAATTGGGCTCTTTCAAATAATACATATATATTCGAAACGCTTTTTCAGCCAGATATTGGTGAAAATGTTCTCGATAAAACTGCCAATCGCAGATTTATTTCGTTGCGTCGTTTATGAATTATTTTTTTATCTAAAAAACTTGCTTTCACGTAATTACTGGATAATTAATAACTGAAATATGTTGAAAGAACATTTGATTAATAATAATTTGTGAAATTTAATATACATATATTTTATTTTTATTGGGAAGTAATTTTAATTGAAATAGAAATATATATATCTTCCCATTTCTTGTTATTTCTCTAGAATCATTTTCCTCTCTTCAAGGATTGAATTATTGAATTTCTACACGTTTCAATTTGTCGACATCCGTGCCGATTGATCGATAGAGAATTTTGATTTTCGATCAGCGACGTGTATGAGCAGCCGCCGAGTCGATTAAGCACCGAAACGAGAATCCACGACAGGATCGCGGCACTTAGTTACAAGGGCGAACGAGGTTAACCCGGAATTGGGTGCTTCGGAGGCTCGGAGTCTGGAATCTCGGTTATTCTGATTAAGTCTTCGTCCCAGGAGTTGCGGCGAATGGGATACAGTTGGAAACGTAACACCGGTATTTCACGTCTCTTCGTAATTCGCACGATTGATCTCTCGCGATTCGGAGTGCCCGTTCTTCGATTATCCCTCTCGCAGCCTCGTCCTCCGACATTTCGATATTCGACGGTAATGTGCGATTTCGATACGAGATGTATCTCTACAATCTGACGCGTCTTGATATATTTCTTGTACTTTTTTGCGATATATCTTAATTGATTATTGGCTGTCGTCTGCTAATTGTCACTCAAGAGTTTTACGTGATTGATTTCTATTTGAGAAAATCATCTTATATAATATTATTTACGAAAGAAAAAGGATAAGGAATAATATTGATAGTTTAACTTAAACATATATCGCAAGATATATCATGTTTATTACAAAACTGTCAAGAGACACGATAGTGTGGTTTACGCAGCAAGACTGATCGTGTATCTTTATGCGAGTTAATTGAGAGACTTTTAGATTTCCGATTCCCATTCTCAATTATGAATGAACCGATCAAGTTCTGAGTAGGCTCACTCGATATAGTTTGGATTTGAATTATATAATGAATTATATAATGAAAGTTTTTATTTTTCGTATCTTACGAGCGGAGATATTACAATGCAAAGTTTGAAATGTAAATTTTTAATGTTAATTTTTGTTTAGATGAATAATACGTGTTGTTTAACATTTCATAATTTTAAAAATATTTTTCGAAATTGTATTGAAATCAGAAAATTGCGTTTCCCCCTGAATAAGAAGACGAAGTATGTTAAACATTTTAAAAATTAAATATTTTTAAATTACCAAAATAAGAAAATAAGAAAATATTACAAAAAATGTTGGTGCTGCTAAACCAAGGATACGGTCGAAATACATGAACATAATAAGCGTGTACAGTGTGTGTCATGTTCATGTCTAAATTAAAAATGTAATTTTCATTATTTCCCGAGATTTAGGTAATTTTTTAATAATGAAATAAACTGAATTAAATCAAATGCTGAGATATCAACTTTTAGTTAAGCTACGAGTTAGATGGTCTCGAGAAGAATGAAAAGGGACAACAGAGCTTCCTTTGGGCGCAACGTTCCCCGGATTTGTTAATTCGATAAACGAGGGTGCATCAGGGGTGGCCTCGATATTAAACGAGGCGAAAGCAAAGGCGACCGGGAGGGGAGGCGCGAAGGATTCGTCGGTGAGGGGACGTAGGAAGAAGGGAGGTCCTGACAAGGCAAAGCCGTCTCTTTTGCGGGATATAGAAGCGAGCGCCCGCTTCCTTATCGAAATTCTTAATTAGAAAATTTTAATTATGTTTTGAGGCTGCGGTGACGTCGACAGGGCTAAAGCTAGCACACGATGCTTTTTTGTCTGCTGGATTGCTTGCGTGTGCCTTTGTTAGAGTTCGCAAGAGCCAATCAAGATACAGTCTTAAGTCACGTGATCTATCACACCGCATCCTGATTGGCTCTCACCAACCAGCAAAGTCGCACGCAAGCAATCCAGCAGACCAAAAAGCATCGTGTGCCGCTGACTTAAGACACAGCAGATTGTACGTGTTCGCGCGAATACACATGTATGTGTAAAGGGGGGACCAAAAAGGGGTCGAGAAGCTCTACATCAGCTCTCTGCACTAGGAAGATAGCATATTTCTGCAGTAGGAAGAAGACGGCTCGTTGCGCTAAAAGATAGGGGAGCGAGATGCCGAAGGTAATTAAGGTTGTGTTCCTCATAAAGATATCCTAACGGCATTGTCCTTCTGAGCCGATATTAAATCGCCATGCTGTTTTTGCGGCAAATTATTAAAAGAATCTTGTTCTCGTATTTTACTTAAATATAATGGAAGAGATTTTTTTTGCATCCTCGCTCTTTTTCGAGACGAATAAGCCGAGACTTTTACACAGTTTATTGTAAAATTGTGGAATTTTTGTTTCGTATATAAGATTTAACTACTCTGTTGTATTACTCTTTTCCACAATTATAAGGACGAGAAGGATAAAGATTTGAATATTTTTTTGTTTTTAATTTTTTCAAAACATACGTCTCTTTCTCTTTTTCTCTTTTTCTCAGCGTTTTTATGTCAAAATACTTAAGCATTGTAGTATCTCTTAAAACTTTTGATATTAACTTTAACTATTCCGCTCAAGTATAAGCATTAGTTTTCACCGTTGTATCTAGCTCAATAGCCGTGGGGCACATTCTTTGCACCTGTTCGTAACCAAAGGATTAACCTGTCGATAATAATTCGCAAAGCGTGCCGTGCAAGGGGAAGCTACCGCCACCGTCTCCTCTTCGTAATTCTATCGACGGCAGGGGTGCCGCTAGACGAACTCCATTAACTGTTTAACGAACCGCAATTTATTACGTTATAAACCCGTGCACGCTTTCGCAGGATGACGCCTTCTCGTCTGGGACACATTTCCTTCGTCGCTGTCTAAGGATTGCGTAATGCATTCCATCAAGATGCTCGGAGGCTCTGCCGTTTCTGAAACGACTCCTCAGACATACCGTTCGTTTTCCCTCTGGCTTTTTACAGCGAGGGGGAAGGAAGGACGAGACATCCTAATTATTTTGCTTCTTTTATAAACGCTGATATTACAGATGTATTTCTCCTCGAAATTGTGGATATTTTAAATGTTAAAGTGCGCGAGATTGGAGTGCGTTATTTAACGTAGAATCCAACTTTTCCATTATAATACCCTTTTACGATTTTACAAAAGAGCAAACTCTCTTTGTCAAAGATAAAGTGAAAATGATAGCGCATGCAAATTTGCATGTAAAGGGACTTTTATTTTGCGACTTGTACCGTTTCGCTCAATCTTATGTAACGTGTATTGTAAACAATGGAATTAAATGTAAAGAGCGAATGTACCATAAAAAAGCACAAACGCCCTCTGAATGTAACGCTAATCCTGCAGCAGATTTCTCGCGCGAAACAATGGCGATCGATTATCCGCGATGATGCCGGCGCCCTTTAATGTCGTAACGTGGCGCGTGCCGCCGCCTGCAATCGCATTTACAATCTGGCTGGAATTCAATTCGGTGTGGTGGCCGTTGCAGCGAACCGCGCGCGGAACCTGTTGCCTGGGATCCACCAGTTTCGCGAGATCGTACCGATAATCGCGAAACACCGGCTGTCTATCGACGTCGATTACTTTGATTGCGAGTACATTAGCGTCCGCTAATGTTCGGCGCTAATGTTTCTACGTGCGTTTCGCGCTTAGAGAAATCGAAACGCGACGCTGGCGCTTTGTCGTCCAGTAACAATCGTTATAATGGACATCATCTACGATAATGGGAGACCATGAGGCGATTGTCTGGCGCACAATCGGAATATTCTGGTGTTGGAACATTTTGATGAATGTAAATTAATCTTTTATCGGTCCGATAATGATGTTAATCATTGTGATCTCGCAGTATTGTTACACATGAAAAGAACATGTTGAGACACTTGTATGTTTTAGCAAATTTCGGTGATTGGACATCAATCCGGCAAATGAAATCATTTGCGTAATACATATACATAAATCATGATGTTTTTAGGTAGTTACTTGAGATAAACTCATAGTCAAAACAACCAGAAGACGCGATAGCTAGAGGATATATCAGTTAAGTAAGACTGCAACTGCGCCGTAACTCGACATATTCATAGCAGAATTAACGACCCATGCCTAACTTAGGTACCCGCTTCTCTCCTCCGGGAATAGCTGGAAGGAAGCAAGAGGTTTCCCTAGGATTCCGTGGGTACATCCCCTCCTTTCTGCCTTCCTCCTGCTTGTTCAGACGGAGGAAACGCTCGGCGGATTATAGGTAGTTAGCTCGTATTTGTCAAGTTGATCCAAGTATTATAATAATAGTGAAAAACGAAAAAAGCGAGAATAGGAGCAACTTTGCGAATATACATACATACACACTAGGGTGGTTCTTATTTTATATTACATCGAAAATTTTAAAAAAATTTTTATAGAAATTATTTTTTCATAAAATGATGACAAAAAAAATTTTTTTTAAATTTTCGATGTAGTATAAAATAAGAACCACCCTAATACACATAGTATAAAATAACAACCACACACACACACACACACACACACACACACACACACACACACACACACACACACACACACACACACACACACAATATATATAAAATAACTATATCTCATAGATTTTTAGAAACAAATGAGTACCATTTTCGTAATGTCGGTATCCGAGGTTTTCCGTCTAAGAAGAGTATTTTATTGTGGATAAAATTATCATGGAATATTCAGCTTAAGAATATTGTGAGATACTTATTTATATCAAATGCGAATTTCAAATGTAAATTTTTTATAATATTAATTATGTAATTATATTTCTAATACATAAAATGTATTTTTGCAGCATACTTTTTACTGACATAATGTTTTATCGAATTTGCAATTGACATTACTTCTCATCAATTAAATTGTACTCAATTTATAGCAGTAGATATTAATAAATATTTAACGGTATCTTTTGTCGTTCGACACCGTACCCGTCAAAGCGCCCGGCCGGCCGCTTGGTTGCGCCGCACTTGATGGTGCGAACTGTACGCTCTGTAGTTGGACAGTTTTAAAGGCTCACCATTTAAAAACTATTGACCTCACAACAATTTGCTATTAACATTTTCGACTCAGTTTTTCATGAGGAACACGTATGTGCCGGCTCCTACAGGTGACCTGAATCACCCTGTATATAATATATATATATATATATATATATATATATATATATATATATGTGTGTATATATATATATATATAAAAAATAAAATGATAATTTAATCAATTTAATTTAATTTAGTCAAATAATACAAAACGACATAGAGATTTAAGATTGAATCTTTTTAACTTACGACGTTTAATCAATATCGTGCTACCGTCGAATCCGGCAACAGGTATGCTAACTCCAACGAGAAACGTCGCGAAATCGGTATTCGTGCGGAGCGGGTTGGCGAGAGAGGAGAGAGGGGTAGAGAGAGGGTCGGAAAAAGGAGGATGGGCGAGAGTGTACGTTTGACCGAGCTGACGGCGCTGGAATGGCTCGAATATTGGCTAAAAATGTAAATTACCTCGACACTGTGCACCCCGACTTCTCTCAGTCGTTTCGACACACCCTCCCCGATCGCGGCTCGCTGTGAAATAATTGAAAACACGCGTCATCTCCGGGCTGGACCAAGAATCGCTCCCTTCTCTCTATCGATGCCTCCGTTCCA
The DNA here is from genome assembly GCA_901521435.1 of Crematogaster levior. Taxonomy (NCBI): domain Eukaryota; kingdom Metazoa; phylum Arthropoda; class Insecta; order Hymenoptera; family Formicidae; genus Crematogaster; species Crematogaster levior. Next base: position 262,072 of record CABEGB010000502.1, on the reverse strand, counting down.
TATACTTTCGACGAATGTTGTACTTGCGGAAAATACTTTTAAGAAAACGAAAGGCGAGAAAGCAAACATAAGTAAATATGCATTAACTAGATGCTACAATAAAATATTTTGTAAATTGCATTTTTACTTTATTAAAAATTGCATGCTTTGTAAAACTTTTTATTTTTGAAGAAATAATACAGGCAAGGTATCACGTTAAATCCAGTAGTACATGCCTGTGTATGGCCAGCCTTTTTTACGAACCGCATTTTTTTTTAAGCGATCAGATATTGATTTATTACGTGCGTATATCATTAGAATATTTGTATTGCGATATATACGCGCATATAATATTTAACATTAAAATTCATTTAATTATGCAAATATCTGAATTAATAACTTGAATGTCAAATTCATGTAGATATATAAAAAGATTCTTTTTTATATGTCTACGTTGTTTTTTGGGGATAACTCATGTTTCTCATAGCATTTGTTTTTTAAGTCTTTTGGATATACAGTAAATTGCAGAAATGGTTGGAGACAGCAAGTGTGTCGACCATGTTCGAACGATGGAAAGTACAGGAGGAATTTATTTTTGCGTTGGAAAACGTCGCGACTCGTGTCGATAATACATCACTGCGTCGTGCAATGGGCGAAAAAAAAAACAATTTTTCCCAAAATTCCCCCTGAAAGCTGCGACACGTTCAATTTGTCATTGGTGCGTTTCGTACCTCCCGAAATAACGCGTTAACTCCGGTCGTTGGGAACCGTTGACTTTGACACTTCCACGCTTACCTCCATTAAACGACCGCGTGCCTTTCTCCTGTTTGCGAAAGCATCAAGACAATCGCTTTCGTTCCTTTTTCTTTTATTGATGGATGAATTATACGCTGAGAAGAAAATAGTTGTTGATACGGTTATCTTTAGTAGTTTCTTTAGTTCAAATATACATGTTTTTCACTTAAACACACGTTCATAGGGACGCATATTTTTTTGAATTAACAAATATTTTTGTGAAATAACAAATATTTGCTTGACAGTCCGTGACCGCCACACATAGTTCAAAATATTTTTTTAATTCTATACTTTTTTCAGTTTATGTAGGATCTTTTTCTAGAAATTCAGATCGGGAGGTAGGGATTAGATAAATATATAGATTGATCAATATTTTCTTTGATATTTTCTAAGCCGGTGCTATTTCTTTCTCTACGCCCGCGTGTTTTCTTGACAGAAACGGAGTTAATCAGTCAGTGTTGAATTAACTGTAAGTGAATGCAGAATTAATCAAATGTAAACTGTAGCGACGGAAAAAATTCTGGTATGCCAGAAGCACGAGCGAAGAGAGGCATGCGGCAGATTGAACGAGGGCAAAGAGAGAATGCGGAAATCGAGCGTAGCCGGAGGGAAGTGCGTGATGTAGGGTAAAAAGGGGGAGAAGGGGAGAAGCGCAGAGGGTGGCGCTTGCGAGAGTAAGAGAGGAATGGAAGGAGAAAGAGATAGGGGAAGAGAGGGAGAGACGGAGGTCGCCAGGGAAGGACTGGGCACGGTGGACATGCTCTAGCCGCTTTATCCGTATTAATGCGGAATAACGCGCGCAATTGTTGCTTTGAGCCTGCTAGTCGGAATGCGTGCACCATCTGTATGCGTCGCGTACGCGAACGAGAGCCGGGGACAGTCACGTGTATGCATTATCACACGCACTTGTGTCATGAGAGATGCGCAACCATTGTCGCCGCTGTATCACGACTAAAGAGTCAGGTCTGCTTTCGGGAAGAGAATCGAGATATTTTGAAAATTTGCGAATTACCTCGGTGGAAAGAATTTTCTCTTATTCGAAAACAAGCCTACGTGTCGTGTCTATTGCTCGTGCGGTCTGACAATAAATGCTGCGGTAGTGACAAATTGCAGATAGAAGGTGGAATAAATGCTAGACATTATAAATTTCTCTAAGTGAAGATTTTGGGGCTAATTAACGAATTTGAATTTTGCGAACAGGCCTGTGAGCGAAGTCACGTTAGTGGACAACGAGAAATCAGGTCCGCTGGACTCAATCCACCGAGCTTAATCCCACGGATTTAACCCAAATGGACCAAATCCATAAAAAAGCCCGCTCTTGTGTGCCTAGCTATTGACGCGGGATCGATTCGGATTATGGGCCGTGATCCCGGATGATGAGTGTCGCGGTCGATATCAAGGCTTCCAATTCGATATACGCGCTCGCGGATCGTAATACCGCGAATATCGATGACCGAACGACCATCCGACGTAATCCTAATTGGCGATTGCAATTTGCGACTCCATGTGATATTTTGTGCTTGGATGACTTTTTGAAAAACGCCTTGCTTTTGTACGGGGGCTTGTACGGATTACGTTTTTTTAAATAATTTTTTTTGTCATTGCTGAGAGGAAAAGAATTAGCGACTATAAACATAGAATGATTGCAATACTGATTGATATTGCGATTAAATGCCAGGTGTTGAGACCGCTGCTCGCAATTATCCTTTATCAATCTTTCGCTTTAAAGTGATCGCGTATGAAAAATTCATGTATATTATCCTACGGGGGAGTACATATCTTGCTGTTATAACGATAACTTGTTTTATCACTGCACTCTCACGCGATGAGCTGCTACGCTTAAAATAATACGAGATGAAGAAATATTGGAGGATTTCGTTGAAGGATCGCTGTTTCTGCTCCTCCATCATGCAGGATGATCGTTAGTCGTAGATATGCGGTGAAAATAGAAATCTGTCTACATTTTACATTTCCTAATTAATTAAGTAGGAAAATATTTAATTGAACTGACGTCGAAGCGTCGTATCATTTATTACAATATTTCCACTTATTACGATCCGGTGATATTAGATTTGTGTATTTTTATGGATTAAACTTTCGTTTTGGACAAAGCAGGACAGATCGTATCGAATATATCCGCTGCTTAAGTCTCGCTTGTTTAGTCTTGTTTCTCGTCGTCACGTTAACGAATAAACGATTTTCTTGTATTTATAAAAAAAAATGTTGTGACATCTGGTATTGTAAAATGATCTCCACGAGATACATTGTAATCTTCCGCAAGCACGATGCGCCGAGTATTTTTCGTATTTTATTCGTCCGTTTGGTATGTATGATGCACGCGCGCGCCGTGTATTTTCCATTTTTCAATGCGCGTCAACTATTTTTCAAAAGTCGTTTTATCCGTCGTGAAACAGCACGCATATTCTACATATTTCCGTTGGTATTCACGCTACGGAAAAAATTCAATGAGGGGTGTGGTGATACGCGTTAACCCTTAACCGAGCATGACGATCACGCGCGTCACGAGCGTTTAACACTACACAGTTTACACGGGGGATAACAATAATCGAATTGCATTTTAATACGATAACAGATGCAGCGGTGGAAACCGTAGAGATACGAGTTTCTTTACAGCGGGCCGTTTTAGCAAGAAATGTTGCTCGGGACATTAATGAGCTGACGCACTTGGTCGGAAATTGCATTTGGAAATCCCTTTCGGGATTCGATCGTGGCGCGCGAGCAAGCCATTCTACGGCCGTAACGGCGGTCTTCCGATAGTGTTCCGGGGCTGTCCGGGCTCGCGTGGAAGGGGTGCGAAGGGCTGTTTTATGCAGGCCTTGGATTTTATGCAATGAGACTGCAATATCAAACGGCGTGCGAGCGGAGTGCCGTTGAATAAAATATCCGATGCCGTTGAGGAAAAAAGCACGAGACGGGCGGAAAAATGGGACGAGAAACGGCCGCCAGACGCATTTCGATTTCCCTATACTTGGCTGTGCTGCACAATAGATACACCGGGAGGGTCGCCATGCGACCGCGCGGGATCTCGCGGGTGCATTAAAGTGCGCTTCATATTCCCCGCCGATCGTTGTGGTAATTTATTACGCGCTCGATCGCTCCTCTCCGTTGTTTCTTTGTTTATTGAAACGCGGCCTCGATATTACTGTCGCCCAGCTTTTTAACCCATTCAGAAGAAAGAGAAGAGAGAGAGTCTCCGAGTCTTCATTCATTCGAGAGAAAAGTCTGAATTTTTCACGAGTCCGTTTGCACACTGCAGATACTTCGTGAACTTTCTGAAGAATAGATCTGAATAGATCAGGATCGGGACACGATATTCACGATCGTTTCTCGTATATGAGAACTCGTCTCATTTTGTGGAATCGTGTTCTATCGATCTGCCACGAATATTATTTCATCGCTTCGTACAATTATTTCAGAGTTACCAGGATTCGGCAGGTTTAAAAGCATGATATGCGCTACAAATGAAATGTCATCTAATTATAACGTATCATGCGCTTCATCCGCATAATTGATATGAAATTTACATACATTGATCATTTCAATGCCTACACCGCGCAATGTTCCCCTTTCCATTGTTTACGGACATTCAGCGCCGGTGTTCAGCAACTCGGTCAACTTTCGCGAACGAATAATCTCGTTTGACGTCACAGAATGAGAAAATGAGACAGTGCAAAAGCAGTGGAGTGCAAAGGCAAGGCACTCATGAAATAGAGATGGATGGCGAGTGAAAGAAAGAGAGGAGGGGATAGAGACAGAAAGAGAGAACACTTCGAAACTTAGATTGGTGTCACGTGGCTCTCGGCGATCTGAAAGTAAGTGACGAGGGGATGGAGAGAGAAATGTCGAGGAGAGAGTGAGAGAAAGAATGCAGAAGAGGATAGGGATAGATAGGAGGGAGAGAGACGGGAACGCTGTAACAGCACGATTCGAGGCGGCTTAACCGGCAAATCCGAGGTAAGACCTCCCCGCGAGATCTCTATTTCCGCGAACGCCATGTTTCCACGGCGTTCCCCGTATGCCCGTAGCCGCCGGAAGTGCTCCCCCGCCTCTTCGCGGCCTCGTTCCTCCAGCCGATTCTAAAACCCGGGTCTGCCTGCGTCGCGGGCGCGTGTCTGCCATGTAAATCTTAAAGGATTACGCTCATAATTGCTTGCGTCGCCGCGTAATTGAAGAGCACTTAGACCGGCTCAGAGCCGACGCGATACGTGACTACCTCGCACTGGGATCGAAGATCCGAAACGATTCCGTCATGAATTCTCGACACGAGGTCGTTACCGTCGTGCGATGCGTGAACGTGACGAAACGGTACGAACACCCCACATTAGACAGAATGCAGAGTGCCGCGATACACACGCCATGCCCAGCCATTCGCTTGTGAACACTGTTATTTGTATTTTGTATCTTGCAGGTATAGAAAGACGACAGGGGTTAGGTTTTGGACAGGGGTTTTGATAAGGAAAAAATAGCTGCTTTCAATAAAAAGCTTCTTAAGGATGTTCTAACGCTAACAGAACTAATATTGACAATGGCCTGAAAGTTTAATGGATTGTTTCTGTTTATTATCTAAACTCGTATGCAAAGCCTGACAGATTCTCTAATCGGTTCACGAGTTATTCAACTTTTTATTTTGCATGAGTTCTTATGGAATAGCCGCATATTCTCACTGTATAAAGGAAATTATAAAGAAGCATCACTCAAGTAGAGCAAAAAGTCAAAATAAGATCGTTTTGACGTTATATTGTTCAATTTACATCAATTCACATTCAATTTACATTGATTTGATGAATATGACGTCAAATTTACATTTTTTTTGTTTTACTTGGGCATTGAGAATATTCTGAAACTTCGTTTATGAGTCAATGAAATATTAAATGATGTTTCTAAAGAAGACTGATATCGATTCACTAATTTATTCTCGAGTTATTAACAAAAAATGATGCAAAATTTTGAAAATGTCACGATATACTTTTGAATATGACGTCAAATTTACATTTTTTTTTGTTTTACTTGGGCATTGACAATATTCTGAAACTTCGTTTATGAGTCAATGAAATATTAAATGATGTTTCTAAAGAAGGCTGATATCGATTCACTAATTTATTCTCGAGTTATTAACGAAAAATGATGCAAAATTTTGAAAATGTCACGATATACTCTTGAATATTATGTTAATCATATTTTTTTACGTATCTTATGTATTTTAAGTAAGATTCGATGTCTGATATGCATTAAATATCATTAGTACATCCAAAACATCTTTAATCAAATATTAATATTGATCAATCCGTGTCAAAGAAACTCATTTTTCGAATACGAAATACTTGAATATGAAGTTCTGTCAAGATACTAAAAGGAGAATTATAAAATGTAGTAATTAATATATAGAATGTTATAGATATCATTTTTTGAATATCCTGGGGATGTTGTGTGTAGGTTTTGAAAATTAATCGGTTTCTTGTAGCCGATGTAGCTATGAATTTCCAAGACATGAAAATAAGAGACTTAATCTCGTTGTAAACTCACTATTTTATTTCGAAAGGATACTGTTATTTAATCAATTGCACCTTCACTTTTGAATCTTCGATATCGAGGTGATTAATCCCAAGTTCTGGCAATCTCTCAATCGCGGCTTTATTAACTAATGCAATCGTAATCGTGCGATCTTCCACACAGCTCGTCGAACGATCCGATCTATACGTCCGAACTTAATCAGGCACCCTATGCAAGCCTAACCTCGTGATACCGTTGAGCTTAATGGATTAAATTTGTAATTAGGTGGTTTGTATAATTGAGGCGTAACTATACAACTATGACCGAGGAGACGACAAGGGCTTGCGACAAAATTTTAACTGAATTCTCGGAAACCTGCTCTGCCGCGAGTTTTGGACTATGTTCGGAAATGTCAACAGTGCGTTACCGGTTTATGGAAAAGTTGGGATACGAAACTATTCTGGCCCTTTGTCGGAAGCTTCCATCGGCGCTTTGTAGTACCACAATCGATTGGCGTTTCAGTGATTTAGCAACAAAGTGACAAGTCTGTCAGTCGATGCGGTCGCGGCGAATATTGTCCGCGTGTGTAAAACTTTAGCAACTGTTATTGTAAACGAATACGGTATCACTAGTAATTGGGATTTTACCGTGTTAAATTTTTTTAGTTTTAAAAAATCTATTTTAAGTTAGTTTTCGAGATATCAGTTTCTATTTTTATAGTTTCTGTAGTGCTCAGCGATATTTTTAGCAACTCTCTGTAACAATTTTTTAAATTATCAAAGTAAAAGTTTTTTTTCGAAACATTTTTTTTTTTCAAAATTTAAGTTTCCGAGTGTCTTTCAACATTTAACGTTTTCCATTTTTTTGTGTTTCAGGTAGGTCTAATAGGCAATAGAATTGATCTGTGTTCGATACGTCGACGGCAAATACGTGCGAAGAATTTAGACAGTATGATGATGACAAACCTACCCCCTGTTATGCTGCCAACCATTACGGACTACGGAATGCTGACGCCTACTCTCGGAATAAAGGTGAGTCAATTTATCCTCCGGCAACCTCAGCAAAGGAACGAGTTTCGTGATAATACAAAGATACAGTCAAGTGTCAATTACAGTTTCTAGCTGTGATCGTATACTTATTCAAACAAGCGTATGAAAATACACAGCTCGCACGAAACAATCTTGAACTTAGCCCGCATGAAGTATCGTCGATCGAACGCTCTCATATTGATATTTTCCACGGATAATTTTTTGACAGGTCGACTATAAAATCGCCTACGGCGATTTTAGTTGATGACTGTAAACATTTTTATCCAAAAGAGACTGTTGCGTATTCTCGCCGGTTTTCGCTTCTCTACGTTTTTTCCTCCCTTAGAGCAATTTGGACGTTTTAGTGCCGATATAAAAGCACCCCTGGCGGGTCTTTGGAGCATCGGGTATCGCCTTTCATCCCTCGGCTTTTACAGCTTCACGCTGTACTCTTGTGCGATCACCCTACAAGCCGCGAGATATTAATTAAAATTCCGTCCGAAATACTTGCAACGCAGAACGAGGGGTGAGCGCAGTGCATTGGCTAACCGGTAGGATGGAGGTTGCGCCGGCGCGTCTAATTTACTCGGCGATCTTCTACGTTCTGAAATAAACAAGCAACAACAGCCATCAACATTCCATTATGCTACTTACGTCAACTTCGCGCGAAAGTTAATAGTTGCATTCATAATGGTGCAAGGGATGCGATTATGTTAAGATGATAAAAAAAATTAATTAAAATGAAGATAAAGTAGATCTACACAACTGCGCAAAGAAGAAAATAAAATGTGATGTTAAATTATATGTGCAAAAAAATACGACTGTTATTAAAGTAAATTATACCTTATGCGAAATTAATATTAATATCTTATTGCAGTCATGTTTTTTTAAAAGGATAATAGAATTTTTCCCTCTTTTAAATATAAAAACTGCATATATAACACATTCGTCATTTTATCGAATTAAAAAAATCGTAAAGATTGGATTTCCTGTGTAAGAGGATGATCAATTTCTTTTTACATTTTCAATATACTAAACGGAAAAGCGAGCTAATAATCGACCGGTGTGGTGAATTCCACCGGCTGTCACACACGTGTATGCATTGTTAACGCACGACTGCAAATTTTCCAGAATTTCGTTGTGCACTTTCTTGCATTGTTTACAGCTGCAACCGCATTGCATTACCGATGCTTAGTGAATTTGCGTTGTTACTATTTATAATTCAACGTTTCAATTCGCGCAAACGTTTATTTGCCAATGAAAACCTGAATGCGAATCCGCTTGAACGCACATCATGCTGTTCATGGAATCTTTTCCGATCGAGGGTAGATTGATAAATAAAATAATTGAGCAAGATTGGAGTGCGGCATGTGTATAAATATAAGGTGAATTCGGAATTGGAGTTACCTTGTAACGAGACAAAATAAGGGTCTGTCTGAATTACGGTCGCGGAAAGGTGAGATCTTATTACATCGGATAACTTGTGCAACTTATCTTCGTTGTCGTGAAAGAATGCATTTTGTTTCCCTTTACAGGTAGGAGGAAACCTTTCAAGTAGATCGGTGAGGTGTGCTTTCAACGATAGGTAGCGATTGAAAGGCTCTGATACTCTTTGCGTTATTCTTGATTCTTTCCCTTCGAGCCGAGTCATTGTATTTTCCGCGGTATCGTATTTCCCGTTACTTTAACTTTAATTAAACTATTTCCAGGGAAAGATAACCGCATAGAATATAAAGTTATCTCGCTCGCGCATAAACCATTTTCATTATTGTAGAAGTAAAAATTACGTTTGAAATTAACTGAATATTATATTATTACTCTATTACAGCTGAATATCATATTATTACTCGCACTTTTTATAGTTCGCCGATCATTTCTTTCGAAAAAAAGTCGACCTGATATTCGAGAACCAACCGTAAGTAGCTCAAGGTTGTTCTATAAACTCCAATATTGAAAATATTCTTCATAATTCATTCTTCTGGTAGTTGAAAAAAGTGAAGATAGTTCTGCGACACGCTGTATAAGATTTTTAAGAGTTCAATGCAAAGAAGTTTGTTGTCGGCTTGTCGCGGGAAGTGTACGATGCACGGATTCATGTCGGTAAAGAGAGAGAAAAGAGGGCGTTTTCGGGCTGCTGCCAAAGAACCGCTTCTATAGAAGCGCCGCGAACAAAAAGCTGAATAACATTAACTCGCTTAATATATTCCCTTAATTTTAATACACAATGCCCGTCGGTACCGTGTTCTCGCGGCTAACCACCGGTGAAGATTCTTACTCCCGAGCTAACCTCCACATCTTAATCTTTTTACCTGATTAATATTTATATTTTATTAACATCTCGCTTTTAGATTAGAGAGCGATATTACGGTATTTATTATAATTGTCAAGATATAAAGTAAAAAAAGAGCAATAGATCATAAATTCTAAATTTATTCCACATGTATTTAATAGTGTAAATATTATTTTCATGGGGCTATATTTAGCGTCCCTTTTGTACTGTACAAAGATTCGACGGCTCCGTTTTGTCTCACAAATATATTTATATTTATTAAATCCGTATGATTCTCGCATTGCGTTAATATCGCGGTTATATTACAACTCCGTTGCGGTTTCTCACCGCTGTTATTTGAAACAACACACTCGCGGACGAGCCCGCGGGGTCCTCGCTTGATGTTTCACGCAGCGAAGATTACATTGAGCATCGATTTTCTACCCGTTACTTTGATCAATTTCGCGACCGATCGACCGGAAGGACTTTTCATATACCGGCGGCGTCCCCTTCCTCGCCTAAAGGGCGCGTCGTTCCACAAAGCGTCCTTTCGAGCACGCCAGGCCTGACCGAGCCCAGCCGTACCGCATATTTTCTTTGCGTTAATCGTGTCCAGGTCGGTTGATCCCGCGTATACCCGGTCCGTTTGAATTTCCGAGGCGCTCTGACGTCATTGGTATTATTTCCACTTGCGTCCCGCACGCCGGCACACCGCTTGTCAGACACACGCATCGCACGCACGCGAGAGAGCGAGGGAGGGAGCGAGCGAGCGGAGCGGCTAATGCGTGCATCAAATTCGGGACGATTTGATTGTTGCGGAGAGCGGCGAATTAATTTCCATTCGCGACGCAGGTGAATTGCGTCCATCTCCGCAATCGCTCGTCACGTTTATTAATAAACGTTACTCCTGATATTTATTTCGCGCTGGAAGAGATATCGGCTAATTGATTAACAACGAGAGCGGCGTATGCGACGCCGTAATAAATTCGCTTAATTTTCAAAAACTCTTCATCTTCATTCCTTTTAACATTTATTTATTACCCTTCTCTCTTTCTCCTCCCCGTTTCCCTTCATTAATTTATCCGTTATTTATTGTAAGAATTCAGAATGCTGCGTGTAATCAAAGCGAATCGATCTACCTATAATATTATACATGTCTCGTACACGTTAATTTTATTTAAAATTCTATTTCTATACTTTTATCGCAATGATGCCCTTATCGATTGCTCACATACGCTTATTGTACATGACTGCACGACGAAACGAAGAGGATGGAAATGCACATGAATATCCTGGCACGCCGTCGGTGACCTCGTCTCTTCGTTTGCATACGCAAACAGTGGAATTAGGGCTGGACACGTCGCTGCATGCTCGATCGGAGGTCCTTTGCCCCACGGGAGCGCGTTATTGTCGTCTCGAGCAGGTTATTGTCGTCGAAACACGTCGGAACAATCGACAATATTGCCTGAAATTTGACGGGTCCTCAGGGTCTCCGTTGGCAGGCCACGTTTGCCAAACTCTCTTCTTTCCGGTAGCGTCAAGTACCTAATTTAAATTAAGTCGTTTGTGCTTTTTTCTGTTTTCTAACGAATTTTTTAAATCTTCTTAGCCACGTTGAATTCGTTTGTGGCCTTGCCAAATTAAAGTTGTATTGTAATTAATAAATTCCAAAAAAAAATTCTAAAAATAAAAGTGAATTTTATAGGATTTACATCTAATTAATTTGCACAATGAGACTGTCTAAATAAATTGAGTCTGTTTTATTTTTTTTATTATTTTTATGTTTATCCAAATAACGAGAAATACCCTCGCGATTTGGAAGAAATTCGCGAATAATTTACGGATTAGGGGCTTTTCGCGAAAAATTTCTTGGCGAGGATTGATTTGAATTTTCTATGTCGGTTCACCATCGCGAGACACGTCACATCGAATATTCCATAAATAAATCGACGTTTAATAGAAAATCGGAGAATTGCGAGATACCTCATCGCTCACTGTCACGGCGCTTCTCGCTAGTATCTCAATAATATTCAGTTTATAAACTTCGAATGGATCCCTTATTACGTATCCGACGTGGCCCACTCTTCTTCTTTATTATCATTTTTCCGGGGAGTGTCTCCATCGTGCCGATTTATTTTGTAGTTTATGAGCATCGAATATTTAAATCGATACTTCTCTATTATATTATCTTTGCTCGAATTGTATTTTTTACGTCTGGCTTTGATTTTAGAACTTTACTATTGGTGGGAAGTGCTGATGTATCGACAAATCGTTAAACCAATTCCTACTTGTACGCAGATCTTAGTTGAATCAAAAACATGATGATGCTTACGCTGAATGTCAGTTAAATGGATGGATCCATCACAATCGATCAAACATTGTTCGTGTCTCGATAATTTAATGTTCAAGCGACTAACGATGTATCTTAGGCCATCCATCTTTTTCCATTTCCTCCGAATTTCGTGAAGATATACAACTTCATTATTTCGGAGAGAACCGCCTATCTTCTCCTAAACAGACGACTTTCTTATGGAAAAGTTACCAGTGATCTTCCTTCTAATATGATACCTAAAATAAAAATAATATAATATAATATAATGTAATATATAATATAATGTAATATAATAAGCTTAATAATAATATAAGACAAAGAACTATGACGAATTTAACTCGAAAATACTCGACGTAAAGTCGTAGTATCTCAACATTATCGTCACTTATTCCGCATATGATTTGATGACATCGACTAGAATGTAGCCTATCTACGACACACGTATTATTGCAGAAAGTTTTAATGCAAATACATTAACCTAGGAGCCTGAAAACGCTCAATTAACCGCGCGCCGTGTAAACCTGTTGATAAATATGCACAATCATGAACGATAAAAAGGGTTTAACAGTAGGCACGGTATATAAGCGACCATTGCCGCATTGGAATAACGATGAGAGGGTGAACTTGGGTTGCCCCGATTCGAAGTTAGCCGTTACCGTTGATGCTTTTCTATTGCCCACTGATTTTCCTAGCTCGGCCCACTTGCCGCGCCCGCTTTCCACCGCTCGCGAGCTCCTCTTCTCTATTTTATTAGCCCGGTTACACAGCACGGCCTCCGAAACAATAACCATTGTTAGACTCTCACGCGGCACTTTCAGCGCGCCACGTTTGTAGGCCGCAGCTTCACGCTTTGTTCGCTTCGCTCGCAGACGGGCGTTGGTACTCGCATAGTGGAGAAGACGATGGTAGCTTTCAGATGGGTTTGCGTCCCTTCACCCCCTCCCGTTGACTATTTCCAGCGGTCGTAACCATCGCCGCTAACGTTTGCTACTCTCCCGTTCTCCGTCCTTTTTCTCTCCACGTTACAGTTTACAATACGAATAATTTCGAATACATGCAGCTTTTTAATTGTATACCTGGCCGGAAGGCCGATTTGCAGTTTCTATGGAAGTGGGATTCTGCTTCTCCATGACATTGTTATTCTGTATCGATATTTTTTCTCGCGCGTGTCTCGGCTTGGGGTGAGGAAAGTTTAAGGACGCAGGCTCCAAGAGACGCGCTCTTAGAACCGCCGACGAAAGTTTTGCGCCGCTGAATATTTTCCACTAAATTTAGTTGCGACTAAAACGCGTGGCAAGTCCTCTATAATGGCGAAACAGATAAGCGACATGTTTGCGAAAAAGAGCTCCAGGGAGCACCTCATAATGCAATCCCAATTTATTGCATAATCGCGTGCGATTATGCAGTCACACATACGAGCGTGTATTCAACTGCACACGAGCACGTATTTGCCCTTCGATAATGATAGGGTGTGAGTTTCCATCCTCGTGGAATTGCCTCGTAGCTGCTGTCTCGGCTGCAGTTCCCGAAAACACGACTCCCTATCGACATCGGCTATCCTTCCCTTCCGTAATTAAACTAATGGAAATCCGACTCGATGCTTTTATGTGATTCCACCCTGTATGTGTACGAGCGAGCCTCAACACCGAAACGCAATCCATTCAAGATTCTGGGGCGACAAGCGAAAACCACGAAACTCTGCAACTTCGGATGCATGTGGAGTGATTATAACGATTAAATGGAGTTTACGCGTTGATATCTACCATAAAAGAATGTAAAAGAAAAGTTTAACAATCATTAATTATACACACACAAAGGATCGTGTGAATATTATTTCGGAAAGATTTTGTCCCTCTCTTCTTGCTTTCGGATTTCGGATTTCAAATTTCCTTCGGAGAGAGGGAATCCGCGAAAATTATTATTACATAATCTTCACACGTTACGAGAAATCAAAATTTGCAAAAGAAACGTTTTTAACCTAAATCGGCTAAACCTAATCCACATTACGGTAAATTTGGTTTGCAAATACGGGTGATTTTAGGAGAGCGCAAATGAAGCCCGCCTGATAATAAGGGAAGTGAGATAGCCGTCGCATGTATTGCATTACACGTAATGAAAACAGCTATCGCATTACGCATAATTACAATGTTATTTCATTATATGCGAAATAATTTGCGAAAGTTTGCAAACGCGTGGAGGAGTAATTGGGGGATGAGTAGCGTTACGTAAATGAACTGGGAATAATTGTGCGTCATTGTTCATTATTTTTTTATCAAAAGCCGGAGAGCGGCGTGTCGTTGCAGTTCCCTTTGTGAAAATATTTTATTGTTTTTAATTAACGTCGCGAGAGTCTGGCGCGCAGTGTAAAAATCGTATACGCCCCGCGCGATTTCCCACCGCTCGCGGATCGCCATCAACTCGATAGGCGGAGGGAAGATCTCAATTAATTTTAATTATCGTTAACAAAGTGCCGAAAAGATGTAACGCGACACGGTTGCATGGCCGTTAAAAATTAATGACGTTCGTCAAAATGGAACGCCAGGGTAAACACGCGTCCAATACCGAAAACTCGAGAGTCAATTAATTGCTCTGATGGACGCGATGACGTCGCATAAATGTCGCGTTTGTTTTGTACTCGTTTATTTTTTACGTTCAAAATCTCGGCGGTACCGGCGACGCTGTCTCTATTTGCTCGTTGTCGAGGAACGTTCAATCCTCGTTCTGGAGTCGCGCGAGTCTGAAATCAGTTTTATCTCACGAATATTTTCCTGATTATCTCCAGCTATGTGAATGACATGGCGCGGTTACTTGCTCTCGATCAACGTAAGCTGTATTTCTTGCTATTGATTTTAGGGTATTTTCGAAGATTGGATTAGCGAATAAACGTTGTTCAATAGCGGGGACGCGTTTTAAAAAGAAACGACACGGTGGTCGACTTCGAAAAATTGTAATATACTAAATTGTTCTGACTCGTGAGAAATTTTTAATCCGTCAGCTGTCTCTTTCATGGAGGGAAATGTGCTTTTTGCATTTCCATTAACGAATGATTGTGCACAGTTGACAGCTGTGTTTATTACATAGCAAATTTTTTTAAATATACACACGATAAATGCACGTATCTTTTCTAATATAGTTAATAAATGTGTCCAGTATAAATTGCTTTTGCAACCATATTGTAACTACTGACGAAGTAATTTGATACGTAACATATCTATGACAATGAATTGCAGTTTTCCATCAAATTATTTATTATTAAAGGCCGAGTCAGGAAAAATGGCGTTTGTGCCACTGAGCTATTAATAATATTTGAGCGATAAATATTTGGACGTTGAAGGATTTTAATAAACATCATACAATATATATGTATACATCAACAATTTTAAAACAATTAAATATTTTTTAATTTTACTTTTATATTATAATAATATAAAAAAAGTAGTAACAGAATTTATATATATATATATATATATATATATATATATATATATAATCGAAACATATAATAAAGACTACTAAAATTATAAAACATTTTCATTTCAAAAGAAGAGAAAAATTCCAGGTTTTTATCGAAAGCTAGTTAACTTAATATGTTTTCAGAAACGTCAATATCAATTCTGTAAATTTTAATTAAAACGGTTACAATAGACGTACACATATATGATTTGTTAATAAAATGCGTTTTACTTTTGTTGATCAGCTTGAATGAACATAAAATAATATCTTGAATCTATGATGAGATGTTTTGCTGAGATGTATCTAATGGTGTGTTCTGTCAGGTCTTGAAACGATTTTCACGAGAATAACAATGTCTTCTTGACTGGCGGCACTCTTTTCTTTAGCACGTCACTCGCGCATTTAGTTTGACAACTTTTCAGCATTCGATTCGTAAAAGTTTCCGCACAAGAGATAAAGATAGAACAGTGCAATCAGCGGCGTAAACGGGATTTTTAAATTGCCGATGGAAACAGAAGGTTGATGCGTAAGCACAGTTGGAA
Source organism: Crematogaster levior (assembly GCA_901521435.1). Taxonomy (NCBI): domain Eukaryota; kingdom Metazoa; phylum Arthropoda; class Insecta; order Hymenoptera; family Formicidae; genus Crematogaster; species Crematogaster levior. Next base: position 246,163 of record CABEGB010000502.1, on the reverse strand, counting down.
ATTTCTTTTCAAGAGTAAGAAAGGTAGGGGAAATAAAACGTCTCGTCTCGCAAAATATCTGATATTTACTGAGACAGGAAGTTTCCGCGCAAGCTTTTAAGAGCGTCTAAGTGTCCGATAATTTATTCCAATAAGAATCGATAATTTATTTGTTAGAGAGTTGCTGGACGGCTCGCGCTAGTTCTTTGGCTTTAACTGTGGCTTTAACACGTTTATAATCAAGTTTATAATCCATGTTTAATTTATCTACGTAACAATATATAGTATACAACTGAATATAACATTTAATAAAATAATATTCTCTAACATTCAATAAAACCATTTTTAATTGAAAGTTATTATGTATATTGAAAATTCTTTATTTAATTATTTATCATATATATTGAAGATTCTTTATTAAATTATTTACGTTACATATAATAATTATATAATATAGTTTGGGGGGAAAAAATAAAATTTTTATATCTTTTACTAAACCCAATGAGTTTTTTTTAGAAAACTACTTAAAAATGTTACTAGATAATTTTCATGTTTGTAGATGATAATTCTGTTGAATTTATTATTTTTATATTATAGTGATTAATGTATAAATACATATTATATGTATGTTATTAAATTTCAATTGTCCAATATTTTGTCCAATATTTTTTGTTAAAATTGATAAATTGAACGAACTTACCTTAAGTGAAGTTCGATTGCAATTATGCTGTCTCGTCCGGATGGATATATGTAGTGCGCTCCCTTGCGCCATCTCCAACAGGCGATTTCAAAGAAAGTAAAAACCGCGCGCGCTGTCCGCTTCCGGCTGGCCACGCGCGCATCGCGCCCTCTTAGGGCCTTCATTTCTTTTAAAGCTGACAAATCTGTTTAAGGGTAAAGGGAGGGTGGGAAAGTCCATCCGGACGAGACAGCATAATTGCAATCGAACTTCACTTAAGGTAAGTTCGTTCAATTTATCAATTATGCAACGTCTCGTCCGGATGGATATATGTAGAGATTTAAAGCTTAGATTTGTCCAAAAATTAAACGTTGTTAAACTTTAATACCTGCGAACATCTTTACAGCCTTACAAGGAAAACAAAAAGAAAAAACCTAAAATTATATTGCTACAGATATGCGAGGAAGTTAGAAATAAACAAAGGAAACAAATTAAATGCTTCTGAAAGAAAATATCCTTCAGGCAAATATCGCTCACTATCTAGGTAAAGCAGTGTTAAGGATAGTAGACTGAAAGGCTGGATCTGAGATTATTGGACGGTTGTAAAACCGTGCAAAAACATTAGAGGATCTTGACCAGCCAGCTGTGCGTCGGATCTCATCCACATTAATGCCTCTAAAGGCTGCAGCGGATGTTGAGGCATGGCGTGTAGAGTGAGCCGAAAAAATAGAAATATCAATACCCGCCGCGCTCAACTCCGCCTTAACCCAACGTCCTAGGGTTTGGGAGGAGGCTGCATTGTATGGAGGACGGCTAGAAATAAACAATGCGTCACAGTCCTCGCGTCTGAGACTGCGTGTGAAGTCCAAATAGAACCTCGTTAATGAGAAGATACAGAGCTCTGGTCTGTCCAGAAAGGGTTTGAATATGAGCAAGGGCTGGGGCTTGCCTACTCCAGAAGTCTTAAGCCTAGCTGGAACCCTGATAACCAAGGTGTCTGAAAAAACGATATTCGCGAGTTTAATTGCTGCAAAAGTCTGTATTCTCTGTGCAGTAGCGAGAGCCAATAAGGTTATCAGCTTCTTAGAGATAATGTCCAAAGAGAGATTCTCATGAGGATATAAAGAAGCTAGATGTGAGACAACTATAGAGGGGTCCCAAGTGAATTCGTAACGAGGGCGTTGTGGTTTCAATGCAGCCACCCCCTTACAAAAACGCTTAACTAATGGGTGAGAGCCTACCTCCTCAGAGGTAAGCAGAGAAATAGCTGAGCGATAAGTATTCAATGTCGAGTAAGAACCAATAGTCGGTAAAGCGGTGGACAGGAACTCTAAGACTGCTGTAATTGATGGCTTGAAACAACTTAATTGACGTTGTCTGCAAAAGTGCCACCATAGTCTGATAGGTTTGGAGTATTGCTTCGTTGTGCCCTCTGAAATAGATGCAATGGTTGTATCCAACGCCGATGCTGGTGTGCCCCTGATCAAGAAAGCCTGCCGGATAACTTGGCGGCTACCAGGGAAATCCTGGTCCACGCCGGGTGGAATTCCCTGAAAGGGGAAGACAACATATTAATGTCAGGTTCGAAACGAATCGTGCGATTAACGACAAGGCGGTTGAACAAGGGGAACCATGCCTGAGCCGGCCACCAAGGGACAATAACCACTCCCTCCGCCCTATCTCTAATAATTTTCCGTAGCACTCTTAAGATAAGAATAAATGGCGGGAAGGCGTAAAAGTAAAATCCTCCCCAATCGATTGAAAAAGCATCAACTGCATGAGCTAAAGGGTCTGGGAACCAGGAAATAAAACAAGAATGTTTTGCGTTAATTGAAGAAGCAAATAGGTCCAGATCGAAAGGGCCAAAATGCGATTGAATACTGTCGAAGTAGCTCTGTTCCAGAGACCATTCTGTTTCCTCCGACACGATCCGAGATTCGGCGTCTGCCTCAAAGTTTTGAGCAGAGGGAATATATGCCGCGTAAATAAATAGGTCTCGGTCTGCACACCAATTCCAAATTTCACGAGAGAGATTGGATAAGTGGGGAAATTTGATTGATCCCATTCGATTGATATACGAGAGTGCTGTCGAATTATCCACTCTAAGTAAGATATCACATTTCTCCAAATGTGAGGCAAAACATCTCAATGCATGGAAAGTTGCAAGGAGTTCTAAATAATTGATGTGGTTCTGTCTTTCTTCTCTCGACCAAAAGCCGTGAGTACGGGTCTCACCGCATACTGCACCCCAGCCTGATAAGGAGGCATCTGTAAAAATTTCGAGCACAAAACGGCCCGATCTGATGACATTGCATTGAGAATTGTCAGAAAAAACGTCCTTCCACCAAAGAAGATCCGTCTTAATTGAGGCTGGGAGCATCATCTCTGCTTCAAAATTCTCATCCACGGTTGAGAGGGCTAGAAACTTCTCCCTTTCCATAATCTTAGTGTGCATAATGCCATATTGGACTGCAGGGCAGACTGAGATTAAGGAACCGATATAACTCGCAAAAAATCGAATTTTACAAGCTCTCCTTTTAAGCATCGAACAAGTTAACTGAAGAAGTTTATATCTCTTCTCCGAAGGGATTGAAACCGAAAATTGATCTGTATTAAAAGTAAAGCCTAGAAAAAGGCAAGATTTTGCCGGAATTAGCACACTCTTATGCTCGTTGATCAAAAATCCGAGGGAAGTAAGGAGTCTAATTGTGGCAGAGACGTTCTCTGTACATCGCTGAAAGGATGGTGCGATAAGAAGGAAATCATCCAAATAAACTACTGACAGGAAACCCTCCTGTCTGAGATTGTATAAAATCGGTTTTAAAATCTTCGTAAAGATATAAGGGGCTGAAGCGAGACCGAAGGGTAGAACTCGAAATTGAAATAACTGGCCCCGGAAACGAAAACGTAGAAATTTTCTATCCTCTCGATGAATTGGAACAAGCAGGTATGCGTCCTGTAGGTCGATTGAGGCCAAAAAATCCTTTGGAGAAATTAAACGGACAACTGTCTTCCAATCCTCTAATTTAAAATGGGGCGCAACAATGAATTCGTTAAAGCGTTTCAGATTTAAGATAAAACGCCAACCGCCTGAGGCCTTCTTAATGATGAAAAAAGTCGAAACGAACTGGCCTTCACAGTCAGAGACTGGCTCGATTGCCCCCTTTATTTGCAATCTCAGGATCTCCTGATGGCAATTACGTTCTTCTGATTTTGAAAGACGAACGGTGGGTTCGGAGACCTGGTAAGGTGGATGGCCCTTAAAGGGGAGTCTATAACCGGAGATAACTCGAAGTATGACTGGGTCTGACGTGATCTGCTTCCAACTAGGGAGGAAAAAAGCCAGTCTGCCCGATATAGGTACCTGTTCCGAGCCTAGCGTCTCCACGACCTCGAGCGGGACCGAGTCTTCTTCGACGACCTGTGAGTTCTGCTCGACGCCCCTGCTCGCTCCGTCCTCCGCGATCTCGCTTGCTGAACAGGGGCACGAAAGTTTCCCGCTCGTGAGGAAGATGCCTGCGTTGGCGGTTTGATAGGTTGTTGCACCTTTCTCGACAAGTTTAAGGATGTGTTGGCGATCTCCTTCGAAGACTTCTCCATCACTGACGCCTTCTTGACCTCCTCGCCAAAGGATGCGCCAAATAGAAAGTCATCAGTCGGGATGGCATCGGCTGTATTTTTGGCCAATAAGTTAAAAGCAGGCCGAATCTGCGCTCGTCTGGATAAAGATAAGCGATAAAATAAATCCGCCAGGATCTTGGCTCCATCACTGACTTTAGTGATTGCTGAACGAACATCGGCGTCAAGAGATTGTTGGATCTCTGGTTTCAAAAAATCTGAAATGGCCTCTCCTAAGGCACATAGCGCCGTGCCAAGCTGGTCCTGGTTCATGCAGCTATGTTCGTCCCTCTTGGCAATGGAGTTATTTTTTAACACGGATTTGCATTCCGGGTTTAACCTGGGGGCCTTTAGGAAGGACACGTCTTCCGAAAGAACGTATTTTTTAATTAGGGCCTCGCGCTGTTCGACTGAGAGGCCCTTGCGCGTGAAGTCGCGCCATTTCTGGACGACTAGATCGTTCCAGGAAAGGGCCTCTGATGTATCCAGGTCAGGACCGAAAAGTTCTCTAGCTAGAGTATCCGCCGACAATGCGTCTGCAACTACACCGGGTGCAGCTTCCCCCTCCTGAGCAGGCGTCTTAGGCAAGGGGGGTACCTCCTCGTCCAAATATTCGGTAGTCGAAGCTACAAAAGACGAAGGGTTATTCCGAGAATCGGAAAAGGTTGTGTCGATTCCGCTGTCTGGGTTTACAGATCTGGGGATCTCGTACACACCTAAGTCGTGCGGAACTCCTTCCCGGCTAGCGGGTTCTGTTATAGAATTCGCGTCTGAAGCGGGGATAAAAATCTCCTCCGTAGCAATAACATCTTGCTCGGAATCCGACGCTCGGTCCTGATGAGACAGAGATAAGGGGGACTCCCTAACCTCTCTTTCCGTTAGAACGGAAATCAGACGCGAGAGTTTCTCCTCGATGCCTGCAAGACGGTCCCTCGACGACGACCGCTTCCTCTTCCTCGATCGGTGTTCGGATTTACCCATACTGAAGACTAATTCAGTCAGAGAACCGAAAAATCGCAGCTGGAAAAAGTTCGCACTGTTGAAGAATCACGCAACAGGAAAACAATGAAGGCCCTAAGAGGGCGCGATGCGCGCGTGGCCAGCCGGAAGCGGACAGCGCGCGCGGTTTTTACTTTCTTTGAAATCGCCTGTTGGAGATGGCGCAAGGGAGCGCACTACATATATCCATCCGGACGAGACGTTGCATAATTTTATATTACATCTAAATTTATAAAATTTTGATAAAATATGTGTTATTGATAAAAATATATACTCACGCATGAAAAGAAATACACAACACATGAAATACATTTAATAAAATCTACAATATATTTTTTACAGCCAACACACATTTGTTAATTTTGAAAAGTATTTAATAAAATTGATATAAAATTTATAACAAATAATGTATAATTGATATAAAATTTATATGATAAAAATATTCTTATAATTACTATTATTTAATTTTAAAAAATTTAAATTTAAGAAATGTTAAAATTTTATTAACGTATTTTATTAACGTATTATTAATGTATCACGAGTACAATAGTACTCCATCTTTCTACTGTAATTATTTGAATCTTGGATGATTAACGCGTGTGTTATTGTTCACCATTTACACAAAGAGTAGGGCGAGTAACCGAGGAGTAAATCAAATTTTAATTACATTAACGTCGTGGTGCATCCAATTAATCCTGGTTCCTTGCTCAGTTGCGAAAAGTTTCATACACTAATCAACGCATCCCTCTCCCACGTCCTCTCTTCGATGCCTTCTCGAGGATGCATCTCTTCAAGTTGAAGTCTTGGAAAGCAGCTCATCTCTTGAGCGAGCGCTTATACACTTGTCCCACGCTCGGCCGAAGTATCAGACTTTTTCGTCCGGCCATTGTTCTCGGTGCACTTGAGGCAAGTAGCGGTAAACAGGCATCGAGGGTTTCGTCATAGATAATACGGTTGTCGATCTACCCTCGAGCTACCGCCCCCGCTGGAAATGGGCTGAGCAAGAACGGAGATGCCGCGATATGATATCGTCTGTAATATGCTCCGATTCGTTCGGGAATCTCTCTGCTCGATGCCGAGCTCCACGAAGGACTTAACTCGATCGTAACTATTCGACGTATGAGTCTAACAATGGGAATTCTTTTCGACGTCGGATGCTTCTCGAAGCGCATGCTTAATCTTTAGACACCCGTGATAGATGGAAGTAATTTCACATATCCTGAAGATTTTGTTAAAAGAATCATCTTCCAGTTCAGCACGTTGAAAACTTGCATTCTCCATTAATGAGGAATTTATCCTATTTATTAAAGCGCGATAAAGGCAGAAGAAAACGGGCTCGGTACGCTCTTCCAATAAATGCTTCCACCGCAATCCTACAGAATAGCGAAATCGTAGGTATCCACACTAGTAGCAAATGGAAAATTGAGCCCTCGTACGATTTTAGTGCGGCACGTGTTGGATCTGAGAACGCATATTACCCCGACGTGCTGCTATCTTCCGTCATACTGTATAACGTTCCTTCGAACTCGCATCTACGAAGATAGTATAAAGTCTACAACTATAGAGAACTATAAAAGTCTAGTCGACCGTGTAATACACGATACATATTTCTGTGCTTTTATAATACGTCGTTGCTTTCATAACATTTAACAAATGTGTCGCAAAAAGAGAAGCATTCTGTGAAAACCAATTTCGCATTTTGCGAAAAAAATCCTCGATTTTCTTAATTAAACTCTTAATTTCAATAATCATGAAAGATGAAGTTACGGTTTTATATATATATATATATAAATTACAAAATTTTATTGATTGCAATTTCTGCAAAACTTTTGATTTCTCAAAATATTTTTTGTTTAATTAGATTTCTTCTTATTCTTATTAACAATTTATAAATGTACCGAAGATAGGTAAACTTCAATTTACTATTTGAAGAAAGTTATACAAGAGCGGTTACAAAGATATAACGCGTAAAGGGATGGGAATATATACATCTAAAGGGAAACCGCAAAAGTTATCTTGCTTGCTTTCTCTCTCCATGTACTTCGTCATGACGCTTTTCGCCCTCTCTTTAATTCGGTTTGCGCGAAACAAACAGTTCGCTCAACCGGCGTGTAATTGTCCGTAATTCGATCTTCTAACACAGTTTAAACGCAAAAACTCACGCGTAGCACGGTCTCTGCCACGGGTTGCAGTGCGGGTCCGAGCTGCGCGCTCGTGTGTTTAATTGAGTGTGCTAATTAAGGGTGCGATTGAATCGTACATGCGGCCTTCATGTATGTTCGTCTCTAAGCGTGCATCTGCCCGTACTCTGAACACTTTTATCTCTCTCTCTCTCTCTCTCTCTCTTTCTCTCGTGTGAATCCGTGTGATTGTCTGTGGGTGGTTGAATGTTGCCTGTACTCTAGCACTTGTGGATCGTTGTGTCGCTCAATCGGAAAGGAAAAACGAAAATACGAGTACTCGGCAAGGCTGAATTTGCTGAACGTTCTTTTTCTGCCTCCCCTTTTTTCAAAAACATTTCGCGTGCATTGTAACGATGTTGTTTGCTGTGACGGCTGTATTCTGCCGCGAAATGAAAGTTTCTGCGGCCGAATTCAGTTCTGTAAAGTTTCATTGTTCCTCGTATGCACTAATATCTTTTTTTTTATTATACTTGTTACAGTTAGTTTGACGGAGCTTTGTTGCACTCAGTGCTTGTCGGGTTACGCGTAGCAATGTCAACATTTAAGCTACCGCGTTTTAGTTCTTTAGTTATCGGACTTTCAGATAAGATAAAAATGTAAATGTAGTACGTGTTGCAACAATGTGTGAAAATGAAGTATTTACATATTTTCAATTATTCTTTTACGCGGGTAATGTGATGTCAAACATTGTCTATGTATAACATAGAGAAATTATACGGAATATATAACAACGATCAGAGAATTCTCAATTTGTGTATAACAATTCACGACGTGCGATTTTTATAGATTTACGTTTCAAATTTGTACCATATAATTTTTCGTGCAAGTTTAATTGTGTTTGCTAGAATAGCGAGTTGGCAATATAATATCTGTTGAACATCATTAAATTTACTCTGCTCGTTGCATATTTTACAATATGTATTATCACAGATATCATTTCATTATTGTGTAAAAATATAGCTACCCAAGAAATTATCTATAAATAACCCGCTTCAACAGCGTTATTCTCTTAATTTTCGCGATCCTTTATCTGATCATTTTCGTTTGATGTACCTTTATGCACCTTTTCCTCGGGTTGTTGGAACGATCAGAAAGAATCTTTTAGGAAGCTACGCGCGTCTAATGAGAAGGCGCCTGCTTAGCAGGCAGGTCGCTAATTTCTCTGTGCAATTACGAATACGGATGCGAATCATCAATTTAGCTACCGCAATACGTTTAGCTCCAATTTGAATGATCAGACATTTATAAATGAAAATGATAAATTTCATTTTCATGCTGTGGCTACACATAACAATAAATAATAGCGATTTGATTATTAACAGACAATCATACCATTTTTCTCAACAACCGCTGTATCCTTTTCATCTACTTGGTTATTAATTTGCATTATGCAGCGTTGCAACGTTCTTATTTCTTATTTACGATCGGATTACATCCGCGATGCTTTTATTTACATGTATGTCTCATGTACAGGATTATGTAATAGCGTATAAGAAACATCAGAGTTCGGGTGGAAGCAGGAGAAACGGCACAATAAATATCGCATATAAAATATCACGATAAACGGAGCGCATTGTGAGTGCGTTATCGTTATTATCATTTTTATGGCAGCACAAAGCAGTGAATCTCCGTGTTCCATTCCATCCTCCACAAAGCGCGGTTCCCCGACCACGAGATTAAAGGGGAGAGAACGTGCTTCATGCATTAGAAGTTCTAATTTAGGACTAAATGGGGATGCGACAAAATTAAGATTCCTCCGTCGGGAGAGGTCGAACGTTGGACGAAGGAATTACGCCAATTTGGAATTGGATACAGAATTCGCGAACCTTAGAGCCGGACTTTTCGCACGATTAATCAAAGTCAGTCAGTTGTTTAGAGTCGGAAGTCGCTGCTTCATTCATTTACAGATTACGTTCGCTATCTCGCATCGATCTGCACTTAAGCGTTTTCGCTTAATGCGACTTGCATTGTATCTCAAAGTAGCGCGCAATGGCAGTGCGAACATTTTCGTCTCTCGAGGGAAACGTCGCGGTGCTTAACTTTTTGAGAAATGCACCCTTCTTTATATGTAAATTTTTACACAATATAAAATTTATGTAACAGTACTTGTAACAAATTACGAATGCATAATTCCTTCTTTTTATCCGTTAATACTCTGACACTTCGTACTTTGCTAATTCTTACGATCGATAGAACAGTATTCGCATTTTCTCTTTGCATGAAGTGTATAAGATTTATCTTGAGCACACTCAATATTATTTCATCTTTACAAATGATTCCGGTCACGTGTTTCCCTCTGACAACTTTACGAAGTACATACGTACAGTTGAGAGCATCTGTCGACTGTACGGAGTCGTGCGCGTTCACGCGATTAAACGCGTTACTGTCTGAGAGTTACTTCCGCAAATGTGCTCTCCAGGCGAAGGAACTACAGAGCATCCCTTGAAAGTAAACGCCTGGAGGACACGTATCGTTCGCTAAGTATCGTGAAATGATAATTCTATTTACGTCCACAAACTCTTGAATAGATTTTGATTCTGAAAAATAGAAAAGCTGAAGAACCAATCAGAGTGTAATCACAGTTAGGAGTTATTAAATTCTTATTTAATGTTCAGGCACAATTAATGTGCACTGGCGATGATTAATGCCAGTAAAATGTCAAATGTCTTTAGCGAGTTTGATCCCCTATTCAACCATGATCGAGAATTAATTGAACTTTAGAAAGTGTCTTTTCGAAACTGTGATTGCGCGATTAGTATATGAATTTCATTATATTTTCCCCCGTTTGATTAATTTTATTTACGTTACTAAGCTGTGAAAAAAAAACAATGGTTTATCTCGATAGTACATTTTCCGAGACAAGCTGCTCTAATTCACACAGGATCGTAAGATCGAATCAGTTTTTGATGTGTTCTGTTATATGTATCTTTTTTATTTCACAAATTTAATGGGCTTCGGACTTATTGGATCGGAAGCTCATTGGAACGCGAGGGTCAGTCTACATCCGTTCATGTGGCTATCCGGCTTTTATTTACTTCTAGTATTCCGGCTGTAACACTAGCTCTCCTCTTCAGCCTATTTGGTCGCTCCTACGAGCTATTAGACCAAGAATTTTTATGGAATGCAGTAAAAGAGTAGACCTCGAATAGGTCGAAGAGTACCGTCTCTTATCAGAATAATATTCAAGAGCTCGACGATAAGAGTTTGAAAATCGATTGGGAATTTGTTTTTCCTCTTAGACGCATCGTCCATTCTCGCTTCGTAAGTCATTCGGTCGCATATTCTTTGTGCTTTCTTCCTGCGATGATAGTCTTGTACGAGAAATGTTCGTATCGGTCCACGTTTTATCGAGCCATTGTTGCGATTCACAATGAACGTGGAATTTGATACATTTGCCTTCCTCTAAGGAGTATACAGCTGCAAATTGTCTCGGGGTCGTATATATCCCTGCGAGAATCAGGATTCTTCAAGATCGTGCATTCGTACGTTACGCGAGGTCACCTTATCTTTGAAAATTATCAGTTATGTAAGAAAAAAATGTATGCTGAGGCATGTCTCGTGTATCTGCGATATTCTTATCTCGCAACCTTGACGCTCGCGACGAGGAACAGAATGAAAATTAGGTCACGCATCATTGTGTCATACGATTGAAGGCTGTCATGCTTTTGCAAATTTTTTTAGAAATTTCCTGATGAGCGTGAAAGGAAATGACAAGCGTTATTTTATACGAATTACGAGAATGATTAGCAATGATCAAAAATAAGCAGAGTCTGATTAATCTATCGAATAAACGTGTGATATCTGGTGAGCAAATTAAAATTCTTCCGTTTCGTTAATCTTTCGTGAAATTAAAGCAAACTAGGCGTTCATGAACGTTGGAATCGCGAGGCGCAGGTTTGTTTGATGACGATCTGCTAGTAATTTAAGGGTAGCTTTGCACCACCGCACCTCGCGTCTGTTACGTAATGATGGTCCTCGTTTCGCATCCTGACGCAATTGTCAGCAAGGAGCAAGCTATGTACACTTGGCTGGGTACACAAGCTCTGAGATATGTACGTGTGTGTGTATATATCTCAACCTCTCGAACGAGATCTTAATCGAGAGCCACGGCCCGTTGCACCGGGAGTAAACTCGTAGATGTCGAAACTAGACGGCAAAGATCGCGAGGAGTCGGGAGCCAGCGCAATTCGTGGCAATGATTTATTTACTCGGGTGGGTAGGGTAATGAACTGATGGAAACTTGTTAACCCGGAAACGCTCCTCGAGATACGGGCGATAGCGCGTTTGCTTTCGACTGGTAAAAAGTTGGCGATCGAATCGTGTCGCGCGTCTGTGTTTCCTCGATTAAAATCCTCGCTTTACTCTGATCTGTATACAATAAAAAAATAACTACAGAGAAATTGCACGAAGATTGTAATTAACACGCAAGATGTTGAAACGTAAGAAACATTATCAGTAGACGGTGTTGATAGACCAATGACGGACAATACGCAGTGCGTGGCAGGACGAAACCGGTGTCGTTAACACCTGGTTTGTTTAACAAAAGATATACAGAAAATGTTTTTCGTTGCTTTAGCTGTGTAAACAAGCTTTTTCCCTTCTCCGTCGTGCGGACTTTGTTGGCCGTGTCAGGATTCTATTTGCCCGTCGGCTACAAATCACCCGAGTTTTCGATCCTTGCTAATCCTTCGGTTCCGAAGGTGAGGTATCGACGAAAGGGATTTTCCAGACCGGACTGCTCTGAGCTTTCACTTCTTGTTGTGGATCTCCTGACGAGATATCCTCCTTTTTTTCTCCTTGTTTTCTAGATGTCCTTACGTTTACATCCCGCTAAGTCCCGATAAGTCAACAATACGTCCGACAATAAATTTTGGAATAGAAGAGAAACGTATTGATACCCCTTTATCTCGATTATTAGCAACATTTCTCGTAAAAACCAACTAACTAATTGAACACTTGAATAGCCAGGTGATTAATATTTTTTGCCTATTTTCTGAAAGGTTAAAAATTAATGGTTTACAGTTATATTCTGGTACGTCTTTGAAATGAAAATTTCGCAATTCCAAACTTCTTAGAGCAATAAATCGAGGCGAGCATGGAGCAGGAGAATGGGAAAATGACCGGTATACGGGCGTCCAAAAGCGTAATCGGTCTGCTGGGAACAGAAGAGACATGGAAATCGCGACGACGGACGGTAACTCTCGCGGAAACGAAACCGGCGGAGATAGAGAATCGACCGATGGAGATCGAACTGAACGGTCGCTCGCTCTCTTTTTCTCTCTCAATCTATCTCTATCTCTATTTATATCTATATCTCTATCTTTCTCGATGCACGCGAATGTGTACGGGCCGAATCCCTCCGCGCAGTTAAATCCCATCGGAAATGCCAGGTACCCTCTCCGTGCAGACCGCGGACGGCCGGTCGCTCGGGGCTTTAAATAAATAAAGAGTGACTCGCGAGAGGAGTGAATGGTGGATTCGGCGGGCCTGAGAAGGATAACGGCAAGAGGGAGTGGAGAGGACGGACGATGGACGGCATACGGGGGTGGTGGTCGAAAGAATGGCAGATCGAGAGGGACCGAGCCGCGTCATGGGAGCCATGCATCAACCCCTATTACCCGCGACAGCCTAACTATTGGCTTCCCGCTGGCTGTAACTGAAATCTACAGGAAACCCGTTCACCTCGTTCCCCGGGAGTCGGGCTCCGGGATGAGGCAGATTCGCGATTCGATCGAGACGCGTGATCCAATCGCCAGGCGTTGAGAAATCGGAATTAAGAACTCAAGTTATTTCTTTTGTTAATATGTGCGAAGTACAAAAAGATCCTCGTCTCTCAGTACCTTGGATTTTTTTTTATGTCGGAGGATCCCTAATCTTAAAAGTTTTCATCAACGACGCGAGTTCGTCTTATCTTGAAAAGTTTGCTGCGAATACATTCTATTGCCCTGTATTTGTCATTACGAATCCATCATTCGTCATCAGTCTGCTTTATCATTTTCTGTTATCGTAAAAACACCTTCGTCCACGGAAAGTTGTGGAACCGTGACCTACCTCCCGATTGATCGGAAGGTAACGACAAAATAAAGAGCGATTCGTCGCTACAAGAGTTTTCCGTGCATCGCGTGACTTCCAGCGGATAAAATCGGTTTCGTCGAGAAATCCACCGGAAAACCGCCGGCCTTGATCGCTAACGGAAGATTAGACGATTAACTAGCGCCGTGTACATCGCGTGTAAAGTATCCCGCCTCCGTTTCCCTTGAGAAAGCGTAAAATGATGCACGCGCGATCGTTATTCATTGCAGAATAATATATTTAGAGGGTAAGATTGTCGTTTCGGCCGCGTCACGCGCGAAACGCGAACATTTTCATTCCCACGTGACGGTCTATGAACCGTCCATTTTGGAGTACGATTACCGTGTTTCGATTAACGATCCCGCCGTTGTTGCTCATCGTGTCGCTTTTCCGTCGTCGTGCTGAAATGTTTATCTGACGAGCGCTCGTTAGCGCGAATATCGAATCTCTATTTGAAAATTCGCATTTAGATCTAGAGATTTGACATGTTGCGCCGATTAATGTTGGAATTCGTTAACCGGTATCAATCTGTCCGGCTATCTGATATCGGTTTATTCGATTCTCGGATAACCTTGAAAAATACTAAATCGTACAATTAAATTGAAACTAAATTGACCAAAGAAAAAACATATTTGTGGTATACACGTGCATCTGCGAACTACCATGCGATGTTCTGTTTATTCGATCAAATTAGAGAATGTGTTTTTTTAACTCTTTTGATACAATCAAAAGGGTCTTTCGTGTCCAACCGATTTATTAAATTCTCGCATAAGCCTACGTAAAAAAATTATACTAAATTTTGTTTCTGTGTATCTAGACATATCAAAGTATATTCATGAATTTTTGGAGATTTTTAAAATCGATTTAAATAGTTGAAAAATGACATAGAAACGAAGGATCCATGTTTGTACAGATCGGTTACCGTTAAAAATAATTTTATTATTTATTAATCCTTATTATACTAAACGTGAAAAATAATTTATTAATAAATGAAAATAATTTTATTAATAAATAATTTTATTATTTATTAATAAAACAAAAGCGGAAGGATTGCATGTATTTGCGAAAATTGTTTTTGCCTCTTCGTCTACACATCAATTGCACGACTGATCAGGCAAAGTGCGATTCGTCGTGACCTTTTCTCTGCTGATTTTTGGCCGGGACGAAATTCGTCGATTGTCGCACAGGGAAATAGAAACAGTGAGGAAGGACCGGGTATTTTCCTGTCGGAAAACGAATCGAGCTGCATGAGAGAAGCCTCTGGAGACAAAAGTTTCTTACGGATGAAAAAGGTGTGGCATGTCGTTTTTTTGTTCGATAATTTCAACACGACCGAGCAAGTCGATGTCGATGTCGATATCGATACCGAGGTGAACGAATTTGAGGAATGGTATCGGAGTTATCGGTCAGAATACGACGGCGCATAATTTTGTTTGGACGAATCATTGTTGGTCATCCGCTAACGGCGTGCCACCGATGAATCCGTTTACATGGCAGCTGTCCCGCCTGTTAAATTGCGGCGAATGATTGATGTCGAGTGCGGACGATTGACGGGAAGATTGCCCGGAGTATGCGCAAGAAATCGTAATGGATTATTATCGGGAGCGATTTATCGTTTATGAAAATCAAATGTGCCCGGAGCGACTCGTAATCGAGCTTTGAGTCGGGCTGAGAACACGCGAGCGACAAACGCGTAAATGATTTGTTAATACTGAATTATTCAAAGATCATTTAAGATTGTTTTAGCAGCAATTTACATAATTACAATATTGTCTTACTATCGTTCCTTTTTATCGCTTTCGTTAATGTTGGGCATTTGCTGGAAGAATTTACTTGTTAGTAAATTGTTATTGTATTTACTTGTATCAGAAATTAAGTTTACACACACACATATTTTCCAGAAAGAAAAGCATAATAGTTACAAAGAAATAATTTGTAATAAAAAATATACATAAGTATATATATTCGCTTTTGAATATAAATTATTAATTATTTTATTACATGAATTATATAAATTGTTATATAAATTATTTTTTTTATAACTACCTTATGTTTTCTCTTTGGGAAAAACTTTAAAAATTTAATAGGATTCTAAATTTCTCAATTTTTTTTATTCCTTATCCTATGTAAAAACTGTCAATTAGGAATAATGCGTGAGTACTGTGGTATTTTAATAATTAGTATTTTCCGAGCCGAAAATATTAGAACATCATCGCTTAAATTCGAGAAAAAACTTAACGGTTTCCGCAAATAATTGAGAAAGGACGAGAGGCCCATCAAATAGATTAAACGGGCGAGTGCTGCAGCTGTCGCGCGGCATTTCGACTTCCCGATTTCTCGCGGATCCTCTTTGCGCCCCTTCGGGCCGGTGCCTGAGTTAATCCTTAACGTACGTCGCGATTTCGCGATCTGCATACTGCTTACTCCCGAAGTAATTTCACCGGGGCTTAGAGAGAAGGGCGACCCCCGGGAGGGCGCGAAACGGTTTGCCCGACGTATTAAGTCGTCGGCACGACGGGATTAACGATCACTCTAACGCTCCTCGCGATTTCGTTCGCACCTACTTCTGGAGGGTTCAAGCGCGCGATGTGCGTTCTTAGGACGTTATTAGCGCTATATTAGGGCAAGGTTTGTAGCAATTCGCAGCCTCGGCTCTGCACGATCCGTCCAAAGAACGAATCCTTGAATCAGCTTCACAAGGCATCGCGCTTCGTAAGTTTAATCCTAAACTTGATTAAGCGATGAAACTAACGAATATAACAGCATGTCATGATAATATATATATAAAGTAGGTATATGTTATATAATATTGGAGGAGAGAAAGAAATGCACACATATTATATTTTTAAATGTAATTTTTAATTATTTGTAAAACTTATTTTTTAATAGTATAATTATAAAATACATTCCAATTATTTTAGAATATTTAGATTACTTTACAATATTACTCGCAAGATATATTTCGTCTGTTGTGTATGAGGCGCTTAGGTGAACTAAGAAATATATTAAAGCAGAGAGGTCGAAGTTTGCTCCGATCTTGTCTTTTCACGTGCTTTTGAATTAAGATTCTCTTAAGTATATACATAAAGTAATTATTAACATGTTAAAAAGTATAGAAACTGAATATTGATGAAATGATTAATATACAAGTGAAAATAATATTTTTAAGAAAATATGTTTGAATATATTGTATAGAAAGCAGTTATTTAAATATTAATTGGGACGTTAATTTCAACAATAAACATGTCACACATTTTATCTCCTTTATTTATACATATTACATATTTATTATTTTGAATATAAGCAGGCTAATTACAGAAGATGCAAAAAGGCAATATGGCAATAAACTGCAGATAAAACTTTTATTGTTAATTTTATTTATATTAATGTACATTATATATATCCGTATTGTTCTTTATTGAATAGAAAATTGACGGCCGAGTCAACATACGTATTATTACATTACGGTGAAGTCCACGAATAATTCCCGTAATAATTTTTGTTACAGGTAAGCGCTGCTGGCCCTCTTTGACATCGTTTTCTCTGGCACACAAAGCTTTTAGTAAGTTAATTAAACTTTCCACAAGTAAAGGCGCACAGCTGCCTTTTAGTTGCGCGGCTTTAATTTCGTTGACGTAATTAAAAATATGTATAAAACACGGCGGACGGCCGATAATGAACGTTAAAGCGATTGTGCGATACGCGGTTTTAGGCGAGGATCAAAGCGAAATTAACTCGGATAATTTACCGAAAATTGCGGACATTTAACATCCTGCCGTATTTCGACGAGCGCGCTGAAATTTTTAAGATTTTGCATTTCGTGGTTGCAGTAATTTTTTTTGATAGTGAGAATTGTTTGCCTCGTATGTTGACCGTATTTCGTCGACTGTACTTAGTTAAACAAGGATTACATTGAATTTTCTACCATTCACTATCTACGATAAACTTATGATATATTGCAATTTGATGAAACTACGGCAAATAACTGCCTAAAATTTTTTGTTTTATTTTTGTTTCATTTCGTTTCACCGCTCGCGTTCCGTATTTTATAACATTTCATTTTCTATATTTGACGATAGGTTTTTTAAACACGAAAGTGCAGTTTAAATGAAATGACATTTGGAAATGTAAACGTAGATAGAAAACAGTACTAGTACGCGCCGTGGAGTTTATTAAAAATCGCTGAAATAAATCTGGGACGAGTGTACTCGAAAGATACAACTTCTAATTTGAAATCTGCAAATATTTACCAATTTAGTATACTTTTTTAAATAACAGTACAGTTTTTACATAATTTTACATGACAAGCTTGATGCTTGTACACCGCGGAGAGCGGACAAAGCGTCCTTTATGAAAGTTGCAAGCATTTACAATGACGACGGACACTCCAGTTTTAGCTTGTATAATGCGTTCTATTGACGTCACCAACTCTCCTTGTAGATGGAGGTATGTCTAATAGATTTTTCCGGAAAAATTCTTTGTACTGGTTTATTAAAACGAAACTCATTATGCGTTCTGAAAATTCTCAGCATCTTCAGCAGCATCTCGTGAGTATCTTTCATACCTGATCATTTCAGCAAATAGGTCGATTACTCGATCGATTACTCGAATTTAATTTTACCATCACTAAGAGTAATTAAACATCATTATTGACCTCAGTTTTCACATAAAGATCAACATACTACCATCTTGTTTACTCGTCCTTCGGTCTTCTCCTTTAACCTCTTGTCGCGATAGTTACGACTTTCCTCGGTAATTATATTATTAAGCGTTTTCAGATGGTTAGTGAAGTGCCCTCGTAAATGCCCGGTTCCGCAAATCGTTCACAAGCGCAATCAATCCCGCTCAAGATTCGTTTCTGGAACTTGGAATTCGTCGATCACGCAATCAGTCCCGAAGAGCCCGTCGAGACCCTTCACAGTGGGCGGCAATTCTGCCGTTTTCGTTCCAACGTCAAGGACGTTGAAATGGAAGGAGTTGATTATGCTCGAATCTTTTCCCGTCTCTCTCTCTCTTTCTTCGACGTATCTGTCTCTTCGCGAAAACAGTAATCTCCGCCTCGAACAAACACTCCGAACTCTCGCTGAGTAGCGCTCGTCGAACGAATGGAAATGCACGACCTTCCTTCCCCTATTTTCTTCACCCCTTTTTCTCTCTTCGCCGACTTGAGAATCAGCGACTTGCCATCCCTATCCTCGGTGCCCGCTTTCGCGGATGCACTCGCGAGGCTTCTGCTTACACGTTTCCATCCCCTCCGTTATTTGTCTCTGAAACTTTTTCATCTGCTCGACTCGCGGATGGTCGGTACGCGAAAGTTTCGGTTGTTTTAAGCGCGCCAGCCTATTGCTATAACGGGCCCGGACTGAGTGGAGGCAAACCATTTGCGACGTCGGTGCTTTATTGCCATCCATTGAACTTCTTCAGTGTACTTTTCCCGGTGAACGCTATCGTTAAGCGGCGCGCACCACAGTTGCGACTATGACGATGCACGTTAAAAGAAACGGGTTTTTTCAAACGGCCAATGTTTAACCTTAAACTCTGGCTATTATGTTAATTACCCAAGTGGAGCCCATTCGAGTATTGCTCGGAAAGCGTTACTACTTCCACGTTAACTTCAAGGGTATGTGTGTGTGTGTAGGAGAGCGAAAATCGACAATTAGATGAGATGATAAATCATTTTAATTTTATCGATAACGACGTGAAATATCTCGATATATTTTGTTAAAGAGAAATATTTTATCGTGATATTTACAGTTTATGAAATTATTGTGATCGAACACACATAGTAACTGAAATTATCAGATCTTCACTAATTTCAGATGCCGATTTGAGAGATTCTGATTGTAATACAAGATTCTAGATGTTAACGTATCATCTCACATTGACAATAAAATCAACAAAATCTACATTTTTCTTTATTTTCGACTGATAAAAATCGAGATTATAGATGAGGCAACTTGCTTATTGCTGTAACGACGATCATTTTCTTTGCCAGTAGTATTTTTACAAATTCAAATGAAAGGAATTAGTTGACGTCAAACTGGCATATGATTGGTGAGCTACGAGCCGACTTGGTTTGTCAGACTTTCACCGCAGTGATTCATCAATTTTTGAAATCGAAATTCGATTTACATTTTGGAGTTAATGAATCTAATCTCCACTTATAAGATGAAGAATTTATTGCGAAAAATATTACCTCAGCCAGGATTCGAACCTGGAACTCCCCCATTCCGTGCAGGTGTCATACCAATTCGACCACCGAGGCATGTCTTGCTTATTGTAAAAAAAAGAGGAATGCTCACAGAACTACATATGACATTGTGACTTCGAAGAGGAGGCACAAGTAGTGGATAAAACAGACCTTAGGCCTAATACACGAAGAAGAAGAAGAAAAATCGAGATTGAAATTCGTTAAATGCAAATCGTTCGGATGGTGCATCTTCTTAAAATCTTTTTCACGTACAGGACAAGTGGTCTCTCACGGAGAGAGGAACCAAATAGAAACCTGGCGCACTCGCGGGAAAGATCTAGGATCTGTTCAAGCGTATGATAAATACAAGCTCTTCCCTCCGCGAGCACCCGCGCGTAGGGTCTGTTTCGGCCGGGGTGGAAGCTTAAGAGAGCGGTTTCGGGATCGCGGTGGGCGCCTCTCAGATGGACGCGTCCGCGCGCGCGGGTCGTTGCGGCGGAGGGAGGGGGCGGTCGGCGGCATCGTGTCGAGGGTGTTGGAGGGCGCCGCGAGGGAGGAAGGTGAAGGCGTGCGCGGATGAGGCAGCAGGGATGAAAGAGGGTAGAGAAGGACCGAGAGGGAGAGAACTCGAGAGTGGCTCTGCAACCGCCGCGCAGACTCGATGAGTCTCGTACGGGCTCGCGTCCTCTCGGCGTACTCTGGTACCCCATTGGTTACGCGCCGCAGCTCGCTCGGTGGGGGCCGAGAAAGACACATTTGAAAGGCGCGTATACGCTGTAATCCGACTCGACGGCCGCAGCAGCGGTGGTAGCGACGGTGGCGGTGACGGCGGTGGCGGCGGCGGCGGCGGCGTCGGCGGCGGTGGCGGAAGCTTACGCGGCGCCACGCGAGAGAGAAGCTCCTCAGTTGTGTCAAGCTAGGCGATCGAGTAGGACGCACTTTAATCGTTCCGCCTCCGAGTTACTCTCTCTCTTTCACGAACACACACACATACACACAACACACATACACTCACACACGTTCTCTCTTCCTCTTTTTTTCCCTTCCTTTTTCTCCTCCTCCGCCTCCGCGCACGTCTGTCTCCTTCCACACGCTAGACTCCATCGCCGATTGACACACATCCGCCACATCCACACACACACGTACACAAGTGCGAGACCCGCGGCATAAGCGCACATACAACAAACGCACACACAGACAGACAGATACACACGCGCCACTATCACCCCAGTTGGCTATCTCGTCTGCTTCCTTCTCTTCGACGCGAGCAACTCTCTCGACTCTCTTCCGCTTCCGTTTACCTTACGTCTCAATCCGTGAAGTACGCGCGCGTAAGAGCACCGCACGAGCCGACACACGTCACCCTCGTCCACGTCATCGCCGCCGCCTGTCGTCTTTGCCCGTCTTTGCCACCGTCTGAGAAACGCAACGCAAGGAAGAGAGAAGGCAAAGGAAGGCAACGTTGGAGCAAGTCCACGTGATCAGCGCCGCGAAGGGACTCTCCCCCACGTTTAACGCTATACCTCGCCTCGTTCGCTCTCTCTCTTTCCGTACGCCGAGTACGCATGCATAAAGTAGCTCTCTGACTGCGCGCCCCATTGTCTCCCCTCTTTGAATCCGTGTGTGTGTGTGTATGTGTGTGTCTGTGTGTGCCGAGCGCGAGCCACCGGTGCCGTGGAGCGACAGCTTGCCGGACTGAATTGCGAGCGATTCAAGGTCGTCATCGTTGTCGTCGTGTCGCCGTTGTTGACACACGTTTTCGTGGCACACACACGTCGACCGGGGGACAAACTGGGCAAGGAACTGTTCTGATCAAGACTCCCCTAGTTCCTCCCTCATCATCGTCCGATTGCTGCTGGAAAGAATATGTTGTCAAGTTGAATGAGAGATCGCTGCGGAAAGTCACGAGAGACTGGACATTCGGCAAGAGAAGCTCCCCCGAGTAGCGGAGCAGCCGACACGAATAGACGAATACATATCTCTCGCAAGAAGACGCGAGACGGACCACGCGGTTGTCCCAATTCTCCCGCCGATCGTCTCGAGTAAGAGCGATCGAGAAAGAGAGAGAAAGGAGAAAAGCAGAAAAAGATACGTTTCTCGTTCTCGCGAGATTTAAGAGTAGTCGTTAATTAAGTCGTCTAAATGATAGTCGTTCAGACGTTAAATCGTTGAGAGCAATCCCGCGAGACTCGAGAGGAATCAAGTAATAATAATAAGAACGGAGAGAGTCTCGGTTGTTAGGTGTTGTAAAAACGTATGTAAAAACGAGTCGCTAAGTTTTTAGGCTAAAAATAGTAAAATAGAGAAAAAGAAATTTAAGAAACAATCGCGACATCTGCGTCGTCAGGTGACCGTCGAGGAACAAAGAGAATCGCGTCAAGACAATCAATTGTAATTGTAGTGGGTTGGGACATATCCGAGGGGAAGAGAGGGGAAATATTTGCGACTTTTTTCCGGTCAGGGCAGTAATGTACGTGTCTAGTGCGAAATAAGAGGTCGAGCGATCGACTTTCGTGTCTTTATGTGATCTTCAGCCTCTGTACCGATTCTACGTGTGATTCTACACGCTCTACATTATAATATCTATAATATATACACAATCGATATATATACACACATATATATATATTTACACTTATACATACGTTTATACGTATAAACATATCCGATCGGCAAATCGCAACACACGTGATTCGAGGAAAAACGGACTGTAAAGTGATTAAGGAGATTAAGGCTATTAGAAGATAAAAAAAAGAAACTTAAGAATCTCTTTCCCTGGTCCGGCAATAGGACTACTCTCTGTCAATCTTCGTGACAATCATTTTCAGCTAGCTTTCTTAGCGTGTAATTCGAGGTGTATCACCTTTTTTTCGATAGGATAACATTCGCTCGTCGAATTAGTAGGAAGGACGAACGAGAAGAAGACGAAGAAGAAGAAAGAAACATAGAGAAGAAGGAAGGATTAAAAAAAAAAAAGATATATTTCACGTACCTACGTCGTTTCAATTACACGAAAACAAGAGAATCGTGCGAAGTGAGAGACGAGGTCGCCTCCGTCTCTCTCGCGTCTCTTCCGCACACTATATATTTAATCCGCACGCGTAAATTTCCCCTCTCTTTCTTGTCTATCACCCGTCACCATCCGCTTCTTCCGCGGATCTCCCTCTTCGTGGTTGTAACTGTCACCCCCTTTTCGCTCACACACACACTGACAATCATTCGGAAGCTCACTCCCGACGACGCGTTCGCGTTCGCCGTTCCTCCTAGGGTAAATAGCCTCGCACGTATCACCTAGGGATCTCCACCCGGCTGTCTCGATTGCATATGTAGATAACGCTTAGATCACGTTGTTGTTGTATCGATGTAACGTAAGAGTAGCGCGTGTACGTTTTGCGTGCGTGCGTGTGTATGTGTACGTGTATAGCTCGTAAGTAGAATTCAGTCTGTTTAGCGTATACTCGCGTATACATACGGTACCAAAGCGACCCTTCGCGAGTCGAAGAGGGACTAACAGCGCGCGTTTCTCCCGTCCGGACGACTATCCGCATCTCGCGCGATTCAATCGTCAACCGAGTGTGCTCTCTTTCTCTCTCTCTTTCTACCTCGCTGTTTTATCGAGGTCGGCGTAGAACTCGTTATAACGAGAAGTCGAACGGGCGCGTCAGTCGGCTCGTTCGTTGAACGAGAGGAAAGGATAACGAAACGGCCGATCGTGCGTCCTGTCCCAAGGGGAGGACGGCGAGGAAGCAAAAATAAGAGAAACACGAGGAGGACGAGCGTCCCTGAACGGGGACCGGAGGGGAGAGGACAAGGGAGGGTACTCGTTCAAGCTGTGGTGGCCCTCGTACGAGTGGAGCCGCTCGTGCAAAACGGAAACCGCTCGCTGCCAGGCCGCGTCGCTGGAACGTGCCTGCTGGAACGCACAGGAACGCGCAAGGACCCTCTGGGGCCTGCAGCAGTCATTCGCGGCTGCTACGAGTCGCAATCTCTTCCTGCATCCATCGAGCAAGTCCTGGCTCGCGGAGACGATCATCGGCGCTGACGAGACACGTTCCCCTATCACCACGTATTTTCATTCGTACCCGTTCGTCCCGGGTGGTGCGGTGCCCCTGCCCCCGCCCCTGCTAAACGGCATTAACAACCCGGCGGCAGCAGCGATCACCCCGGGGCTGGTAGGACATCTCTTCGGTGCTCAGCAGGCCTGCAACCTCGCCTGCACTTGTTCTTGCAACATCGTTGCTAACTGCAACCCTCATCATCAACACCACCATCAGCAGCAGCATCAGCATCAGCAGCAACAGCAGCAGCAGCAGCAGCATCACAGGACACTCGGTACCACGGCGGTCCTGCTGCAACCAGTTGATCATATCAAAGACACTATGGTGAGTCCACCTTTCTTCGCTCAATCGTTGCCACGAGGAATTCTGCCGAAGGTTAGTCCATCTTCTCTGACAGTACAATTATTTAGCAGTAGATCTGAAAATTCGGATCCCCAATCGTGCCTGCTTCGTACGATCCGTAGCACAATTATCGTCGTATCAAAGATGCTCTGCAGAAATATATTCTGCAGTTGTTATTATTATTTGACTCCAAATAACGCTAAGTAACGAGAGTCTTGGTTTATCTCTTTTCTAATTCTTGTAAATAGCTCATTAAACATTTGCAATGACTAGTTTGTTAGACGAGCTTGTTACTTGTCGACCATCCAATTTGCGTTTTCTCGTGCAATTACATCGATCGCGCGAGAATCAGTTGCCTTTCGTGTCTCGCTATATTCGCAATCCTGACAATGGTGCTATACCCGGTGGGAAATCCGCGTACTCCGCGTGTCTCCGAAGACAAAGCTCTCACGGGGGTTCCTCGGAGGTAACGAACCCTCCAACAGCCAGTAACGAGGGTACTTACTGCCAGGTACGAGTAATACTCCTGTGCACTGCGAAGGATAGAAGCGGTGAATCAGGAATGGATTTAGTCGCGACGAGCCACGATGAATTACTTCCTACGTTTGCCGTGTAAACAGGGGGAGTATCCTCACCGAAAACCCAGGCTTGGCGTGAATTCGCTGCCGTTCGTTCTCGCTTCTTCTTCCTCCTCTTCCTCTTGCTTCTCCTCTACGCTTGGTAAACATTTCGTGGAGAACGCGGACAGTGCTTTAAATCCCGGACTGTGTCTCTACGGGGGCATCCTCTTTAATCCTTCGATCGACAGGTGTCGAGCAAGAGAAGAGGGAAGGAGCGAGAGAAACATGAGCGGAAGGCGTCCCGCTTCGCGACGTGACATCCCGCGATCGAGAATCCCGAACAAACCTACCCTTTCCGCCTGATCGGATGATCGGATCGCTCGTCGATCCCCGGCACTCCTTGGCACGAGAACCTAATTTTCGCATCCCGGGCCTTTCATTCGTCTCTTCCCTCGACCTACCGTCTCATCCACCTTCATGCCCGAGTTGCACTACGCCTCGTCAAGCACGTAGCGAAAGAATTACATTATTGCCGGCGGCATACAACGTAGTCGATATTCTACAGTTTTTCCCCTTCCCCTCCTCTCTCTCTCTCTATATATGGGGTATGTATATATATATATATATATACACACACATACACATACGCACATTTAATTGGCGCACGTGTAATCTCCAGCCACAGTTGTTGGAGTGCGGAACTTGCCGCGAGTGTAGGAGTCAAGACGGGCATGTCGGATGAGATCGCAAAGTTTGCCTACCGCGATCGTACGTGGCGTACGAGATTTCGCCAGATAGTTGGAGCTCGAGGAGCGAATCTAATTTGGTAATCATTCGATCTGTTGGAACACGTAATTCTGTTCAACCAGCAGAAAATTTGCCATTTTAATGTGCTCGGTTTCATTGCGAATTAAAAATCATTATAGGTGATTCACGTGTCGATGAAATTCGCACGATTATCCTGCACTTTTCCCTTTCTACGAATGGATCGCGCTCGAGGAAGAACGATCGTTAAAAAGAACGATCGTTATCTTCCTGACAGGTCGTTCGCGGAAAGATTTACGAGCTCTCTGGAAAGATTTGTGCGATTTTACGACGTTTAAAATAAACCGGCAGGACATCATTCGTGTTCTCTTTTTTTACTCTTTTCACTCGTTACTGCGAAAAGATAACTTTTGACAATTGATTTAAATGTTCTATGTTTGTTACTGTGTGAATCTTTGAAATCTGACGAAACCATGCCATTGAATATATTCTATCTAATAAACATTAATACTCGTTTAAGCTCTTGTAATTTTAGTTTCTCTAATTTTTTAAATTAATATCAATAGTTATGTTCAGCAGAAAAAGGAATTTGGTAAAAAAACTTATTATTAATGATTCTTTATCACGATTGGTTTTCACACTTAGAGAATTTCCAACGAGAGAATTTAAAAGCGAGAATTAATCATATTAAAAAATTACTAAGCGTTTACTAAATTGCTTTTTCTGCTGAACACAACTAATATTACACGGAGCTGTTTTTTCCTTAACTTTTTCATCCAAATTATAATTTATACGCTTAGAAATTTTTGTTGATATTGCGATTCTTCAAGCGGTTGTCGCACCGAAGGGCAATTGCTTTTACAACCCGTCAAGCGAAGTAATTATGTTAAGTGCCTCGTTTGAGGCTCCCGTTTTGAAGGACGGTACGACGCGCGACTCATTTCGTAACGATATGCGGAGTTTCCCCATCCCGTTCTTGCACCCCTTTTCACGTGTACATTTCCGATAAAATGGGTCATTCGGTCCTACAATGAATGTATCTACGGTTCCTTCCTCCTTTCGTCAGATAAGACTCGGAAGAAACGTCAACAGAGCGACAGAAGAGATGGGAAAGACGCGAAAAGGAAAATGCGCACTCGACGGAAATCTCTTTGGAAATCTGCTTTCTTGCTCGTTATTGCAATATTCCTCTCGGCGGGTGCACTACGTTTAATGTAACACGCGTATTACGTCGGAAATGGCATGCGCGGCGAACGGGACGTATAGCGGTGTCAGAGAGAGATTCGATTGAATTTTATTCGAAAGGGGACAGAGTTTGGTAAGAGGCAGGGTAAGGTGCAAAAAATACCATCTTTCAGGTTTACCTTCCATAAACATTTTTCAGCATTCAGCTTTCTTTCCTACGGACGTTGCAATAATTTCACTCTGTCAATTTTCTGCGAAAATGTGAAGTGGAATAACGAATACATTGATTTCGCCGTAACTCATGTAATGGAATAGGTTGAATATGCATTTTACTATCATTCAATAACTTATTCGAAAGCACCGTCGAGATAAGAGAAAGTTTTAACACGATTGGTTCATTCTGCTTTCGCGATTATTTGATTTGACACGTTCTGAAATTTTTTTTATTCATATAATCGATACATAGCGACAGAAATGCTCACACATCTTCGTTTTTTTCCCTTACGTTTGACGTAATCGTCAATAGACGCTTGGAGGACCATCGCAAATTAAATCAGATAATGTCTCTTTAAACGAAGCGCCGTTAATCAAAACCTAGTGTCGCCGCGGGAGATAATTATCGAACGTCATAGTCGCTTTTGAACGACTCCCAAAACCACCGGTCTTTTCCCACACGTACGTAACCGTTTCTCCGTCCTTGCCCTTCTTGTTTCAAACGAGACACCACCGTCACCGTGGTTTAGTCGCCCCTCGTATTCCGTCGCCGAATGATTCGCAACTCCAGCAGCACGGGTGAAAAGCTGACGACGTGTCGAAATGAAAATGGACGTAAACCCCCGGACGAGAACCGTTTTGGCGCGACTTCGCATTTCCACCCTCGTATCTTCCCCTTCCCGTCTTCCTTCCTTCCTGTGTTTACCAAGTATGACGTGTGCATCAACCCGCCATCGCCAAATCCGATACACCATATCACGATCGGAAACTCACGAGAAACCCTACCGCATATTCTGTGAGAAAAAATGGAAACTTTTCTACCCGTCACTCAAGTCGTGTTAAAACCTTCTCGGTAGTGCTTTCGAATAAGTTATTGAATGATAGAGCATATTTGACCTATTCCATTATATGAATTACGGCGAAATCAATGTATTCGTTATTCCACTTCACATTTTCGAAAATTGACAGAGTGAAATTATTGCAACGTTCGTAGGGAAGAAAGCTGAAAAATGTTTATGTTTATAATCTATGAGAACAAATCTTCTCTTCACCAGTAGTTAACGATCTAATGAAAAGACATTAATTGACTGCAAACTGGCCATGTAATAGCTTTACGCAGATATTAAAATCTTCTTTATCATGTTAATAGTCCGTCGATGAGCTACGCCGACTTGGTTTGTCAGACTTTCAACGCAGTGAATCACCAACTTTTAAAATCAACATCGATTTTAATTTTTTGGTGATAATGAATTTTATCCCCCCTCAATCAAATAAAGATTATGTTCATAATGTTTGTTCTCCATTTGTATTCGTCACGTCTCAAAGGAAGAAATTAACAATTAGATTCAGAAAACAAAGAAATTTTAATTCTTACATACGGCCGAAGTTCATTTTTTTAAACATGCTTCTTATATCGAAACAGCAAAATGGTAGACGCGTTTTAAGTCCTGGCCTCTAGAACCCTTCACCTTGCAACTACTCCTGCGCGAAAATATTATGTATACGCGGCACTATAATGACTGTGATAATTTTGTCCCGTTTGAGTATACATAATTAGACCAACGTCACATACGTGACATAATGTGCACGCTAACATGTAGCCGCACATGGTGGAGCACACATAAGCTCGGTAAACTCCACTGTGGTATATTCATCAGGAAACTCGCGTCCAACAGTTTCTCATGCCAAGTTAAATTGTAGTGAAGAACCGCCGCTTGTGTTGCAACCGCATTGACCGACCGTCACATAAGCCTCGCTCACACATCACACATGCTTCTTCGGGAATTCAGAAGTTCTTGCAGGACGTTCGAGCTACCTGGCACACGCTCGTGTGACGTTTTCGATTAGTCAGAACCTGATCGATCCGATATTGCAGATATTTACGGGAATTTATATAAAGAGACTCCTCCCTCCCCTCCGTAATACATACATATATATGCGCATATAAAATCTGCAACTAAATAGCAGGATTTGTCTTCTAGATTTTCCTATCATATAATCTTTTTTTCTATTTCATTTTCGGAGTTTTATCATTATGTTTCGTTTCTTATTGGAATCATATCTCCGAATTGATAGCGACTACTTTATAACCATGCATTGATAGAAGATTTTAATTATATGTAGTTAATTTAAATGTTCTTTTTGCGTGCTGATGAAGACTCTGTGAAGTCGAAACGTTCACTTATGGTTTTGTTTACAATGAATTCGTTATACTAGATTGATAATTTGAATGTCATCTAATTGTTAGTTCGATTCTTTACTTATTTGGCCTTGTTTTATCCTATGAGTTTTTATCATTATCGTTTAATTACAAAAGAAATTTCACTTGATAAAAAGTCGAACCGTTGTGCAAATTACAAAAACGAAGTGGACAGAATCGAACAAGAAAATAAAGAGAAAAAGGATCAGGAAAACGAACGGAAGGACATCTATTATCTGCAGCAAAACTCTCTCATTCGACAGCAAGTGCGATAATAATCTCTCTCGGGTGTAATCGTCCCGCAATGCACTAAGATGGTTGTAATACAGCGTTGATCCGGATCGATATGTGTTCGCATGCTCATGTCGAATTCGTACTTTACGATTCCGAGGCGATGCAGCTCGATGCGCCGCCGGATTTCGCCACCGGCACACCGATTCTCTTCTTTACGAGCCGACGGAGCACAACGGAGCTCCCTCGCAGGTCGAGATCCGCGCGAGATACGGTTTTATCGGCAATATTCTATGAGCCGGCTCTCGTATTTTTCCCGTTTCCTCGATCCGGAATATAAAAAGATTGCGATGGGATGGATCACGCGCGCACAAAAAGCGATAATTGACTGATAATTGATAATTCGTTGGAAATTTTACGTGCAAGCGCGATACGGGAGTTCTCCGTTTGTCGAATGTGTGTTAACCGAATCGTAAAATTTTACGAGGAAAACGGTTGTTGAATAAAGAATAAATCGCACGTAATGTTGATTACACACCTGCGTTCGGATATGTACTATCCCGTTTTTTTTTTCATGGTGCGCACATTTATGATGCTATTAGTTCGTCGCGTCTTCATCGCATTAGACTAACTAGCTGATAAAGCATAATACCATCACGCAATTGCTCGATAAACATGCGTGATGCGCGACATAATTAAAATCCGTAAGTAACGAGAGCTTACACGTGGATCGACTCGAGTGATCTGCATAATACGACGCGCGACCCAAATCCGTGTAATAGAGTTTCCACGGTGGAAGATAAGAACGCTTAGAGAGGAATACCTGTGTTCCTTCTCTATCCACCCCTCTTCTCTCTCTCTCTCACACATTTTTCTCAAAGAGAGAACCTCGTTTCGCTCCCTTTTATACATCGCGGGCCTACTTTCGATCTCGTTTTCGAGGATCGCCTTCCATCATGCGTCGCGCATACTTCAACCTTCAAGTGCAATTTCATCGCAGACGAAACGGGGATGGTGGCGCAAAGGGGAAGGTGATGCAGCGTGAGAAAGAGGATACAGGCAGGGAGAATGATAGCGTAATGCAGTATTGTGAAGACGTACCCCCGGGGGGTACGCGAGACAGGCGATTACTCTGACGTGCAGTTATGCGCGCCAAAATAAAGTTCCTCAAACTTTCCTCCTACTTAGTTTTTTTTTTCTGAATAAATATTCTGGTTAATAAATATTCTTAAATTGAGATTTGTATTTCGAAAATGTTGCTCGTAAGAAAGAAGTGCACGAATAGCAGTGAGATGTGATGACAACGTTGCATACGAATTTTTGGAGCTTGTTCGACGTGGGAAATCATTCACACGACGAATGGGGATGGTTTCCGGGTTCGGTCAAGCGGAAATTGGTAATCCGATTTTGAACGCGCGAACGTTGGCAGGCCGGTAGACTTTAGCGATGGATTTCGATGTTGCACTTTTCTGCGGCGTGTATCTATTCTTTTTAAATGCACCCGGAGCTTACGGAATCGTCACCAGAGAAATGCTCTCTTCTGACGCTTTTAAGGATAAAAGGCTGTCTTTCTCTGAATCTTGAGTGTTCCTTTCACGCATTTTCAGTCTTCTGATTGACAAGCTGTCATATATGTAATGGAAATGATGAATTAACTTTCAATTGTGAAAATATGAAAGGGGAAATATTTCGATTTGTATTTGCCTTGTATTTTTCTGTGAGAATAGTGCGACTAACGACTAACTCACTTATGGCGTCAGTTGCATGCTGAACCATTTAAATCAATACCTCTACAGTCATCTGTGTTTCATTCCCGTTTTAAACTGAGTTTATTAAAAAAAACGTTTCCAGTTTTTTATAGCTGATGTTATTTTTTTTCTAAAAGAAAACGAATGTAACTTTTATTTTTGAAAAATGGATATATGAATAAATCAACTGCCACACACACGGATAAAATATTTATAATAACGAGGGAAAGACGAGACAGATTTTTTTACAATTATTTGTATTCGAATGTCGCGTATGTAAAATTCAGTTTCGGGATTGTCGTGCATTTTATCGTGGTTTTTGGAATCGATTAGTCGACATTTCCTTGCGAATGTGAAGGAGTGAAAACCATCGTCGAGAAATCGCCCTACTGTGTCTCGTAGATATGTTCTACGTTTCTTCGATGCTGGAAAATGCACTCCAAGTATCCCGGTTATGTATCCTGCGGGCATAGTAACGCAAATACTTATCCATGGCATATGTACACGGTAAATGCTACGAAAGAGAAAGAGAGATAGTGAGAGAGGGGAAAAAGTAGAAGAAACATCGGTTATGTATGTAGGCGTTAAGAAATGGTCTCACACGACAAGAGTGGAAACAGGTGAGAAAGAGTTTCCGTGGGATTACGCAGTCGTTTTCTGCGTCCTATGTACTTAAGGATCGATCGTATCCTGACATTGGCTTGCCAGGATCCGACGGCGACGAAAGTAACCCCGAGACGTAAGCTTATCGGCT
This sequence comes from Crematogaster levior, assembly GCA_901521435.1. Taxonomy (NCBI): domain Eukaryota; kingdom Metazoa; phylum Arthropoda; class Insecta; order Hymenoptera; family Formicidae; genus Crematogaster; species Crematogaster levior. The sequence continues at coordinate 214,387 of CABEGB010000502.1, read as the reverse complement.
TACCGCGACGAGGACGCGTCGAACATGCCTGTTTTTTTCGTGAGAGTGTCCATGACAGGTACGAAGAGCGAATTCTAATTTCGATCCACTATCAGTTTGTCTAAACCGCTCGCTTTATTCTGTTCCATTTTCGAATAAACGAGCGAACGCATCGTTGGCGCATTGCGCATTGTGGGCGTTGATTTCAATAATATCGATTCAATAATATACCTCCTGTATATACGACGTGTAAAGACTTTACAAAGATCAGTGGCTTTGCATAGCGATTCAAATCGAATAAATCGATTCCGTGATCGAATCGAGGAAATTGATCGAGGAGCAATCCTCCAGGGTCGTTTCTTTCTCAACAGCGTACGGAGGGATTGCGACGCGCAATTCCTCCTCGAGCGGTACGGTGATTTAGGGGAATCCATCACCAGCTGCGGCTGTCTAGATCTATTATTGGCGCCGGAACGTAAGTTAGCGGCCGCGGCAGTTAGACGAAGAGTAGGTTGGCTGGAGGGATTCGCACCGATGGTGTCTAGGGATAACGCGGCGGACGTATTAGGTAATTGCGGGGGCGAGTTCTGCCGAGAGAAAGGGGTGCGGGGGGGAGGGGGGACTCGGAAAAGGGGGTCGTCGTAGGCAGGGAAAGGGATGTGATTTATATCGCTGGCACGTGACGCCGGCTAGAAATTATCGTTGGCCACCTTACCGCGGATCGTTCGGGCCTTTACGTACGTACCACTTACAGCAGGCACTCACTGTGGGTAAAGTTACGTGGGTTCGTTCGATTTTACTCATGGGACGACTGGCGAGGCGTTACCACGTATTTTTGGCTCATCCTGCACGTTTCGGTCGCTCCGCGCTGTATATTTTTGGGGACTACGGGCGTTTACGTCAGTTTGCGCCTGCATTTCTCCGTTAAATGCGAAAATGTCTGGCGACGTTGCACTTTATTTGTTCAACGTGAGATGTTTATTCGGCGCAGCATAGGAGACAACCGCGTTAAAGTCTATAACGTGGACGTTATTTACGTTATTTCGTTAAGTTTGCTCGCGTTTTTCAAGTTTCACGATGTGAAAGCGTTTTTTTTTTTCGCTTAGGTCGAATATGGCGATGGATTAATCTTCTTCAAAATATTCCATGTTTATTTTGCTCAGTATCGATTATAATGTTTTCTTAAGCGTGACAGGTATTCGTGCATGTTATTGCATTTCGATCGATAGCTTGTTCGAGGGCGATACTGGAGAGAGGAGTATTTCCTTTCGAAGCACAATGACATGGGAAGAGAAATATTGTATCATATAAAATTGCTATCCGAAGGAGAATGTAGCATTGTCAATTTTCAGGCAATCGATTGAAAAGTATCGATTAATTAGCTAGCTTTTTTATTATATTTCACCCAGTGAATTTATCATGTTATGACGTTATCAGTACAAGATCTTTTAAATGGTATTATTAGACATGATGGTTTTTAAATGCTAATGGTCACCTAGTCGTACGGTTTTATATCTCGTGTCTCTTGTTTTTTTTGCGCTTTAATATTATATCGTAAAATCTATTACGGTCAACATGTACATTTTATTGCGTTTTTATATTAAATGATATCTATATACGCTTATGTTACTTTAAATATCATGTATAGGATGTTCTCTAAATTTTGCACAATATTACGCAATATCAAGCTTTATTGCTATCCTCTTCGAAACGGCGATTTTAATTAAAGCTCAGACAAATTTTTTTCGCAATTACTGATTAATTCATTACTGAGTCCGCGTCTAGAATTTAGTCACTAATGTACGATCTTTAATGTATAATGTATGTTGTGCGGTCCATACATGTTTGGAAAGTACCTCGCAGCTCAATGTCTCCTTAATTATTCAACTTGTATCGTCGATGACTGTCCGTTGTAAAGAGTTTCCTTTTTTAACCTCTTGCTGAGTGCCTTCTTTCTTGGTGCCTCCTTTCGTAGAGCCCTCTTACATCGCAGCGCTCATTTAACCCCAAGAATCATCCGGTCTATCTAATTACCTAATGACATTAATTAAAGTCAGGTGGTTGAATATTCGTCTTTATTTTTGCCACAGAATATTTTCATTTATATTTCTTTATTTTCTGTCCTCGATATTCGTTCTCCTTCTCTCTTTTTTCTTCATATCTCCGACAATGTCCATCACACTCAGCTCCAGTTTGTTCATTTACAAACTTACACGATCAACATTCGAGCGACTGTTGAACGATGAGAGTAGAGAGCCACTCATTTTCATTCAAGTAATTATCAGCGTTTTAGAACAACATATTGATATCAGGTTCATATAAATTAGATGAAAGATTTATTTATGTAGAATATTTATTCATTGTTACGTAATTATATTTTTTATTTGCAAATTTAGTGATAACGATTACATCTCTCTGGTATATAATTATTAGAGGAGCTGCACTTAAACACATTCTACTCGGCGATGCTCGACGAAGACTGCACAGTGCTCTGCTTGACCATAGCTCTTCCATTGAATGGAGCTGGCGCAATAGAAAGCGAAATGTTTAATTCCCCGCTGCTCAGATAATAATTAACCGCGTTCCAATTTAACGCCGGCACTGTAAACGACGGCGAAGGGAGAAGAGACGAGCAGACTGGAAGCCGCGATATTGAAAGTAATTGCAAGGTGCGGAGCTGTAATTTCGTGCTAACGAGTGGTTATACCGAATGAGCGCGTTTTAATCTGCCGGTTTTTTCCTCGGACGATCCCGTCGATCACGGCTTTCTTTTTTTCTTCACGTTACGTTTTCTTTATGTTCATTCTTTACCTTGAGATATGTGCATGTGTGTGTTATTCAGAAAATTATTATAAACTCTTTCGTTTAAGTGTTTGAAAACTTGATTTCTCATGCCACTTTCAATTCAATTTGACTGACTCATATCTGTATTTATAACCCAAGATCATTAGAGATTAAGTATAGCATCGATATGGCGCGCTTATTATACGCATCAAGTTATCTGTGCCCGCAACATATCTTGGGGCGAGGAACGACAGTTAATGACGAGGGCGAGGTAACCGAGTCGGGGGGAGGAAGGGGTGGCGCAGCAACGGGAGACAGTGATAGAAACCGGGGTAACGAAGGGGGGCTGCGACGATGGTACCCTGCGGTTTGTCGGTACGTTACTGCGGTACGCGGTGCGGTACCGAGCCGTCAAGTTCATATTGCCGGTTTCCTGTCATTAACGCGCCGCATCGGGCGCCAGCAACACCCTCCTCACTCTCTCCCCCGTCTCTCTCTCCCGAATATGCTTCTCGAAATATACGCCCAATGCACACGTAGTATCTAACGTAGTTACCCGGTGACTCTGACGTGCGTAGTCTCGCATTGACACGCGACGTTCATTTTCACAGTTGGACGGCGAGACGAGCGATGACGTAAGTTTCGTTCATGCGATATCTTTCCCACATATGTGTAAGTAAACCAAAAAGTGAAATAATCTGTTTCTAAGGGCACAATGCGGTATAAAAATAACGTAAAATTCCATACACGTCAAATGGAAGGAATTTAAATAAAAACATTCCGTGCGAGAACGTATGAAAAATTGTTTAAATGGGGTTTGAAACGTTGTCCGGAAAAGCGTTTGAATGAAAGAAATTATTGGCGATAAATTGGGAAAGAATGCAAGTAAAATAATTGTCTGGTAGATCGGGCCGGGATAATTGCTACCAATCTAACGTGAATTTTGCACAAAAATTTCATTCATTTATACGCCGATATATCTATTTGTTAAGCGAGCCGGAGTTGAAATATCGTTACACCATTTGCGCACCGTCGAATACGCAAGCTATTCGCTGCAAAGTCGACGCTTTAGAGAAAAAAATTCGAGATAGGAATGTTTTCGTCGACGTTGTCCATTGTACGAGCCAGCTGTCGTGTCGAGCTTAAATCAAAATCACACGTGGAAAAATGGGACGGGGGTGGAAGAGTTGACGTGTCCTATAAATTATGTCTGACCTATGCGTCACGAATGGGTTAAATGGATGAACAAATCGTGATTATGAGGTAACAGTTAAACAGAATGACTTTTTTCTGCGTAAAGTCTCTTTGTTGATGAAATCAAAGGAGACCATCCGGTCTGCTCAAAACACATAAATTCTCGCAGTTTGTGCAAAAGATAAGCTTACCTGCACGCCTATCGCGCTCTAACGTTCCATTTGCCTCGACAGATATCGTCAGGTCGGATGTAGTCACGAGGAAAACAGGTGGCCCGTTTGAAACCTCGATAACTGGAACTTGTCACTTTGTCGACATGACGACGGCCTCTGAATACGTAATCACGCTTCCGTTATCCTCTCTCCTCTCTCTCCCTCTCTCGCTCTCTCTCGATCTAGATCTCTTGCTGCTAATCACCAGAATCTTCGGATTAACACGTAGCGTAGTCGAAGTATTGAATTCCAGCTTTCCGAATCTACATCGGGGAATGGTGCAGAGTTTGACGTTTCTACAAGATTCACATCGGAAGACGATTCCTCCGCGTGTCGTCACGCCAGCTTAATTCGATCGATGATCTCTGTATTGACAAAGAAATTTCTTTCTCAACGTTTCCAACTTTCTTTTAGCTTCCCTTCGATTCAAAGTTTTCAGGGTGTTGGGCTCAATTCGCAAGATAAACCGTACGTTTAGTCAGAGTGAAATATTCATAACGTCTCATCCAACTTTCCACTTTTATTTTTTGACGGTCAGTGAAATCGCTGGTTGTTCCTCACAGTGAATTCAATTTTCGCGTACTCCTCCATAATGCGTTTGAATATCATCTTGCTTTGTAAGTGACGATACATCCCAGTTTCCTTTGGCCTTCCGCGTAGAATCCCGAACGAACGCGCGCATCTTCGTGCGGAAACAACGTCGGAGCGACGAAAAAAAAGAAATGTCTGTCGTCTTCTCTGGGTACCATTACGCTGCATGCTATACGACAAAGAAGTTCGGCGCATGTAAATCCCTTTAAAGCAACCCGCACGCGTCTGTACGTGGCAGCGTCGCGGAAGAAGGGTGCGTCACCCCCAGCGTCGCAAACTCTATCTTCTCCGCCTTTTGTCTTTATGCCAGCTCTTCATTTCCCCTCTCCTCTTTCTTATCCGCGGTATCTCGCATCCACGCCTTTCGTGTTTGTCTTTTTTCGTTTTACAAACGAAGAAATTATAATATAATTGAATCCATACCGTTATAAGTTTGCTCAACTTTTCAAGTTTTTAACCGCTTGATTGTATAATTGTTGAGTGATGATATCAGGCTGATTTAATTTTCTTTCGTCAGTTTAATTTTCTTTTTGCGACGTCTTTCATCACTTGGAGAACCGCCGGGGATTTAACGTACGAATGATGTAATTACAACGTGCCTTTCATGTAACTGAACGGAGTCTGCACTGTAAGAGGATTACATTTGTTGGAGTTTGACGGCAGCAGGTTGGAATGTCGAATGGACGTTCATGTAGAACGACTCTTGCCGGAATTTCAGTGACCCGCACGACACAACCATTTCGACTATTCGCTCGCTGTGACGAATTACTATTGTGCGCATCTCGATCCTGTCATGCCGACACGCCATTGCGTGTCTGCCGACAGGATAGTAACTATTTTATTACAGGTTGGATTGTTCCTTTATAGTCGATCGCAAAGATGTCGTGATTTTTCTTCAAGTACTGTTGATTAGCGCGAATGTACCTGTCATATAAGATATTTTTCCATGGAAAAATACAATAATTATTACAAAAGTAATAAACATTTCCAAAATCTCATATGTACATATACTATTCTTCAAAACTTTGGCGAGGTTTCTCACATATACTGTATTTAAGTTTTTCTTTTCTTCTATTTTTGTGATCGCGATTAATTTCTCAAATTCGATATCAGCGTGATGTGCTTATTTTGAATAATGTGCATTATAATTTTTGCATAAAGAATAGTAGGTTGACGTGACAATGAATGTACCTATGCGGCTAATCCATCGAAGTGCAAACCTCGAGGTAATACGTGTGCGATAATTTTCATGCAAGTAACTATAAAGCGCGTAGATATAGTATAGTTCGTGTAAGCGATAAAGCTGAAATCTACGCTTACATCTGACGTTATATTATACATGTAGGTACATTATTTCTCTACCGCTCGCGAGCACAACGGAATCATTTTCTGCGACATGAGTAAAATTCGCATGATATCGTTTCTTCTCGTATTCCGGCCGAGAAGATGTACTTCCTTTATTTTAGCATACCACCTTTGGAAAACGTTTGCCAATCGCTACGAATTACGAGGTGTATGTTCGAGACCGAATAAATTGAAGGCGGAGGGCAAAGGGACTCTTGTTGCTTTATGAAAGAGATCTCGTCATTTTTGCAAAAAGGAAGGAAGAAAATAAAAACCAGCTTTCAAAAGGCCATATAAAATTACGACCCGCGAAATCTTTTACATGCAAACAGGGCTCGAGATTAAATTTTCCTATTTAAAATAAGAACGTGGCGCACTTTGCAAGTATAATATTAAGAGACCCTGTGACACGCGGAGCATGTGACGAAAAGTCGCAGAAATACGAGGTGGTACATGATCCACGACCCATTTTCTTTTCCCTCAAAGTTACAGTTCTCTCTCTATTATTACAACCCAGTCTCGTTGTTTTTTATCGGAGTCACGTACGCGCCATTCGAATCGTGTGTCGATGCGCACGAGACCGTCTCGTGAAATTGGCGTCTCGCGGATTAAAAGGCGAAAGGACGAATCGAAGCGTCCACCTTCTGGTTTTCGTTCAAGCTTTACACGCCTTTCGTTCGTTCGCTTTTCGCAGTTCGCACTCTTCTCTTGTCGGCGAAAAGTTCTCTCTCTCTCTTTCTCTCTCGTGTCGCGGCGAAAGCTATTTCTGGAGATTCTTGGGCGGATTATTGCGGCGCCGCTAGGCGAGAGCGGCGAAGTAGACCCCCTAAGTCTACTTAATGTTCAAGTTGCCGGAATCGTTTAATTATTTCGCGTTGCGATGCTCGACGCCCACGGCCCTTCGAAGTGTTTTTCGCGCGCGGTAAAGTTCGCGAAAATTATTGTCGGCACCGAAGTTGCATACCCCAGCCGCACTGTTTTAATAATAATTATAGTAATCGCACGGGATGGGTCGTCGTAAGTTCCGTACGTGTTGGAGGATATCTTTAGAAATTATAACTAATTAATTTAGTTTTCAGTTATTAAGTAACATCATCTAGTTATCTTATAACATTTCCATAGAGTTTCTCTTTTGAAATTGATTTAACTGTATCTAAGTGCGTTTAGATCAAGTCTACATAACGTTATCAACCATTCATTCTCTTTATCCGTCTTCGCCACATCATAATTACGACAATGGAGAGCTCGGAAAGAAATGCTTGTGAGTACAAAGCTGCTGATACGTCCGACTGACTCGAGAGTTAACGTATCGTTTCCACGAGACTGCCTCGCTAAGAAAGACACACTTTTCGCGTCGTCTGAAATTCCTCTTCACAATGGCAGGGTATATATTTTCTCTTCGACAAATCTCGCGCGTCTTCACGGTGACGGAGCGGTATGGAGCGTCCAGCATTCTCGCAACGCTCGCCGCCCTCCTTCCCTCCTTTCCTTCCCACGTCTACCTCTTGCGATGAGGTCTCCATGTCGCTCGGCCCCGTTTCGATCCTATCGCGCGTCATCTTATCCGTGAATATCTGCAAAAGGAATATGTAAATAAGCCGACTGAGATATTCATGCTGCTTCTGTTGTATCTCCGTCTCCATCCCGATTGTCGTCATCCGCCTCGCAGATAAGTATGTTTGTGCGATGCACATATGGCGGCGTGCACAAATGCGCGCTCATAAGGTGTCTGGAATTTCCGCGCTCGGATCTCAGCCTGCAAGTCTCCTGTCGATTTTGGAATAGATATGTTTCTATTAATGATTTTACTACACGCCGTTACCAAACGTGACTTTGAAACTTTTAATAAACAAATTTCAATTGTTATCGACCCGTCTGGCAAATCATCTGCGTACCACTAGATTTGTCGCTCATTGGATTGCAGAAAAATCGCCAACTTTAAAATCGATATCGATTTTAATTTTTGGCCCTAAATTAAATGAAGAATTTAGAGAAGAATTTTTGCCCTAAATTAAATGAAGAATTTAGAGAAGAATTAAGATTTGCCAGTCGAGTCGATAAACAATTGAAATTTGTTTATTAATTTTATTAATATTCACTGGCGAAGAAGAGTTTGAATTTGTGCTTTTCACTAGCTAAACATTTCGACATTTACGATGTAAGTTAAGCATGCAATAACTTGAATCTGAACGTCTTCAGAGAGAATATCTACACGCTTGATCTACACGAAAATTTCAGACGATTGCGCCCTGCCAAATAACTCGCAGCTTCATCGCAAGGAGGAAATATTGCTTCCGCGCGGTTTACAACCGGATAAATCTTCCAACACGCTGACGTGTCGTGAAAAGCTTATCTCTTATTATTTTCTAAGGTTCAAGCCAAGACGCGATCGTTACCCGGCGAGCTTCTGGAAAATGCCTTTATTTCTTCGCCGCGGAGTTCCGAGGAGTCGTGGGAAACATCCTTTCGATCTCGCAGACACGAGTCCGCCAGTTTGTTTTCTTTGTAACCTTTCTCTCTTTCTTTCCCTCTGTTTTTCCCCCTTATCCCGTAGGTTTTACTCGTCATGAAATCGGGCGACCAAATAAAGCAAACTGTCGTACCTTTCTCGCCGGATGACGCCGACGACGCGAAAACGAGGGCGTCGCGGCGCCGCTAAGGGCTTTCGCGTGTTTCTCGGCTGTCACATTATCGTGACAGTCCACGGGAACGCGTTGTTGCTACAGATGTCGGAGCTTGCGGGCATCCTCTGCACCCAACTCGTCCAAGTCTCCGTTTATCTCGCAATCGTCGAACGAAAAATACATCTAATGACGGATATCACGCTGCGCCAGAGATGGACTCTGATAAACGATACATTTTCGAAGCACAATTTGCAGATCTTTAACGTCACTCAGAAAAAAATCCAACTGAAACAAGTAATTTCTATTTAGGACGAGATTCGTGGTGTGTCCTTCAAAGAACACGGTTTTACAAACCACGTACACAAAGTGTTTACTTTAATCATAAAATTTGTTTAATTATATTTTTAAAAATTAACTTATATATTTTATCTTCTATTCCGCATAAGAGACGCGTATATAAGTCACGAATTATCTCGGATCAACTGAGAAAAATGACTAACCTTAGAAGATGAGAAACTTATTTTTAGGCTCCACGAGGATCGTTTATTTTTCATAGTATATTTAAAAGTATATATATATATATATATATATATATATATATATATATATATCTTATATATAAAGTTCCAAAGCAACTGTAAGTCATGAAAAAGACTTCTAAAGGTAACAGCGACAGATGCATTTTCACGGTTAATGTTTCGTGTGTCCGTATATCTTTGTGAAGGAGGACTCGTTTGGAAGGATGCCTAGTCGTGGGCCGTGATTACAGACTCGGTTGCCTCATGGCGGTCAGCCGCCATTGTGTATCGCTTCGAAAGCTCGATGGACATGCACCCGGGTAGCATATACCGATGTATAATGCAATAATGTAATAACGCGTCCTGACCTTCGTAGGCTTACGAAGTTCGGATATTGGTTACCGTATTTAGGACGTGGCGCTGCCATTATACATGTTGCTCCGTTTAATCCTTTTTCTCATAGGCACTTTACGAACTGCGTTATTATAGGACAGAAATATCTTGAACCCATTAATGAAATAAGATATCTGACATTAAATCAGAAATAGGTATTAAAGAAGTCCACTTGGGAGCGTCTACGATTGCACATTCGAACAATTTTTTTATCGTTGGATAAGTTACTGCTGTAGAAATACAATACAGTCTCGTGTTCTTTTAATGTCTAATGGTTAATTAATTGTGACCATAAAATTATTTTTTGTACTCTATGGATCTCTTTGGCATGAGAAATTATTATCGTCTTCCTTTCATTCGTAACACATACTTCGCCATATTTCGACTGCAGTTTATAGAGATTCGCTTTGAAAGTAAAATTCGGAGCATAGATGCCATAAGTCTTTTATGGCATATATTGTGCGAGTCAAGGAGAATTTTCTCCGTGCCACCGTCCTTTTTCGATCTGCACAACCGACCTCGTTTTCTTGAAAAATCAGAAAAAGATTACTTATGCTATCCTTAGCTCGGAGTGCACTTTTAGCAAGAGTACCTGAGAGAGTCGCAATTCCGAAACACTAAAAGGGATATATTATATATAAAATGGCGTAAGAGGTCAGATTGCTACTTTGACACGCGTAACTCTTGCGCCCTTTGATTTAGAATTATTTCTTTTCACATTGCTCGTATACTTTTTATCTTCCTGCAAACTTCCGCCTGTAACCTTCTACTACATCTTTGAAATACTGACTTGCTACGTAATGTATGTCAGAAGGAACTTAGATGAACTAGAGAATATGCTCTTCTATGTTTCTTACTTTTATGTAAGAAATCCATAAAATATTACATTTTAAAATGCAGGGATGCCTAAATATCTCTGAATCAATTTTGCGGGAGAATTTTCAATAGTTTTAAATCTGAAAGGACTTGCAAGTCGCGAAAATTCATATTCTTAAATATCTGCAAAATATTGAATAATTAGATTATGATTAATAACATATCGGAACTTTCGAAACATTGTAAAAGTGACTTTATTTATTATTTTCTTCATGTGCATTATGAATAAGACTGATTTAAGGACAGAATATACATATTACGTAACAATGTAAGATATTTTTTTCCAATTCATGTGTCGGGCACACATTTACGTGTAAGAATAACTTTCTTCAATATATATATTATTTTAAATTGTGTTAAAACTTTTATTGTTAACTTCTTATTTTTTTTAAATATGTTTTTGTAGAGATTTGATCGTACAGAAATCACAAAACTTACGGATTTTAGTTAGAAACATTTTTAGACTTAACATTGTATTTTTTCGGTTAAAATCTGTTTTTCCATATGTAAATCATGTTCCTTTCTGCGAAACTTTTATTCTCCCCGATGCTTGTTTCTTCCAACCAGAGTTGAAATTGATTGTCTGATATCCTCTTTAAATCCCTTCCACATTTTTTATTGAGATCTTATTCTGACAATAATTCGAGCAGCTTAAATCCGGCTAGAAGAAAGAAGAAGAAGAGGGCTTCGTGAATCTTTTTCTGCTCACGCTGTGAAATTGTTTCCATCGTGCGCGGAAAATCTACAATGCAACGACGAAGTAAAAAGCTTACGCGTATGCAAATTTGTTGGAATGTTTTTATCTTAGTGCTTACATTTCGTATAAACTTTACTCTTTTCTGTATTTTTCATGTTTTTTTATATGTTCTCAGTGTTCTCTCTCAAGTTCAGCTTTCTCCTCTTCTTTCCGACAATCCGTTGCACAATTATACGACGCCAATATTATTGTTGATATGATATAACACAATTACATTACATAATATCTTATTAATTTTATTTAGTATTAATATGTATTTTATTGATATCACTTCAATAATACAGACATGTTTTATATTCATAAAAATACGATATGATATGATAATATTGTTGATATGTGGATTTACATAAATTGATGTGATTTTTATTTCTATGCTATCGATTCATTGCACGTGAAACCGCGTCTTGCAGCCAATCTTCAGAGAATTATGCAATCGCCACAGATATATTTTTCTTTGTAAAAAGAAAAAATAGAATCGCGCCGTAGTTGACAACCACACTCAACTGTACTACTAACAGATTCCTGTCGCGATCGGCCGGAAGCGGAACAAGGGCATCGACCGACGTGCTCGGGCTGTATCGTGCATAATGTATGTTACGTCAATCTTGTCCCCCCTTCCCTCTCAGACATCTAGATGCCTAGATAGAATCTTGTCACTGTATCCATTCGGTGTTACGATTCCAAATATACTTTCTCGGAGTATCAAATAAAAACGGATACACAACGATTAAAGCATCTTGAGCGTCAGTTACGTATAAGTTTTTGCACGATCGTCGATTTCTGCAAGATAGTAAAATTCTTTCAGTTTTGCAATTTCGTCCCGGCCTCTTTGTAATAATTTTACCGAAGCAAAATTGCGTTTCAGGCGCGACATGTGTCGAAGTTTCCATGCTTTCGTCACACTCCCCAGAAGTCAGAACTTCGAGCGGTGGATACTTAGGTGTGCCTTGACCTCAACCTTGAAGCCGCGGAATGTACAAGAGTGGTTCGCCCTACCGCACATTCCCGCTTTATGCACTACGCGCTACGCCGCATGCACTTGATCATTGCACTCTCCTTGTCTTTCCTTCGCCCTTTCTGCCAGTCTTCGTTGCTTTAAGACCCCGCGTTCTATCCCTATCACGGGCATTCACGTCGCATTCAGCTTCTCGTGTACTCTCGAGCTATTCCTTATCTCGATTGACGAACGCATTCATTTCCTTTGGATGGAAAACTTTTAGATTAATTAGATTTTAAATCAGAGATTTGACTCGAGATAAACGCGTTTATTCAGACTTTTTATGTCCATAACCGGACGACGCGATTTCTCGAAAATATAAAAGATTGTATAATAAAAATAAGGGAAGAATATCGTGATGCGAGTTGAAAGCTACGAGATATTATTTTAGTAACGCACGGGCGATGCAATTAATGTCTCAGATGGGAAGGTTTCCTTGGCAGTACGGGGTAGTTCGCATGTAATCGAGGTGTAGTTTTCACCATCGACGAGAGGAAAGTGCACCCTCGGTACATCTGACTCCATTCATTTCTTTAATATAAGAAATACAGCGAAGGAACCTGATGAGAGAAACTGGCTGCTCTTGTTCTTGGTTTTCTTTTAGCTCGCGATTCTGCGATCGATATATTTACGGTACATTTTCTCCACGAATAAATCACGCAATTTGGAAACGTACGAAAAATACACGACGCGTGAGAATATAAAAAAAAAATTGCGATGGTTTTGAATCATCGATACGGGTAAATGATTGATTTATACGACAGAAATAAATTACATCTCTTTTGGAGTTTCAGTGAACCGATACATTCTGATAAATCATGAATCGCGATTTTACATACATTTACTATAAAAACTCACATCATGTAAAAATCTAGGTTATCTCTCTGTACTGTCATATTTTCGTGAAACATTCGGAAAAGTCGGTTAAATTGGCAAAAAGCCATTTATATATTTTTTTTAATCTATCAGGAAACAGACAGACGTCGAATCAATTCATTTTTAAATTATTACGCATTTATGTTATACTTCTATCTTCTCTCTACGTATAGTTAATGTAATTTTATAACAATTTTTCTATAAACTATATATCGTAGTTTGTTAATAATTTACACGAAATTTAATGGTGTTTCTCGATTCTAGCAGTATAATTAGATTTCGGATGAACATCGCCAACGACAAATGTCGTACGGGGATGGCGCGTGTGAAGTAGTAAAACAATTTCATAGTAATTCGAAGTTACCAAATGGACGGTGCCCGTGATTTCCCATCTCTCCGTATCTCCGAATTCAACAGGTTGCAGCTGGTGGCTGGAGGAGCGCCATTCCTCCTCATTCTTCTTTTGCTCGCCCTTGCCTTCATTCCTTCCTTCCTTCCTTCCTTCCTGCCTTCCATCGTTCCTTTCAATTAAGTGGCCTGCGACTTGTCTGTAACTTCTTTTAACTGCGAACGACACGCTCCGATCGTACATTAATTGCGCGCGTTAATTGTTGATCGCGAGCTACGCTTGTATCTCATGGAACGATCGCACGTACGTGATATCATTCACCCGCAAAGAGACATAAATAAGCTCGTAATGCGTTGGATAATGTCTGTTCGTCAAGTATTACATGCCAGTTGTTTGTTTACCAGTAAATTTATTCGACCTAAAGTATTTTGCGATCTCTTTATATGAAGAATTAAACTCGTTCTCAACAAGCGAGTTTCTCGTGTACAACGCGGTCGCGGAACCGGCCGGAAGGATAATGGAAATGGTGGAGGGAGAGTGTAGAAAGAGATCGGACTGTACTTCCTGTCGACTTGCAACAGACCGTGATGGTCAGACACAAGTCGGCACGTGGCCATTACAACTCTACTTGCCCCTTTCAAGCATCTTTCACGTAATTATCGAGAAGATTTGTTGGACATTGAACTTTTAAAACTTCAATATTATTTAGGAAGAAATAAGACTCGAGATACACTTTTTACACGGTTCAAGATGCTATTGTTATCTAGACATAACTGTTTGTTTCTTCCGTTGCAGGTAAGAATTCCAGACCTTTCGAATTTTCGTCCGTTTCCCACAGCACCGTTTCCGGTGGTAAGTTTGACTCACATCATATACACACTTATGCAATTCAATGAAATATTGCCACTCAAAATATTGTATTTACATAAATGTTATACAAAATCATGTTATGTGTAAATATTATACAAATGTATAATATTTACACTTAAAAAAATAACGTTTGCTCAGGCATATTGTATATCGATTTGTTATTATTGCGGAGTCGAAAACTCTTTAAAATCAATTAACGATCGCTGATGGCCAATTATTAGTTCGCGGTCGAAAAATTCTCAAGACTAGTTCGAGATTTTCAAGAACGTTATCGAGTATGTAAATTTTATCGCCTCCATTCCCCTCGTGCGACGACGAAACAAATGTTGCGCCATTACGTGCTTCCGTTTCGACTACGTGACTGTTTTATTGCTGTGTTACGACATTTACTTTACATTTATTTTATTGTCCTGTCACATGGATCTCACTTTGACTGTCGAACGTGCACTCACGCGCTCACAGCACCGGTTATGAGAAGAAATAATAGATCGATCGAATCATGAATAAGTATTCCGCAATCGTAAGATTGAAAGTATTCGACGGCGCGATACTGTAATCTTTCATAGCTCTTATTTCTATTTCAATTTTTAATGTTCACTTTATTGGCTGAGAACAAAACACGCTTATCCTCACTTACAAATTTCACATAACGACGAACAAGTCATTGGCGGAAAGGTGGAAATTTAGAATTCACGTCGGCAACAAATATCGCATATAGTATAAGATTTTATAATAGATTGAGACCAATTTCCGTTCGCTCTATCGAGCTCGGATGATTAAAGGCATTAATACTTTCATATTGACGACTGAAATATTTCTTCTTGTGGAAAGATGCCAAGGTGCATGGCAGGTTAAGGAGAACAGGTGAATTTCGCGAGAGAAGGCGAGTTGATGGATAATTGTTCACGTTACCGCGGCAACGATCTACGGATCGAGGATCGTCGTTGCAATTTAAACGGATTTATGGTACTCCCGGTACCTTTAACTCAGCCGTTCCCTCGAGCATCGAATTTTCGTAGTCACTTGCTCGTGTACGTGTGTGAATGCGTGTGCTTGTATGTGGGCCA
Source organism: Crematogaster levior (assembly GCA_901521435.1). Lineage (NCBI taxonomy): Eukaryota > Metazoa > Arthropoda > Insecta > Hymenoptera > Formicidae > Crematogaster > Crematogaster levior. Next base: position 198,956 of record CABEGB010000502.1, on the reverse strand, counting down.
CTGCGCTAGACGCTCACACGAACTTTTCTGTTATGGTCGATCGTGTAACTTCACGCTTTAGTAGAGCGGAGGAGATCTGGATTCTCAGAGAGAGAGGAGGGGAGGGAAAGGGAGAGACAAACTCGGAGAAATTTCGGGCCGTTTATCACGACTCACGAGGCGCTCCACCATTTTCGATATTTATACCGTAGGCAGGCTACTGCTGCCTACGAATTCGAACTGCATTCGAGCGGTCCGCGAGTGAGTGTTTTATCTTCCCAGAAGAGTGATATCGCGCCAAGAAACAAGAAGATAACGACCGTAAGAGCTTCTCCGACTTTGCCCCTCCCCCCTCTAAACAGGATTTTAATAGTTAATTGCGAAACGCGTCTTAAGTACGTCTGGCTCCTCTATTTTCCCCGCGAGGGAAATTAACTGTTAATTTTTGAACAACAAATGATGTTGTCTGATAAAAATTTTCACATAGATTCCATATTCTTTCCAGACCTATTAATATTTTAAAAAGCAATAGATGCATGTCTAAAGAAGTTTACTAAATTAGTTTATTAGTTCAACCAGCGTCGTTTTTTTTTGTAAACGTAATTTTTTAATCCAACAACTGTTTTTTATTTGATTTTCCATTTTTGTTGAATAATTTGCACTGTCGCTTATTTTCTTATTAAAAACTAAGAATTCGCTAACACCGACATACTTGCTTCTCATCATTTTAACGACATTAAATTTTAAGTCGAAGAAACTGTTAAAAGCAAACTACGAGATGCACCGTTTAGGGAAATAAAGTGTGTTTGCTCCGTTTCCAGTTTCAGTTCATTGTCAGTCAGAAAGGAACAACTCGAAGATGGATCATTGTTTTGCATTCGATAATCGTCTTCAAAGCTTCGTATTTACCCATACCTCGGAAGTCCGTAGCGATTTTTTTCTTTAGACTGAAACGAAGTCCGTTAGAGCGGCACTAATCTGACGACGATAGAGAAGCGAAGTTTCCGATTCTCATTCAACTTGAGTCGCAATTCCTTGCCTTACTCGTCAAAATTCCGAGTGTTGGTTTTATCAGGTTCAGTTATTTCAATAATAACAACACTGTCTGCGAAATTATGAACCGGATATACCGCTAGAAAAGTTACAATTATATCGCCAGTCGTCTTGCTTTATTTAAAAAATTCTATACATGATATCGCAGTTTATAATGTTGATATAACAATAATTCACTTAACAGTCAACTAGAGAAAAGATGCTATTTTTTGTCCGAGTTGGATAGTCTAATAATAATAGTCTTGTTAGTCTAATAACAACATTTCTGTATGAATTTTGTATATTTTTTCCAACAACTTGATAAACTGCGCGCCGATTATTTGTCGGTCTTAAAACGGTCTTTTGTTGTAAATCAACTTTAAGTCGACAATCGATTTTAACTTTTGATGCTAATAAAATTCTATTTAAATCATTATAATTTATTTAGTTCGCTTGTTAGCTACTTAATTATTTGACAAAAGCATATGTGAACTTGTGCTTATATAAATCTGCCGTTTGTTCATTGATTTATAATGATTTTATAATGTCAAGGGATAAATCTCTCTCGCTCCGGCGACTTCTAAAGTCTCCTTTCTCACCAGAGATTCTAAATGTGTCGACGGAACAGCAACGAGTAAACGGGACGCAAATAGTTTTCGCCTTTCCATAAGAAATTCGTGGTATTATCATGAGCAAATTTGACTTTCCGCTCTTCCACTTCCGAAGATTCGCAAATCGCACGCGCTACCCTCTCGAGAAGCTCCTCGTCCGCAATAACCGACCGACGGTGCGGCGAGTGACTCCCAGTGGGGCTGTACTACGCGCATCCTGCTCTTCAGCTTCCGTTTGGTAACCCGCTACGGGATCGACTATGCATCAGGCGAATTCCGGTGGTCTGCAAATCCTGAAGCCCTAAAATTCCATGGCAGAGTGGAGAAAGCCAACGCGAAATGACAGATGAATATTTGATGACTTTGCTCCGCTTCGTTTGCAATTTTCCGAAACTAGAAAGATTTGTACAAGTTACTTTTTTCTTACGCTCTGAAACCAGACGAGGCAATTTAAATTACAATAGTGACCATGATTTCAATAAATTTTTAATCGATATTTCACATATGTAAAATGAAAAATCCAAGTTTTCTCGGTAGTCAATTTTTATCAGTCATCGTACATAAAATGGTGAGCCTCCGTGTTCCCATTCAACCAAAACCATCAATGCGTCATATTTTTCGTTTCGTCCATCGGAAGACAAGCGCGATCTCTCGTAGTCGATTCAACCAGGGAGTGCCTCCTTTCGTGCTTTTACTCCCATGATTCAGGATGCTTTTCTTTTCTCCCAGTACGACGACCTTCCCCTCTCTTATTCTCGCTCACTCAACATTCTCTCACTCAGTCTCTCGTCTTTCCTTCGATACCTTTGCATGTCACCAAAATCGAAGAAATTCACGCTCGAAAGAACAGTTTTTCGAGAATATCTCTTCCTCCCGTTTCTCTTCGCTCCCCCTTCTCGTTCGAGCGAGGGGTCCGAAGTGGAACGGGGGTTGGAAATTTACGCGCCACAGACTTTTCGCTCTTCGTTTGGCCCTCGGTCTTACGAAAGTCGAAGCTCGCTCGAGCGCATGGTGCGGATCGTGATATCTCGATTAGATATCTCGACCCGTGCTCCGAGCGAAGGGCAACTCTTCTTTCCGGGAATCTATCCGTCGCTTCGATAAGGCGCTTTTCCTGCCGCGGTATCCCCATGAAACTTTTCACGCAAGAGTCCACGCTTCGACGAATAGATCTCATTCGTGAAAAATATCGAGTCTTCGTAACATCGCGATGGCTTTTGTCATTCTATATACTCACGCATTTCTTTTTTCTTAAAGTAAGAAGTATATTGTCGTTTTTCGCGAAGCTAATAAAATTAACCAATAAGGGAAACAAATAGTCCTAATTTTTTAAAATAGTCAATTCTTTAAGAAATTAGCTGATCCGGATAAAGTTGCCGTTCTTAATAATTCTTTCTAAAGCCTGTTTAAAATTAGCTGAATTGAGGACGCAACTTGTTTGCATCACTTAAATTGGTAAAAGAATGTCTGACTACACGACACTATCACTTGCTGTCACTCCTGGTTCTGGCATCCACCCTTCTCGAAGCGTCACGTAGAATCGTCGCCGGGACGCGCCCAACGTAATTTCGAGAGTGGAACGCGACGGTGGACGGCACGTGGTTAAAAATTAAACGGATGACGCATGATTGCCTACGTTGCTGGACGCGAAACCCAGGCCGGATTGGCCGTGTAAACGCGATTAGACCACCTAGGTCTCGCTGTCCGTTCTCCGGCCTATCTGACTGGAAGTAATTCCGAGTCCGAATCCGGGGGCAACATGGAACGCCGCGTCCCCTGGGGATGAACCCACCACTAGCACGATACGTTGTATCCTCCCTCGCTTCTCCCGCTCCTTAACTCGACTACTATGGGATTTCAAAACTCATCTTGAAACGTGCGCGGAAGTCCGAAGTGGTTTAGCAGTGGTACTTCTCTGCAGCACAGGGGGGCAAGATCTTTAATCATCGGGGGGACTCTTTTTTTAGGGAGGGGGGATAACGTGCAGATCATTTCGGTGCAGGTAGATAATTGAAGATTATGGTCGGAGATGCGAGGCAACTGGAGATAACGTAATCAGGTTTCTCCTGCAAGCGAGTAACCGAATTTGCGATAATTCTCCATTTGTGATCAAATAACGAAATATTGTAAATTAAATCTTCCGAAATTTAATTTTTCTGAAAATTTCAGAGAAAGATTAAATTTTAATTTCAATTTGTTTTCGTACTTGCTACTAATCTACCTCAAATCATATCGATCTTAAATTCGATTATTATTTTCTATTTCCGCTTGTTCTGCTAAAACGCATCAGTCCTTTGTTTACGTTTTAATTAATTAATTTGTTAGTTTGAGCTAGTTGAGTCTTCTAAAATCTACTTTTTTGTAATAATTACATAATTCCCGTCATCTGCATTTCGGCTGAACGATAGCTTCCCTGGGCCGTTCCGTGATACCCCTAATGGACTTTTAGAGAATTGGGGCATGTGTCACGAATATAGCCCATATTAATATCGTTCTACGATCTCCGTCTCGTCCTTTCGTAAGGAAGTCCCAAGGGAACTCAACGTACCGTTGGTAAGTGCGATATTTACTTTAGAGTCTTGCTCCAGAAATTCCTCCATAGGTCTACTTACTAAATTGATCTTTTAATTCCGTAATTGCTGACCGTAATAGCAATTGTGTAACACTTTGAGTCTTCTAGGACGATTTATTTCGAATTAATTTAATGCGTAAACTATTGTGTATATATATGTGTGTGTATATATATATATATATATATATATATATATAAGTCCATTAGGGGTATCACGGAACGCCCCAGGGAAGCTATCGTTCATATATGTATATAAATATATATCTTTCGATGTTAAAAGAAAGTTTTAACTACGTTTCACACATATACTCACATAAAAATTTTTTATCATTAATACATGAAAATTAATACAATGAAAATTATGGTGCAGTAATTTTTTTAAGAACTTAAATAAGTGTGTATTCTTTAAGTTGTGTATTTTTAAAAATCCAACAGTAAATAAATTACGAAGATAGTTTTTGTCATTATTTATTAGTCTTTTTAATAATCAAAATTCTATTTTATCACACACAAAGCGTCCGATATATTTATTATTATCAGATATCTTCCAATCGCTTGTCGCTAGCATAATCGCGAAGCGAGCAGCGTGTCAGATATCGCGCTGTGTCAGATCGGTCGAGCTATGGCTTGTATGCATTCCGCTGCTGAAATCTTCTCGTGCCGCGTCGGTTTACGACGCGTCGGGGGCTCGCAGAGACTTGCAAAATAGCGCGCAGAAATGCCGCGGGATGCATTGTTACGAGGGCCTGTGGCCTTGGTCATTAACCCTCTCGAGAACGAAGCTCCGCAGCTTGCCGTTCTCTCTACATATCTCTCGTTCTCTCTTCTGGTTTACAAAACGCCGACACGCCGCGTCCATCCTCTCTCGGTCCTGTCGACCCGCTTGTCCCTTCGGTAACGAGCTGAGATGCATGAAATGCTCGCATGAAATCTCGTTGAATACTTAGCCACGCTATACATATTGCATTCGCACTCGCTTCTACGTCACAGCTTGCGGCTGCGTCTATATTCGACCCGCAACTACTTTGGGTCGTTGCTCAAACATTATGATCTGATACGAGTTGATGTGATAACAATAGGGGGAAAAGACATAATTATCTCAACATGCTAGAATAATACGTGTAAAATACGCGCAAAATTTATGTATTTCACGATTTGTAAAATATATAATTCTTCAATATAAATATATAATTCTTCTCTATAAATATATAATTATTTCGCTCTCGTGCGCAGCGCGTGCGTTTTTCTCGCTCTCGGATAGCAGCTTAATATTACAGGACATTAAACGCACGTCGCGGTGAAAATTTTAGTTTACCGCGATTTATTTCGTGAGCTTTCAGAAAGTAATTTGGTCGTATAACTGAGGTAGCTGTATCCCGACCGGGAGCATCGTATAAACGTTCATCTTGACCAATAGGTACTTGGCTCCTCTTTCTATCTCTCTACTAAGTTACACGGTGATAAACCGGGAATCTCACGCGGGATGGTCATCCTTTATGACGATACTGCAGTGTGGAATAGCGCATATTACGCCCGTCGAGGCATCGGATGTGCTTATAGCAGTTGTTATTGGCCGAGGACTCGTAACAGAGAAATTACATTACTCCGGGGGCACTTGCGTCTATACGCGAGCGATAGAAATACACCCTTTACACACGCACGCCTGTACATGCATATAATTTTCACATTAAGACAGTAGTTGATGATTTCAACAATTCGAAAATCGTATTATGTTATCGCGTCACGAAAAAACTGTTACATATTATATGACTTATAAATTGAACAAAATCATATTACATGAATTTACAATATTCATTACAGACACACATCCGTGCGAACGCTGGCCATTAAATTTTCAATACTTATTATTATTGCGCTCATTATACATTCGTAATACAGTTTACGTTATATTTATCATGCAAACTCATTATCGTCGCTTTGATGTGAATAGCTGTGCTAAATATTCCAAAGCGCGAAAAAGCTGCTCCGACGCGTTCGACGTGTCAGCGTGAAGCAAGACGTCGACAGCTGGGGGATTTCTCACCTCCCCTTGTAACACGTCCATCAATCAATCTTTCGATTCTCGCTGCACGTCGGCGAGATTTCTCGACGAACCGACAACGACGGCTCCCTGTACATTCCGCAACGAGTTTCCACCGGCATTCCGACGACAATGCCACAGGAAACGAAACGGAAGATAAATAGCACCACGCTCATTCGTTCCGAGACAAGCGTCTGTATAATGGGGATTAAAATAAAGCGAGGCGCACAAGATGGGACGATTTTCGCACGTGGAATGTATTTAATGCACTGGCGGGTCTTCCCTCAACCACGAGAGCGGACATCGTGATTCCCTTATTTTCCTTGGTGTCGGAGCTGCGAGCACGGAGCACGAGGATCGATGTGTGTTCCTCCGTGCACGCTCGCCTGCACGCACACGCGGCCAGGTCGGTTTTAATTAGAGAGCCTGCTCCGCGTACCAGAGGCTGCAGGACCGAAACAGGCTCTTCGATTAAATTATTAATTAACGTTCTCCTAGAAATACCGCATCGCGTCAATACACGCGCGCACATGCACACGCGCATGTTACACACGATTTCAGGTCGAGGGAATGACAAAGAGCGGAGAAGTGCCACTTGGGTGGTGGACGCGCAACAGGGATGGGATTTTATGTGCGCGTATATGAGCGCATGGAAGATCACGCGCGTGATCTTCGTGGTATTACACGTGTGAAGCGTGCGGCCATTGCACAGTCCCGTAAAGCCGATCTCGTGTCTCTCAACTGTTACAATGCCGCCTTGAAGTGCATTTATGACGACCGAGACACGAGAGAGAGAAAGAGAGAGAGCGGAAGACACAACATCCGATGTGGACCACGTGGACTCTTGTTTATACGGCTCCTCTGTAGAGCGACCGTGGTGTCACGGAATATGCGAAAGCGACGTCGTACGTATTAAACGCATTAAAATTCAAGCGAGTGCTCGAAACGTTCAAATTCATCGCGGGCTTTATCTGTCTGCCTGCTTCTCGACCCGCGAGTATAAAAACCGTTCTTTACGTTTATGTTTTATCAAGCACGGCACCGGAATGCGGATCGAAACGATAAAACGCGCGGGTCATCTCTGATGCACGATCCTGGGGTGAGCAAGGGGTTTCGCTGGGGAGAGCGAAGTACGTACATCAGCCGGTGTCACAGGAGAGTCAAGTATGAAAGTGCCCCTAGCAGCTGTCAAACCAATTAAGCTCGTCGCATTGTAAAGGCTGCTTTTAGGACGGAAAGAGAAGAGGGAGGGGAGCTTTGTTACCGAGCGGCGGTTATGGCCGCGTAACCATATCGGCTGCGTCTGTAATGGATCAGTTTTATGGCTGCGCATCGGCGATGTAGTTTCCACGGTCCACAAAGCTGCCCACGAAGTTTGCCAAAGTGTATTGTACCGTGCGACACGGATGAATGGGATGGACGAGTGTGGTGCACTTGCATGCCGATCCTGAAGACCGCAAAATGTGATGTTTCGTATAATTTTATACATATATACAGGGTTGGGCAAAAGTCCGGAAACGGTCAAATATAAAATGCATATGCATATACATACTGAGTGACTACTCCTTTTTATCTCGCGAATTAAAGGAGATAGACCTGATAAATATAACATCACAAATTAAATGGTTTGGATGGAACTCTATCTTGTGAGTATAGTTATTGCTTATAAAAGTTATCTATGTTAGAGAACGGAGAGGCATGCATAACTTTTTCATAGTGAATATCTTGGTATAATAAAAGTTGTAGCGTTTTTTCTAAAGAATACAATGATGTGTAATGTGTATAATAAAATTATTTTACAAATTATATAAATTTTGTCGATTTAAAGTTTCACAGGCGACTACTACCTTTTTATTTTCGACCTTACGTATGGCCAATTTTCGACTCACACACTGAATACTGTGATCAGACGATGACGTCAATTGCTAATGCGAGAGTCGAAAGTTGGCTACACAGCAAGGCCGAAAATGAAAAGGTCACCTGCGAAACTTAAGCCGGCAAAAACTTGTATAATTTTTAAAATAATTTTATCATATTGTATATTATTATATTCCTTAAAAAGATCGCTACAACTTTTATCATGTCGAAATATTCATATTACCGTGAAAAAATGTATGTATAGAAAAATACATATTTCTCAGTTCTGTAATAATATAGAAAATTTTTTAGCGATCACTATAATAAAAGTTCAATTTAATAAAATTTCTATTTAATTTGATATTATATTTGTTAGGTCTATTTCCTTTACTCCGCGAGATAAAAAGGGTAGTGACTTGTATGTGGACACTATATATATATATGTATAGTTGTTTTAAAACAACGTGGAATATATCCAAGACTGAATTGAATGTTTTGAATCAGTATAGGGAGTATATCGATTAACAGACATACTTAGTCAACGTGATCTAGCAATAGTGATCTTTGCTTTAGCAGAGATATGGAGAAGGAGAACAGTTAACTAACAGTTGACATTGATATGAGTGATATAATTAGAAAATGATGAGTACAGATCTCAACCAGCGAATCATCTTGAATAGTTTCCCGGTCGATTTGCGCTGATTGAAAATGCCATGATGAATAATAAATGCTAATTAATGTCTGTAACGCTCGTTTACAACTCCCTGCCATAAATGTCTAATCAAGGGGCAAACTTTGGCCGTCTCTGGCAACCCCGCTCTCCTCAAGTCTTCGAGTTAGTTTCCGGGGCAGTTTCCAGCATTCTACGTTCAGCTTCCCATCTCGTCGTCTCTCCTCTATCTATCTTTCTTCGTTCGAACCCTCTGTTTCGCTCCCGTTCTTGCCGAGCCCTCTAGTTCCTTACATCAGCTTCTCCTGTTCTCCGTACCCCTTTCATATTTCTAAGTAAATTTCGTAGTATAATTAACATTCAGTAGCTGCCGTCCCTTGTCGACCGACGCGTGGTTTACGTCACGAATGGGGGAGCGACCCCAAGCTAAAGCAAACCCCCTATCTTTTCATAATGACAGATTAACCGACCCGAGTGACAGTTTAATGATTTGTCATTGCTACGCTGTAATTGACAGAGTGAATGATGGATGAGCTTTTAGTCACAGATCCAGCGATAGTTCGCAAAATCGAATTTTTCAGTAGCGAACTTTTAACAAGGCCGCGAAAAGAATGACCTTTCATCGATTCTCCCTTTGTTTTCTTCCCTGCTTCGTATTCACGCCTCCACCGTCATTCGTCAATGAGAAATACTCCGGTCGCGCAATTGTAACAAATCTAACATAACGTCATCGGCGGAAAGATTTTCGTACTTTCTTTCGTCGCTCGCACGACGAAATGCAACGCACGTTCGTCACGAAATAGAAAATATATCTCACCAGGCGCGAGGACTCCCGCCGCTTTCGTTCGTTTCGCCGACAGGAATCACGAGTCCTCCGCGGAAGCTTCTTCATCCTTTTGCCTCCGTCCTGTCTTTTTTTTCGCCGTCGTTTCTCCTCTCGGCCCGTACACACGAACCTTCGTGAGATCTCGCAAATCCCGAAATCCGGAGATGTATGCTGTATGCTGTATGTGACGTATTCGAGACGCTTTGCAACGACACGATCGGGATCCCTGCTGTTTGTTCGCGTTTATCGAAATCTTCGACCGTTCTCGTTCCCTCACGTAACTGATAACTTAGATCTGTGAAATATTTCTTATTGTTAGCATTCTTGAAATGGAGTAACATTTTTTTCTTAAAGGTGAAGCTTATATGACTGTTTATCTGTACTGTTTATATATACCATTATTTTCATGGACCAGTTTGTACCACTTTATATAAAATACTTAAAAAATGTGAGATAAATGCGGTTGACATTAAAACTTCAAATTTAAAATGTCTTTAGCAAAAATGATCTTGCGCAATTGAAACGAAGAATTATTTTCTGAAAAAATCAAATAACGCATTCGAATATCGACGTGAAGACTTCTATTGTATATATTACGAAAGATTTTCGTTTTTATTTACTTTCCGAATAATGAAATCTTGTAAGATAGATTTTACGAATGGATTTGTTTTTCTCGTGGGATATTGAACGAAAACCGCAGAGGATTAGGCGTTCCACCTACAAGCCTTCTCCTGCAGTTTCGCTTTCTCTGCGTTGGTGCTGGATAATCGAACCCGCTGGATCCAGGCTGGCTCATCTTATAAGGATCCGTTTATCGTCAAAATAAGCGAACCATTTATAAATCGAGACGACACCTGCCGTTCGTGCCGCTTTTTGATTAATCGATGCCCCCGATGTCGATTAATCGTTTAACCACTCTCTTCTCAGTAAAGGTATCTCGTTTCGCTCCCGATTTTTTTCCGGGTCCTTTTACCCTCAGACTTGTATCTCTCCTCGCGTATCTCGCTAATTCCCACAGGAAATTCCAGCGAGGGGATGCGAGAAGAGGGCAAAAAAGAAGAGAGAAAAAAAACAAAAGGAAGAAGCTGCGTAAGGACGGCCTGTCCGGGAGAGCTTCTATTATTTTTCAATTGCCCGGTCGAGCAAGCACGAGGTGGGATTCCGGTATCCCGGATGTAATTGGAGCCGGCTTTGCCATGGCGAACGTAACCGGCCGGAATAAGACGGCCTCGGATGGCGCAGAAACGGGGGATAAAGAATGAATACTGTCCGGGGGCGCCGCGACGCTCCCAGCAGAGCGAACGAGGATTTCGAGGAGGAATGGTCAGGACGACGTGAGCAGCGTAACCTAACGCGCGGACGAGAGCCGGCCGAGGGATAGGGTAACGAAATATGCATGTAGAACACACCGTGTAAGACCGCGTGATCGATCCTGGCGACGGGCGGCCGTCCGTCGTAACTGAATGTAGCGTGTTTGGATCTCGAGAAATATCGAGGAGGAGCAGGTCGGGTCGACGGCGCGCGAAATAATTCACGATTCGCCGCCTACGTTCCCTTTATGCTTTCGCCCGTCGTTATGTATTATTTAGCGTTTAATTTTATGCTGCCGGGTCGAGAACGTATGTGTCCGGCCATGTAAACCGCCGTGAAAATCCACCGAATCTCGCGGGAGATTGAATCCGAAATGTAAGAAGATTGATCTAATGATTCATCTGGATGAAATAGACGCCCTTCCTAGGAGGAGCAAAGCGATCTTTCGTTAGACTGCCGCGAGATGCTCTCGATTTCGAGGGATAGCCAACCACGGCCGACTTTCGCCCAGAGTTTAATTAAACTCTGGAGCGCCCGTTACCTACATTTCGCGGCGACGCGGACGGCGAATGCATTGTTAGCGTATGCTAGCGCGGCGAGACAATTGGCGATCGTGTATCGCCATTGCCAGCCAGCCCGGCGAAGTCGATTTCCTGGCCTGGCTCCTCTTTCTTCTCCCCCGCGTCCGACCATCCTCCCCCATGTCGGCATCACCCTCTCTCGTCGCGCAGCCCTCTCGGCGTTCATTCTTGCTTTTATCTACCTCGCATTGGCCGGAGGCCGCGATGGGAAGGCGACGTCGGCTTCAACCTCCGTTCCATCCTATGTTCTCTTGCTTCGAGAGACTCGCTCCTTCCTCTTTCGATACGGGACCCAGATACGAGACGTCGCATTGTGAGGGAGGACTCCAACCCCGCGACCGCGTTTAAAGCTTGATTCATGCTAGGGGATGCTTGCTTACATACTCGTTACAGTCAAATATTCTCAATACGTCTTAAGAACGGGATTAGTCATCTTCTCATAATTTTTTAAGCAGCATTTAACGTTTGTACGTTTGAATTTCAAGACCGCAGCTCTTACAAAGGGAAGAGGAAAAAATCTATGGATGCGCATGTATATATAGATTGATTGCATGTAGAAATTCAAGTTATCTGTTATATATCATAAAAATATTATTCTTAACGCTTCCCAATGGTTCACAATGATTCGACACTTCCCAATGATTCGAAAGAACTATCTTTCATGATGGATGAAACTCCGCTTGTTAATAATAATAATCGCTGTCATGAATAATTGAGCGTCTAATACATCATTTTGATTAAATTTCATTACACTGGCGGCGTTATGAAATTGCGTTTCGTAAACACTGAATTAAATAGCAACATTACTATTATGACATTATGTAATAATGCCCTTACCGTATAATAACGGCTGTGCGCAATTTATAATGCAAAATTTCTCGTTTACTGTGCCTGCTTTGTAGTTTGTTGACCCGTACAGTGGCGCTCATTGTGTAATATTTATTATTTTCGCGAGAAATAGGATGCAACTCATCGTGAAATTGTATTTATTTTGTATCAACATCTTGTGTTCTAAACGTTTCAGTTAAATCTTATTTAATTATATATGTATATTAATAATTCTATTTTCTCTCTCTACGTCACAATCTCCACATCACCATTTTACATCGATTTGTCCAAATTTATTGTTTTGCTTGAAAGGTAAATAAAAATAATAATGATAATAAAATATGAGAAAGAGCATGTAAAGAAAAAATTGAAACACTACTTAAACAGTATAAATTTACCAAATCAGAAAGGAGTCTTTATAAAAGGAATCAGGATATAAAGAACTCAGGGACTTAAAAAGTAAAATTAAAATAGCTTTCTAAAAATTCAAGGAATGGAATTCATCTTCCACGCGCAAGAAAAATGTTTAGTACATCGCAAAATTTAAAATTGCACTTATCTCGACTATGTTTTGTTGCCATATTCTCGTTCTATGTCGGCTGGGACAATTCCAATAACGAGCTTTTACCCAGTTTCGATCGGAACCTAATACCGAGGCGAAGCCAGTTCTCTAAGCGATACTAACTACATGGCCGCAATCATTGGTATTGTTACTTCGATCCGCCGCTGCTGTCTGCGGCAAAGCTGCACCTCGAAATTCGTTTCCAGTTTTTACCTCTAGACACGCTGGAAGCCATTCTTCATCTCTCGCGAGGGGCGCCGAAACGAAATTCCGCGTTTCTCTGTTACGCCGTCGATCATTTGATTTCGCACTGCCGATACGTAAATAATAGACTCCGAGAACATACGCGGCGTCATTCCGAATCGATGGGAATTCGTTGATTGATTTTGTATCAGCTTCCATACATCGACGTTGTCAATTGCAGTGTCGCGATGAATCTGTGTTATCGTCGTGATTCTCGTTCCTATTTCTTTGGAGTGTACATACACGCGTATATACATAGGTTATTTTAATAGTGGTACAGCTATCGTTTTTAATAACTTCGAGATTTTGGTTGAAAATAAAAAGAATATTTTTGTGTTATCCCGAAAATGAAAATATGATTAACTCCAATTTCACAAAAAGTGGAGTATTGTACCTCTATTAAAATAACATCTTCATGTGTGTGTGTGTGTGTGTGTGTGTGTATATATGTGTTTGAAAAATAATATCACGCATTAAAAAATTTATCGCACTTTTTTGTTCGTATAAAAGATTTTTCAATCAATGAGTCTTCATATAGATTTACATATATCACGTAAATTAGCGAATTTACAAATGATATTCAGTACGATACTACTTACATTCAAATGTAAATAGGTAAAAGTCCAGTTCTTATTTCATTGAATGCAGCATTGTAACGATATAAATTCGGTAACTTTTAATTCTCACAGCAAAACTTTTTCAATATGAATTAGTTAATACAGTAAAAACATAAATCAATAGAAACGTAATTGATTAGTCGATTTAAAAATGTGGATTTACTGTTCAAACGGAGAACTATTTTAAGACCGATAAATAATCGGCGCGCAGTTTTTATCGAGTTAATAAAAGTATACATCGAAATTAATTAATAAAAGTATAATTAGAAATATTATTATTAGGCTACCAAAATCCAACTCGGACCAAAAATGGCATATTTCTCTAGTTAAATCGTTAGACACATATCGGTCCTATTCACCTGTTATTATTATATTATTATTGTTGTATCTGTTATTGTTATATAGTATTCAATAGGAATTCTTGAATCTATTTGTGTAATACGTTTATATATTTAATACACATATTGAACAAAACACTCACATTGAATCTAAACTTGCGATTGGATTTTTTGCTTTACACTCATGCCTAAAATGATACACCAGTCTTATACAAATTTCATTGATAACAATCAATTGATTCCAAAATTACGGATTAGTATCGAAACAACAACGCGACAACCTACATGAATGAGGTTGATCATACGTTGATCCAATTCCCTTTAAGCGGGGCTGACCGGGCACAGAAATTTCTACTTAGACTTTGATCTTGTCGTTTCCGTGCAAAATTCGAAGTCGGTTGGAGGCGCAACGCCGACAAAACGGAATATTGATGAGTCCGGAGTAATCGGCTGCCCGTTATCGCTATTAGCGAGCATCGCACAAAGCATTGCACTAATTAAAACGGATAATACAGTGGCTCGTAAAACGAGGCGGTAATTGGGTGTGGCTGTGCGGGTTTCGTGCCCCATTATTATTAATTGCCTCGTTAATAGGGTACCGGATATCTCTCTCTCTCTTTTTCTTTCTCATCGCCGAGTGCGATGCTTCTTTGTAGCTTTCACTCAGTAGCAGCGCGGTCGAAATTGATATACGAAATATCAAACGTTTACGAGTTATTTGAACTTTCCAACCATCCATTCATATTTCTCGGATAGAATGAGTTAAATGCACACATGTGCGACGTAAGTTATTAACATTTACCAAAGCCTGAAGAGAAGATCTCGTCCTATCCTTAAAAAATTCGATTTCCGCCAAATATCTCGACGAAATCCTTCGACGATTAACGCCACGATTGCCAGTGCCATCGGCGTTATCGGCCGCGTTTATCAGCCGGCGTCTGCGATCTCGCGTTTTTACAGATACCCTCTTTCTGTCTCCCCTGCGCTTCGAGATCGTACGTTTACAGGGAAAGTTCGTAGATTAGTTCGATCGCATTGATCGCATGCTCGATTCGATTGAACGTTATCGTCGCCGTGATAGGAATTACATCTTGCGGTGGGGAAAAGGAAGGATGGCGTGCCGAAGTCGGTTTGGCAAGAAGGGCATGCCACCCTCGACACTGTCGCAATATGAGCCAATAGCTCTTCCCTCGTCGTGGGATCGACAACTGTCCCTTTTATGACGTGATATACCCGCAGAAACGGCCGCTCGACAAAGTTACACCGTAAACTATGCTGTGTGTGAGGATTGCCGGAACCAACGAAGCGATTTCGCTTTGGAACTCGCTCCCTCGTTTTCTCCCAGCTGAATAATAAAGCCCGACTCGAGATCCTAATTACGGACGCGTGACAAAGAAGAAAAAAATTGATTCAGATCATAAACTGTGTATCAATACTCAATATTAATGCCGGAAATTATTTTCGACAAATCGTTACTGATTGACCGGTAAGAAAAAACGATTAAAACGATTAAAGTGTTTCAAGATTAAAGTTTAATGTGTATGACAATATTCGAATATACAAGGGAACACGCAAGTCTTTAAAGAAATAGTTCGAGATCGGGCGCTGTAAAGCCTGCATTTGGCAGTCAAATGCAAAGCTAAAACAAAAAGTCACTTTAATTTCAGTGATAGTTAATGAGGTATCAGACTTTTAATGAGTAATGTGAAGTCCCTCAAAGGTTGGACAGTTTTGAAAACGTGTTCGACCAAAGAGCCTCTAGGCAATCTCAGAGGTTTCTGAAAGACATCAAAGGAGATTCGTTTTGCGTACTGAACGAGATTGGCAATAACTCTTACAACATCGCCCGATGGAAAACGGAGAAAAAGTCAGGAAAGAGAGAGAGAGAGAGAAAGAGAGAGAGTCACGGTATTTTATCCTCTTCTCGTTTACTTAAGATGTACACCGAGATGATTACGTCTGCGATAACCTGGCGGTTGTGTAATTTATTTACGCATTCTGATATTAACTTCTTTGGCTTTAATCTTTTTACTTTTGAGTGTAATTGTACTCGGATTTTCTTTACGTTATAAAAATCGAAGAAACTGTTTTTCGATTTTAATTTTCTAAAATCGTACTCATCGACGATGTTTGAATTAAATTCCATTTTCTAAGACAAATATTTTATCAAATAAATTATACGCCGCTCAAGAGAGAAAGAGAATCCTTCTGAAATTTTTTCTGTAGCTGAATCTGAGTTTTTAATCCAAGGACTTGTTGTTTCCGAGTGTAACGAACATCCGAGCGATTTATACGAAATAAAATCGGAGATAGGCTAGCATACGTAGCAGACTCATGCATAGCGAATACTTTCGATTACAGGTTTGTTGCGGCATTTCGAAAATACTTCATTCTCAACGAAAAAGAGGGAAGGGAGGGAGAGAAAGAGAGGGAGAGGGAGATTGCTCGTGTCAAAGTCAAAGTAAAGCGCGAAGACACCACGATAACCCCCGTGCCTCCCTGCAATTTCTCCATTGTCTTTTTTCCTTTTTTTGTTTTGTTTCTTCTTTTTTTATATCGCGGGCGAATTTCAAAGCGAGTGTTTGTTTCATGCAGCAAAACGAAATGGCGTGGCGGCGACGGCGATGGTGGTCGGAAAACGGGCAAGACGCGTATTGTTTTTCCCGACCGTATTTTTACATTGCATTCCTCCCTGTGCGCGTTAACGTCCATCGCGTGTCCGTTTAGTATCCACGTACATTATGAAATAACGGGCTCTTTGTATGAAATCCATCTGCTCTTATCTTCCTCTCGTAGAACGCGGCTTCCTTTTGACGTCCTTCCCTTTCCCTTCATTTTTCCGCCCCGTTTTAAACGCGTTTCGTTGTGGAAATAAAAGTAATCCGCTGGCAGTTTCGTACCTGATACACGGGGGGGTGTCCCAGAATAATGCGTATAACCGTTTATAATCGAGATTTCTTAAAGTAAATTAAAAAGGTTTCAATTTTCTTTGAAGAAGATGTAATTTATAATTTCTGTCATGGCTCTTTAAATTTCTAGTTCGGCGAGAGAACTGAACTTTTAAGACAAGACTTCCTCGAACTCTTTGCAACTAACTTATTAACTGAATCTTTGATTTAATTCCCTCGTATATATTCTCGAACGTTTAATATAACGTTTTTTTTTATCGGACGAACTGATTCTTCTTATCTACGGAAATTGTGTAAATATTGCGTAAAAGGGTACTTAACTGAAATGAAAGAAAATATCGGTAACGCTGGTCAATTGGACGTTAGCCATCTAATTTTCTTGAAAATTTGAGCCACTCTCATTACGTATGCAAACGAGATTTGAAGACGGGTAAATAAACCATTTGGAAAGATGGTTGCCACCCGCGTTTGGAGGAAAAGTCTTGGAAACCGTCTAGTCAGCCGATACTTAAATCTCCTCGTATCGCTGTCTACGATCAGCCGGTGCTATCGCGCATTAATGGTCGCTACGTGTTCCTGAATAAATCGACCTACTAAACAGTTTTTCGCTGGTATTATTAACCAGTGATCTCTGATCATTCCGCGAATTCTTTTGAGAGGAAATTTCACCAGCGCATTATCAGATGGCATCTCGAACACTTTTAAGTTAAACACACGAGTAAATTTGTTTCAGAAGATTATATTGTACGTGCGAGAAAACTATGTTCTGTGTAAGGCTGTAACTGTAATTAATTTCAGAAACTTATTCTGAAGGAGTTGAGTTTGCAAGAGTTGAATTTTGCTCTGCATTGGACTCGATGTACTCGTCTTCGCTTATAATTCCTCATGCAGCCATGTTGCAATGTTGTTGCAATATTCTACGCATGGATCGGTACTTTCGAATTTGACAATTGGTTATTTCTGCCCTAGTCGTATATCTCTATGGACACTTTTATCCTTATATTGTATCAGAGTAACGAAAATGCTATAATACAGCCTGGATATAGCGAAAATGTCAGATTAATCAATCGGGAAACGCAACAATGCGTATTATACGAGACGATTCCTCTCTCTTAAGGATAAAATTCGATAATAAGCTGGACAAAAATCGATGTAGGTTACTGGTCTTCGTAGATTGTCGTTGCTAGTCGAATGAAAAAGGAGAGAAAGAGAGATAGAGAGGGGAGAGAAAAAGACAGAATGAGAGAGAGAGAGAGAGAGAGAGGAGAGACGCGACAGATACCGGAGACCCATTGAAGTGACACGTCTTTTGTGATTTTCTCATTACTCGAGTGGAAGGTCGATCCTGGAAGCCCATCTAGCTGCCGGGACGATTTCCGCCCTCTTGCTCTTCGCTGCTTCACCCGCGCTCACTCTGATCCTTCGTCCTTTTCTTTCTCCATCTCCTCTGCCATTCGTTCCTCGCGTATCTTAATGCCTCACACCAAGGTACCTTATGTAGCTGTGTACGTGGAATTACTCCTTTCTTGCCACTTCGTAGGATACGTATTTCGTGCTCGCGGCGACCCCCTGCTCCTCTTGACTTTCCGATCGGCGGCAAATCGAAAAATTATATTTCCTTGTGCCGCGCCGCCGCAATCGCCTTATGACAGCTGAGCCTCTCTTTCCTATCAATCCCGGTTATTATCTATCCATTGTGTTCTATCCATTTTTCCTTGTCACCTGTCTCCACGTGACCCTAAATGGTTATCTCTTTTTTCTGCTTGCTATAGTTTCGCGAGAAGAATGGTCGGAAACAAGGATTTTGACGAGGAAATTTGAGATCATAGAGTTCGATTAAAATTCGATACTATATAATAATTCTTGCTCTTTGCTGATTTCGTCAATTGGCTTTGTCGCGAGGTAAGAACTGGTTTTAATGATTAAATAACAAAAAGTGCATTACATAATAATAACTAAAAATATAAGCGATCATGTAATAATTTATTAATTTATACTCGTAGGATCTAATTATTGTTGAGAGAAATACTTAATCCTTCGAATGCACACCTTTGTAGCGAATCTTAAAGTGCACAGTCAAATTAACCCTGTAATTTTTAGCTTAGAATGTCTCGAAAATGATGCATTTTTTGGGAAAAAAATGTAGACT
Organism: Crematogaster levior; assembly: GCA_901521435.1. Classification (NCBI taxonomy): domain Eukaryota; kingdom Metazoa; phylum Arthropoda; class Insecta; order Hymenoptera; family Formicidae; genus Crematogaster; species Crematogaster levior. The sequence continues at coordinate 179,830 of CABEGB010000502.1, read as the reverse complement.
CTTTGTGGCCATTTTATTCAATTTTAAGGCAGCACGGAATTAGATTAAAAAAGAACTTGGTTATCGAAAAACGTGCTTAAAAAGTCGAAGCTACGCGGAAAAATTCACTATTTTACACAAAACAAAAACGTGGGGTCAGAATAAAAGTCATGATTTTTTATCTTTTCCCCTAAATTATCAATTTTAACCTTTCTTCAAAGAGATAAAAAAGTCTGTACGTTCGATTATTCGTTTATATCGTTGAAAAAACTGGGGCATCGCTTTGAGCATCGGCGAACATTTTCGCATTTCCGGAGAAAACAACGAGTGATGTGAATCGCTTATCAAACCGACATGTTGGTCGGTAGTCGTTTCTTCTCGAAACAAATTTGTCGACATCTTCATGATTCGCGACGCCAATTTGCGAGCAAGAGAGAGAGAGAGAGCCGAAGTCGTTACGCGGCATTGTTCGCGCATTGTTGTCGAGGCATGCGCCGACATTCTTCCTAGTGGTGTGTCCATTGTCTGGCCCGTAGGCGGAAGTGAGGAGAAGTCGAAGACTATCGTGAGGCGGAAGGGTGTACCTTGTGGAAGCGCCAGTACGCTTCTACGGTTGATCCGGCCGTCTCGTCTGTCTGTCAGCCGACATCAATTAGTATCATAAGGCGCCGTAACTATTGTACACTTCTGTGAACAGACACACTCGACGGAAACATACGTTAACTTCTTCCTCATTTGTTGGCATGTGTTTCTTGCAATCTCCTTGCGAAAAAGAATGTCAAGAGAAAGAAAAGATAGAGAGAGAAAGAAGTTCGTTTGTTTCGCATTTCTCAAATTCCATTAAATAGCTCTTCGAGTAAGTCGGAAGTTAAGATTCTGTTAAATTAAAGCCCGCTCGAGATTGAACAAATTAAAAGTTCCGATGGAAGATGGTCCACTTGCAATTGACAGAAAAGGATTCCGTTATTCGTTCGCTAAGGCTCAATTAATCGAAACGTTTTCGCTTCTCCAACTTACTTAATGAATACCTTCGACGTATTTTGAATTATTACTATTAATACAACTACTCGTATAATTATTATTGAAGGGATGCTGACAACACGGAACATACCTACACGTGACTTGTATGGATGCAGCGTTCGGTGCACGCTCACACACGTCACGCAATGTGTATCGACGTAAGCTCTACGCGTATACTTACACGTCGGACAGGCAAATGCGCTTAATCTCACAAAGGTGTTCACAGATGCACACGCACGCGTACACATTCGCTCGGTTGCGCGTAATGCGCGTAAACCTCGACCGTTGCTTCCGTTGATTCCATCGACATCGATTCCTCTTTGAAACATCATTATCGTCCATTTGTTAATATAACAAGATGAATTGCTATTTTTCTCTTGGAATATCACCTGATTATATGACCAAATTTTCTTCCTAGACCCCGTTGTATCCGGATGGAGGCAGCAGATTGGTTGGGCTGAAAAGTGCTATTGACCAGAATTCGTTAGAACATTAGATTCATTTCCTAATCCTAAAACTTATGTAAACATGGGTAATTTGCTCAACTTCTGGAAAAATAATCGAAATTCAATGCTTTAAAAAAAATCAATATAAAAAACATCGGAGAAGATAATTTTGTTAATATTTTTGCGATTAAATAAAGTTGAAAAAAAAGTTATAATAAAATGAAGCACATGTTTCTTTAAAACTTACTTCGCCTGAAATTAGTCTGGGTAAATTTTAGCGATATTCAAGGTAACACACGGCAAAATAGAATTCTTGCAACATTGTAAGAAGCTTGAAAGACGTATGATGACGATTTTTTCTTCCACGATAATAGTCGAGTTGCTCGAGATTGGCGCTAATGAATGTCGGTTTCTCAGTCGGTCTCGTTTACGCAGTCTACTAATTGTAAGACGGGATTGTCGATCGGCAACGTCGACCTATCTGTCGATGCGTGTAGTACACAACGCACGCATATCATTAAAAATTTCTGCGAGACCTATTTCGTGTCGCATGCTGCGTGTGCACTGCGAGATCGTGTTCTGAATTGCCGATAACGGAGCACACCGTTCCACCTTGTCGATTCCGTGTCAAAGAGCATGCATAAAGGTTCGCGTGGAGAAAAAAGCAGCCAATCGTTGCGTGCCAAGAGTGGTAAAATGTTATCGATTCGTTCTCGGTATTTACGTAAACACGTGCCTGAACCATATCTAGTAGGATTTCTTTCCGTTCGTTTCTCCTGCCTTCTTCATCAACACGTTCCCATGGAATGTTTTTCTTCGTTATCGCGTACCTATCGTTCGCGCTTTACGGTATCCGCTCTTTTATTAGTTTCTATCACAAAGTTCTTTTATACGATTTTTTTTAGCGATATAACTCGCACACGCGTGTAAACTTGAAAATTTGTTTAATAAAATACATTTTTACGTCGTTGTGTATCATGCAATATCCGCAAACTATTTTTTTAATTATGCAGGTGTTATAAAAATTTTACGATGTTTTTCATCGTCCCGCAAAAACAAGATGCACTGTCTGTGCCACATCATTCTTGCGATGCGAGATTTTAATGACAGGGTTTGTTTGGCGCAGCGACAAAAATTAATCTTGAAAAAAAATATAACACATTATTCTATGTATATTATATTATATGATTCTATTGTTTATTTATGCACAAATGACACATGTAATGTATCTAATGCAAATTTTCCCCACGGCGGTGGGAAATTAGGTTGTCCGTTACGATGCAAGCAAACTGCACGCCATATGTGTGATTTGGTCGATAGGTTCGCTTGTTGACGTGTTAATCTGGCTATTAGGTGGCACAGCCGAGATATCTCGCGAACTCCGTATGTGCCAGATGGCACGATCGAGATAGCTCGCGCCGTACATCTCGCCAAGTGCATTATCGATATATGCTTCGACCTCGCGTTTTTACTCTGCGAATTAACTCGCGAAAAATGGAAGCCTTTAATTCGCGACTGAAGATTTTAATGGCTCTGCGATATATTCAGCGCCAGTTAAGGACGAAGGCGTTCGGCGTTAGCTTGAAAAAATAAAATTTTCCCGACAGTTTTTACACAGTTTATACATAGTTCTAACTTGATCAAGTGATCAATTAGATCTTATCTATTTGAATTATTACTTATACTTTTTTATCCCTATACTTCTACGCACATTTCTGAATAAAAATGTCTAAATAAATATCTGACGTAACAAAATTCGACACATCGATGGCGCGATCAGTCATTCTAGACAAACAACTCGACCCACTGATCTGTGATCCTCGCAACGATGTTTAACCCTTTTTTCTTTTGTTTCCAGGTGAGTGTCCAGGAATTCCAGTACGCGCGCGGGACGGGCGCGTCCCTAACGATGGTAAGCCACAAAGCAATGTAAACCGTCGCTTTATCCGCGTGCCACTCTTCCGCCGAAAGACTCTTTCCCAGAACGATGTGGTTTGTGAAGGATACGGGAAGAGGTCCTAATATCTCGCAGGCACACATCCGTCTTAATTAACGTCGCGATACATCTCGACTTCTGCCCGAGCTGCCGCTACGACATTCGGTTTAATATGCGCCAGCTTACTCCTAATAATCTCGCTGCATGACAAAAATTACCGCAGAAATTTAGCTCGTCTCCTCCCCTGCATTAATTTATTATTTCACGTTGGAGAAATGTGTCCCGTAAACTATCACAAATTATATATGGACGAGATGGACGTATGGAAGATAGTGTTTTATTATTACTTTTTTTTTTCAAAATAATACATAGACGAACACTAATTAGGTGTCGTGTTTCTATCGTATGTCATGCTATCCTCTTTCATTATTCTTGTAATTTGAACTTTGCAATTATCTTGCAATTTACGACATTAATTATAGCGAAATATTGTTAAATATGTGCATCACTTTATAAAATCTGACTCGTGCGTTGTGTGCGCAACGTAAATTTCGTAATTTAATAAATTTGACATGGATTCGGTAGCGCAGCTCTTACCACATTAAATATAAATGGCAATTCTGCTGGGACATATAATCGCATGTGAATCAATCATTTTAGCGTAATAATAAATATTGGCGTCGATGTTTTACGTATTGAAAACAACAGTCAATGCCGATATTTTCCATTGCTGATGCAGTCTGATATATTAAGCTGATCTAATGCGTCAATGTAACGTAACTGCAGCTCACTGCATTAATCCATTGATGTCATGATGCTTTTATTAAGCATGCTTCCAACGCTAACGCGATGAGTCGTGTACTCGTGCAATTTTCGTGAAACGCGGAAGATCCTGCGGCGTTAATCAAATACGACGGCTTAATTAATTAAACTTTTATGGAAACCGTGTGCAAACAACTAGCAGAGAGATCTGCTTCCGTTTCGCCTCGGCCTGGGAATAGAGATCCTGGGGTCATTGAATGAAAATAAAACGGTAACAGTTGCTGCTGCGTTTGAGACCCTCTTATGCATTTTCAAGCACGCGAGTGCACACGACGGATGCAGTTTCGGTTATATTGCGATTCAACGTTAGTTTTCATATCTCGAAACTGGATTCTGAATGAGCTTCCTCTCAACATTTTTTAATATTTCGCGAAAATATCCCGCGATGAGAAGATAAAAGTTAATTTCGCGGAAAATCGACTGAGACGTCGCGCTGATTAAGCTAAGGTAAAAAAAGGGTTAAAAAATTGCAGTAAAATAATGCATTGTAATACGACTATTACGACCACTGTTTCCGGGAGAAAAATCGAGATCTCTTTATTCAATCGCCTGTCTCTTTACCGTCGTTTTCGGCCTTACCGGCGTGAAATAAGAGACGTCTCATGGGTGACAGTGACGAATGTGTTTGTATATTGTCAGGCTGATTGTCAGAGATGTCACATGAGAACACGCAACGCACGAAAGAGCGTTGCGAGGGGGTTGAAACGGTGTTTGGAACGGCGGATATGACATACACATCAAACAAAGTGTAGGGAATCCACGTTAATATCAGAAGGAAAATAGGATTTTTTAGGAAAATAGGACGTTTGCGTGGATTTATCTTTTTTACCTGTACGATATTTCAAGGAGTGGACCACTGAAACTAATCCCTCTCCCTTCTTTTTTTCTTTCGGTGGTATTTTCTACATTTGTTACAATGGAATAGTTTGCCAGCGCGTGTAAATATTGCCATGATCCTTCATCCATCCCGATGTAATGTTTATACATGTTTGAACGGCAACAAATTGAAAGGAAAATAGAATAGACTGCTTTTATTTCGTCGAGTGTTACGATAGAATTTGTTATTAACCACATATCGATTGCCATCTTTTTCAATCATACGCGCGATCGTAAAACGGTTTGATTCTTTACGTCATGTTTTATTCGAACGAATCAACTTTTCTCACGCGTCACGGACGCTCTAAATGTGTGGTCCGAAAGAGAATATAGCGGAGGTGACAAAAGAGTGACGGTAAACCGAAATTGTGCGTCGTCCGTTCGGCGACTGTGTTTTACTTCCGTATTCAAAGTTCTTAATAATGCCTCTGAGATCCGTCTCGTTCCAGACGGTTTCATGTTTTCACCGTATCATTGAGTACACGGTACATTGCACAATGGACTTAACGATCGCAATTGTTTCAAAATGCAGCGTTGCTCCGACTTACGACCCGCATCGGTAAATGCAACGCCATGAGGCATCGGCTTATCTTTATTCCGCGTGTAAACCTGCGGGGGCAGGTTCTTATCAGCGTGCAAGCCTCGAGGTATCGTTAGAGCGCGACACGCTCCTGGCATGTCGACGAACAAGCTGACCATTAGCATTTATTTCCTCGTTACGGGATCCGTCGCTCTTTTCCATCTCATTATTGGAGGTTCTCTCGTGTTTTCGCGAATTTACCTCCGGCACTGCGAATTCACGCGTACATGCTCATAAATGTTTTTTTTATCATTTCATCGATATATTTTGTCGTCGTTGATGCTCTCCATGCCCTCCATGAATATTTATTTGTTAAGAGAAAAGTCAACATTTTTCACTTGGTTGTGTAAACCGTGCGACTTGCGAAATTGATGACAGCGATAGTAATATTATATATTTCATAGTGCATATTACAAATAAAGGGATTAACACCTCAAATTCAGCGTACTAATAGTAATTATTCGCTAATATGAATCATTAATAATACTGGTTAAAATCGGAGTTCGATCGAAGTAATCTGAATTAATGTTTCCATTTGACAACGACATGCTCGCACAATATCCTGATGAAATATTCACGTGATGAACCCCTGCATGAACCACCTGAAATTCATATCTAGTCCACATGCCACAGGATGACTGTTTCTCTCTCATCTTCGGGCGATTTCCTGCGTGAGAACGCCTCTTCGCGAAGTGTTTCCTCTGTGAAGCCGAGACCTTCTCTCGGGGCTTTCGCCTTTGTGCCGCGAGCTTACGTTGTTCACCAGGACATCAAAGTGTACACGGAGCACGGCGGTTTCTCGCCCTCGCGATTTCCTGGACGGCGAATTTTCAAGGATGTTACGTACGTGAAAACCATTTCTCCGGGCGAATCCTTAGCTTGACACTTCCAGCCCATAGCCCTTTAATCAACTGGCTACTAGCATGTGAGAGAGACTTTAAAGAGCTGCAAAAATACCGTAATGTTGGATGTTTTATGTAAATTTGTAACTAGCCTTCATGTAAAATAGATTTATTATAATTACTCTTACTTTATTTATAGCTTTAGTTTATTATAAACAATTTCCTACTAGAATGAGAGAATTTACATAAACTCAAAGCAAATGTCAAGCATTATGCATTAAACAAAGGTTGTCTAATATCTGATTCGAAATTTCTAAATTCTCTCATTTTTATACGAAATTATTTATAAGATAAGATAGGGTAAATATATAAAATAGGATAAATAAAAAAAATTTTTAATACGTTTGATCACAAACTTCTTTATCTACTGCGTTCTTTACTACTACCTTTATTTCAGTATCACTCAAGACAGTGACTGAATGTGTTTAAATTTTTCTCATTTATAGTATTATTTTTGTTAATAAATAATTCCTTATTAAAAACTAAATTTTATGCTAAAGTTAAATCCTAAAGCAAATATTATGAATCAGACAGTAGGTTTACTTGGACTGACCAGAGGTCTTTACCTTGCGCTTATTTCAATCACAGTTTCGTTTCGTCGGGACAATGATCAAACGTATTAAAAAATTTTTTATTTATCCTATAGCTTTATCCTATCTTATTTTATTATGAATAATTTCGTATTAAAATGAGAAAATTTATAGAAATTCCGAATAAGATATTAGACCTGCAGATATTAGACAATATGTGTTAGTTCTGTTTTGGCGTGTCTGACCAAAAGTATTTTTAGACATTTACTGCGCTCGTCTCGGTCTTTTTGTTTTTTTTGTCCGCGACCAAGAATAAAGCACATTAAAGTCTTTTTATAGCTTTGTGAAAAAGATTTTTTGAAATATTGAAGCATTTATTTCTTTGTCTTAAATAATTTTAGAATAATCTTTTTTTCCGATTTTTCAAAATGTGCATCTAAGTAATCAAATTTGTCAACGATTATACTTTTCTGTTTTAATTTTTGTGTTCGTTTTCAAACCACGCATTCTAAGTTTATCTCTTTTGTCGGAATATCCTAGAGACGGAATGTCGCTATGATAGATTACTTTTACTCACGTGCCGGCTTCCGCCGTCATTGAGCGGCTCTGCCGCGAATACGTCAGTCCATTACAAAAATAGATTCCGCACGATTCATCGCACGGAAATATCATTCGTTCATCAGCATCGGAAGCGGGAGCGAACGGCAAAATGCGTAGAAAGTGGAAATCTGGAACTATCATCGTATAAGTACATCGCGCGGACGTAGAAGTGGAAAGACTCGACGCTAGTACTGCGGAAAGTAATGATGTTCTTCAAATTACCTTAGAGAAAGTTTAACGCCCTTATATCTTTTTAAAATATATGATAAAAGTGTAAGAAAAACTTTGTATACAAACAAACTGAGATTAAAAGTTAGTTTTAATTTAATTCAAATAATAATAATTACAGCTCTAAGATTATATTACGTCTACGATATAAATAAGACTTCGAAGATGCTGCCAAAGTTTTACGATTGCATTTTTGTCGAAGAGAACTCTCCAAATTTAACGAAAGATTGAACCCTAAAGCTGATTTTTGCATTTCCACCTAAGCATGCATGCGCGCATGTCACCTTGAATCTCCTTCGTGTCTCAGTGAGTGGAGGGTGATTCGATCTTTCAAGCGGCACGACTCAATTACCATCTCTGTGACGCGTGAAAATAGCTCTCGCCCCCTCTTTTCTTATCCTTCTACGCCCGCTCGCTTTTCCACGTAAAACCACGAGCACGCTCTATTACACCGAAGCTACGCTCGCTCGGAGTGTTCCTCGATTCGCATTTTTCACTATCAAGCAGGAATCAAAGCCCCTATCACTTCTTACGCTCAGTGGCTGATGGTTTTCTCTAACGCAAATTAATCATGATTTATTGTTTGGTTTTATATAGGGGACGTGTGTTATCGATTAAATTAACATTGATTAAATTAATGTTTTTTTTGTAACGTAAAGTTGATTTATTTGATTTATTATTACCGTTCATTGCTTTTATAGATAATTTCACAGCAATGTAAATTATTATTCGCGTAAATTATTCGCGCAATATGGCTTTTCGATATTTTTCTTTTTATAATGTAAATTGACATTATTAATTATTACGCATTTCATATTAATGATATCACTAATACATAGCCCGATCTTTGCAATTATTACAACTAAACTGTCAGAAACTTTACGCTTATTTTTGTACATATCTCGGCAAAATTAAGTTTACCGTACAAAAAATGGTTTTCTATTCTTTTTTGCATCGCTCAGTGTAAAGCCTCATTAATTTCATTTCAAGAAAGAGAGAAAAACGAGACTAGGGTGCGTTAGATTAATTGTGAGACTCCGAGAAAAATAGTAGTTACGACTGTCTGCTAGGAAAGGTCGTCGTTGTGTGTTTTTTCCCCACCGAGGACAACGACTCTGCTTCTTCGGATGCGCTCCATAAATGGGATATTGTCGCGAAAAGGACATCATAAAACGGTCGTTGCGTAAAGTCCACTCCTTCGCGGCGCGCCGCAATTCCATGACATAAAATCCGATGATACCTCTTGTCCGTGCATGCATAAGCCATTTGACAGTCTGCTGTTCTTCCGGGTGTTGGTTGACGATGCCGATAAAATGAGATTCCTGATGAAAGTTAACCGTTTGCAACACTCTACTCTCGTCGTAATATTTTAACTCTTTCATCTCTTTCAGCTAATGATTAAATTTCAGCGCATATTTTAATTACATGTTTCACAAGTTTGCATTTCTTTTCCGTAAGATGATAACCGAATTAAAAAGCTACAGCTATATTAGTTTTCGTTCGCTTAACGTATACATCGCTATTGCTTTTCAATCTCATTATTGTATGTTTCCTCAGGGTAAATTTCTTATTATATTTTAATTCGAATCGATCTCTATTCGCTCGCCGTTCTCATATGATTGGACGACGATAAAATTTCTACTTATATTCTTCGCAAGACGTTTCGGGATTCGGTTCCTCGTTTTCAAGAGGAACGCGCTTAACACGCAGTGCACGTGCGCTTCGCGAAACAAGAATCATGCCATGGAAAGAGTTACGCACATCCGGTACATCGTATCTCGAAGTTCGGGGTAAATCCGGTATTGTGGGATCGAACTGCGCGGTATTGCGCGCTGATCGAGACAGATAAAGTGAATTTCTCGAGGCTAGAGGACATAGCAGAGTAGAGGGTGGAAGAGGAGAGGAAGAGAGAGAGGGGAGGGGGAAGGGAAGGAATAAGGGAAGAGCTGGGCGCCGATCGAGGTTCGAACACGTAACCGCCGTGTTATCTATTAGCTCTCCGCGTGATAAACGATTCGCTTCCTTCCACGCGAACTTCGCACGTAAATCGCCTGGAAAAGGATAAGCCCCGCACATAGAGCGCACCCGGTATACCCTCGCTCTGGCCCTGCTCCGTCGATTTCCCGATCTGCTTTTTTAAACGCCGTACTTTTTTTGAGCCTCGCTGTACCGAATCTCACTAGTGTGCGTGTATGTGTGTGTACGTGTGCTTTCTCTTTTTCTTTAAAGTTTATCCGTACGAGGTAGGAAGCACGTAATACATTTATGCACGTGGTTTGTGCTTCTCGTAGTAGATTTTAATATCATTGCAGACGTATAATATAAAAAAATAGTTAAAATGAATAAAAAATATAATAAACAAATTCAAGTTGTTTATCGACCCGTCTGACAAATTATCTGCCGCCAACTAGATTTGTCGCGCATTGAATTATAGAAAAATAGTTAACTTTAAAATCGATATTGATTTTAATTTTTGACCTTAAATTAGATGAAGAATTTGTCAGACAGATCGATGAACAATTCAATTTTGATAATTGAAAGGAGAAAAACAGGCCAATAGATTAAACAATCGAGCCAAACAAGGGATGTCTTTTAAAATATTCAAAAAGATATAACTAAATTTATTCCAAGTAGATACACGTGTGTAAGTTTCGACTTCACTGAGTCTTCATCAGCACCCGACCAAAATATTGAAATAATTTAACATAAACTAATAATTTAAAATAAACTAAAACGTTGTTAAGTATACAAGAGTCAATTTTGTTTATTAATATATAAGTAAACACATAAGCCTTTAAGAGCCGGACATTTTTCAAAACAAAAGACTAATTAAAAATTTGTTTATTAATATTCATTGGCGAGAGAAAGATTTGAAAAAAATATAATTTTAAATTAATTGATGAATATGATTACCTTCATACATTATGCTTATTTTATATTTTGAATCTTAGTTGAGAAGCAATTGCAGAAATAATTCGGAATACTCTTATTCAATTTTTGAAGATATAAACTATGACTTAAATTAAAAGGTGCACAAATTACGAGACGTCTATTACATAAGATAATTGTGACGAATATAAGACGAATTTTTATTCTCTCGTTTTCGGGTATACCATCTGTTCACTACCGCGGAAAAATCGCGAGTGAATTGTTGTCCGCGGAAAAAGAAAAAAAAAGGTGGATAACGACCCTTTGAATTTTCGCTTCAAAGAAGATCAGCAGGAGTATACGTCGGTGATGGGCAATCCACTTCCGGTCTCATTTAGTAAATCGACTGGCCAGCCAAAGGAACGAGTTCCTGAGGAGAGCCGGGCAATAAATATATCCGTTTATAGGCGTCTGGAGGAGTTTCGCGAGTCATCAGAAACTCAGAGACCCTGAACTCCCGGCAAAGTCCAATGAAATAGGACTTGGAGCTCGTCCCCGAGGATATCTCGGCCTCATACGTCGCTGTCTTCTCCGTCAACGACGAAAGAGAGGACTGAGAGGGCTAGAAACGCGAAGAAGCAGAGAGAGAGAGAGAGAGGAGGGGAGTATAGAGGGGGTATAGGGTTGTTAACAACCCTAGGGGTTGTTTATACTCCGTAGACTGTTCGTAATTTTCCAATATTATCGGAGTGCCGTCTGTCGCTGATATTACCATCTTCTTAAGTAAACACTGTTCTTAATCTCTCTTCGATACATTTAGTAAGTGACATTAATCGAGAAATGTCACCATCAAACATGGAGTATGATATTGAGAAATTAAGATTAATTAATGAGGTGTATGTGTGTGTGTATGTGTGTGTGTGCTTATATATATGTATATATATATATATATATATATATATCTATATATATATATTCTTGGAAAAATGTTGGTCATTCTCTTCTCACGATAGAGGGTTGCTTCATTATTAAATACGGAAGGCTGTTTAAAGTGCGCTTCCTGTGCAATTCCGCTTCCTCCTGCTTGTAGTTAATAGAAATTTCTAAGCGTCTCGTGCAAAATTTATTTTTTCGGTCAATTGATAAAGCAGTTTTCATAAGTTTAGTACTCGTGTGCATCTTGTTTATGGCGATAAATCTTTTATCGTGCGTCACTGTATATTTGGAATTCTTATTTATTATGTACACATAGCAGGAAGAAGAAAAACAACATTAATAATTTAATAAATTAATTTAATAATTTGATAAGTTCAAGCATCCAGTAGAATGTTATATGGAACACACGTGGAAGAAGAAAATATGCAGGAAAATGTAGAAATAAACCAAGAAGAAACATGATCTAATTATGGCACGTTATATTATTACGAGAAAGGTGGATTTACTTTCAAAAAAAAATTATTCTTGCCTCGCTTTTTGATGAGAACGGAATTATTTATTTTTCGATTATCTTTCTCCCCAATTTCCGAGTATATGTCCTGTATTTGCAAGGTATTATGACACCCACAATTTTTCCGTGCAGTAGATTGAAGAGGATCATGGAGATCAGATTCAAGGGAGATCAGGGTCGAGTTCTCTATTTAGAGAAGGGTTCGAACTGACAAAAGGGTCACCAGACGACCCTTGAAAACATGTATTTCGCTATACGTTGCAACCCCATCGTCGTACGGAAGGTATTTATCATCCGAGGAAGATAAAAGTTACTTTGCATCGAGCACGTTCCTTCCTCCGCACCCATCAGCATTGTCCGGCTCCGAGCACTTTAACTCCAACTTTGAAAGCGATTGGTGCGCGCGCGCGCAAGAGAGAGAGAGAGAGAGAGAGAGAGAACACAACGATTTTTACCTTCTTAAAATAAACCTTCAACCTTTTCAAGCTAACATTTTTTCTCCCTCTCTCTCTCTCTCTCTGCTCGTCTGTCTGTCTCTCTCTCTATTCGAAATAGTTCTTTTCTGGCAAACAAGGATGTAAGGCGAATCATATGTATGAAACATTCATGTTTAGAGATTGTTCCGAAAAACTAATAAACTTGTAGCAAAATTGTTATTCTTGAAGAGCTTCGCTATTCTCCTCTAGTAAAAATATAATCCAAGGTTTCTACCTGCCCTTTTTTATTTCTAACATTAAATAAGTCGAAAGTAGCACTTTGTTGATTTAGAAAGCTCACTTGAAAAATATATATTATCAGTAACAGGTCGAAAAATCGAATTCTTTGTTATCGACGTATTTCAAAATTTCAATTCAGTCGTCGGTCGTCATAATGGATACCTACTTGGCACAGACGAGCATCCCAATCTGGTTTCCTCTCGTTCTGCCTCGATGCCTCTGGCATTCACTCTCGCCAAGCGTGAGGGTGTGCCCCAAAAAGATAACCGTGCATAGTCAGTTTCTGGTTAACTATAGATGCCATACAAATGGAGCTAGCTCAGTATTACTCCGCTAGATAAAGAGACAATGATACAGAAAGAGAAAGCAGAAGTATATAAGTGTTTAAAAATGTAACATATTGAATACGTTATACAGTTGAATTACATTGACTATACCATTAGATAGAATCGGTAGAACGTATTAGAATACGTATTAGAATCAGACTGATGACAAATATAAACCAAGGAGATGTTCTATCGATATATCGATTTTACTACAATATTTACGAGCCGTAAGTAGCGCGACGAGTCTTAATATTCGTAATACAAGCAATTCTTTTATTATTTAAAACACTTTTACTATTTAAAACCTAAAAAATGACAATGATGTTAGAAACGTGCAGAAAAAAGCTGCCACAATCATCGTTTCATATTCATAATCGTCACGTACCTCAAAATAGATCGAGGTGTCTCGCTCTTAACTTTGGTGACATTGTTTGCAAAATGACAATGAAAACGGACCATACTGGACCATCTGTTAATTGCAGTAACTGTAAAATGACGAGTGAAACTTATTGCGACAACGTTAGGTGTTTTAACGAATGTTCTCACCACTTAAACTCAATTATTCTAGGTGTTTTTTTGTCGAAGGACAAATGCAACCGTTTATGATTTCGTACGTTAATCTGAATTTTAATAAGACGTGTTTAAACCATGAAGATTGATTTAGACGAACTTCCGGATCAGCTGTATTCACATTTGTGACTGTTATTATTCTGAATTATATCAGAGATAATACCATATTATGCAACATTCAGCTTCTTTTGATAGAGTTGAATTTTTTTTTTCATTTATTATAACTTGTCAATTTTCAATTTTAAACGTCCCGAGAATTTTAATTTTACATCTTTTGCTTTTTATATTGTTCTTGTTCTCCATTAATATTGCATTATTGCAAGCTTTAGCCGATTTGTATATGCGGAATACATTATAGCAATCGATTTTTCCAACTTCGCGGAAAACATTATAGCAATCGAATTGCCACTTCTGTTTATCCAATCTGATTTGAAGGATATCTCAGTTCGGGTTCATTCATCTTCCAGATCCCATTACAGTTGCCAGTTAGTCATTCTAGTTTCTCTTCAATCTCCGCGGCGGACATAAAAGTTCTGCATTTCTGCAGTATTCTGCAAATCACTCGTAAATCTCTATTTCAATGGATGTCCCAGTTCTTTACGCAATACACTTGTTGCCTTACGCATAGCAAATATCATTCTAGATTTATTGCGTTTCTTTTTGTGTGTAACTGTGATATTAAATGTTTAATGCAAAATGTATAATTTTTGTATACGATTCGCGATATCTTCTGCAAATTTTGTTACGAGTTTAAGCCGGGATTACACGGTGGTTCGTCATGACTCGGGTAATCTTTTCAATAAGTTCGCTTTATGTGAATTCTCTGTCTTTTTAACTTTGTGTAGCCCACCGAACCGCCATGTAAATCCAGCTTTACATCATCACTCTTGAAACAAAATTCAAAAGCGGGGTCTGTGAGAAATAACTTTTTATAGGATAAATTTCATTTAGAGTTAGGCTTTGAAGAATATAAGTGGGTTATTTACCTCCATTAATTAAAAAAAAGGTTTCGCTCTCGTGCTTTTGAAGAAAAAAATGTTCAAATCACTGCGGCCTGCGGTGATCTCTGATCTTTACGATAATCTTTAAAAACGTCCGATTGTTACGCGAGCAAACAATTCATATGTCACGTTATAATCTGTAATATACACATGTACGCGTGCAACCTACACCAGATTGCCGACGGCTTTTGACTTTTTAAACGATGTAAATCCTCAAACGTAGCGGGTTAATTTTGGCATGACAGGAGATGTTACGATAAAATATCACAATAATATATAATACTAATGTATAATATACTAATGGTTCACGTAGGCGTATGAATTACTATGATAATAATACGTTGTCTAATACGTGCGATCATATGTCCAGAACAGATCGTTGCAGATAATACGTGGCAGAGAAACTCGGCGTTTCTTCGGGAGGGAAATATCGCGGGAGAAATGGGGGATATATTATTATTGAGAAATAAAAGATAATCAGGGGAGATTACCATCGAGGGAACAACGCACAAAATGGTACGCGTCCCACACAATAACCCCCGCATCCGGTTATTTCCGCGCCGCGTTACGTTAGATTAATTAAATCCCCACGATTAATTGGTGTTCATCCATACATTCGGATGCGTATAATAAAATTTACCGGCGCGATAAATCTTGCCGCTGTTGTTCGCGTAATTGCGCGCTGCTCCTCGCGGAATAAAGTTTCGTCGATCGCCGACGTGGAATTTATCGCATTAAGGAAACTCGCCCGGAATGGCGATCGTTTGCGAGACAGACACGCGCGAAAATAATCTATCAAGACCTCTTTTCATCCTCGGCGGACATCTCCTTTGGAACGTTCATACGCAAATGCGGGACTCACGAAACGGTTTGCTCGACTCTGACGTAGATCGTAATGGGAGGGGGAGGAGGGACGACGAGATACGAGGGACGGACATATTAATGTTCTCATTAGCCGTGTTTCATATTCATAGCATGAAAATTCGTCGTTAATTATGTAACAGACTGTTCGTTCGCGAAATCGGACAAAACGGTCGACCAGCCGATTATCATAAACGGTAATCGGCTAAATCCGGCCGCGAATGAATCGAATGTATCAGGAATTCCGCCTTTTTTATCACGTGGAAAGGGATTACTCGCTAACAAAGGTAGTAAACCATTTTCGTTACAATGCATCAATAGGATCAAATTAATGTAGAACAATTTCCTCATTACGCAACATTAATTATTCTAACAATTAAAACTTGAATTTCTTTAGTCTGCTTATTCGCGTTGAGATAGAGATGTTTCAGAAACTTGCGATATAAGTCATCTCTCGAAATTTCATAATTATGTCAATGGAATGCATGAAATCTTCCATATTTCCTTCGCGACTCGTGAAAAGGACCGTCGTATTTAATCCGACTCGCAATTAAGCGAACGCCTGGCGGTCCCAACGATTTTAACGCGGATTTTCAGGGCGCGGTGATGCCCTGTCTAGGGAAAGAAAGGGGGAAAAAAAGAGAGAAAACAACAGTCGAGGCTGCACTTCGCGCCAGATTTGTTGTTTCTTTTCTCCATCATCCTCCGCTTTCCCCACCTCGCCTACTGGTTCTTGCGTTTTTTTCGTTTCTTCATCCATTCACATTAATCACTCCGGCGAGGAGGAGAGAATGCGAGGGTGGTCCTCCTCTCTCGCTCTCGCTTTCTCGTTTTGTTCTCGCGCACGTTGTGTTGCAACTGCTACCTTAATGGGTTTCCCCAGCTTGAAACGAAGCACTGGATTATGGGGCAAACCTATCAGAACCGCCGCGATAAACTTCGATAAGGTCGAGTTAAATTACCGGCGGAGGAGGTGGGCACTTGCTTCTTTTCCTTTCCATCTCGCGGGCGCATTTTCTCATCTTTTTCTTTTTTTCTCGTAATACACGGTCGTAGAGAGAGCAAAATTTTAGCATCGACGTCGTCGTTTCCCTCTCGATTTACGCGGAGAAAGATGTCCAATGTGACATTTAAAAAAATCTCACTACGTATCCCATTTGTATAGTTAAGACGATAACGAGAGGTAGCATTTTATTCTTTGAATAATTCGTAGATATAACGGGAAGTTCGAAAAAAGAAAACGGTTTTATATATGATATATTACAAGAATTTGGAAAGATATCACGGACACGCGAGAGATTATTCCTGTAACATTTTGCGCTTCACGTGGATCGTACTCGTGTGATTTTCCGAAAATTTTCCTTCGAGTTTCAGTCGAAACGACGTCGACAGAATTTAACACGACAAATGGGAACGCGTCTCGGTTGAAACGGAATATCGATAGGCAGCGGCAACGTGTTACCTCGCCACTGACGGACTATTTCGTCAATAGCACTGACGTGTCATTGTATTGGCGACGAACGTTTCGCTCGGGCTCGTCGAAACGCGTTAAACGCTGATCAAAACAACCGCGCGCAATCGCTGAGGTTAACATTTATATTGCGGCCGTCCTCCGATTAACACCCGTTTTCATTTGTCTACTTTGTGGAAATTTCGGTTTAATACACCGTCACCAATCGCATTTCCGAATTGAGAGTTTTACTTCTGGCGAGGAATAGCCTTCACGCATAAGTCTAAATATTTTTCACACTAGAAAATGCAAGACGCTCGTTATAAATAATGACAACAAAAGAGGGTAGAAAGGTATATGTATTATATAATAAACGAGTTAATAATTGGATGACGTAAACAAACATAAATAAAGACTTTATTACAAATAAAAACAAAAGTGAACCGTTTCGACTTCACTGAGTTTTCTGGATATTTTTATATTTCCGCGGTTTATTCAGGACGGAAAAGGCAAAATTCGTGTGTTTCACGACGTACGCCTCGTTGAACACGACGAGATAATCATTACTGTTGCAATTATCCACATTTCTTCGCAACTTCATCCCTTTTTTTCCACCGCTCCTTCGTCTTCGCGGTCCTTCCAGCCCTCCTCGATTACTCGCGGTGTAATCGCACCCCGGAGAAGTGCGGCCAGTGAAAAATTTAAATTGTTCGTCCGACTACTGTCTTAAATTGCTCCCTTTTCCAGTCTTTCATCTATCTTGCTGTCATCCCGAAATTTATTTGCATACAGCCGCGCGCAGCTCGGATGTGAGAACGACCGAAAGGACGGATGGCCCGGAGGGAAAATTATATCACCATAAATGTTGAATGCGTGACGTGTTACGCACGCGTATGCTTGGATGTGTGCTTGGATGCTGCGTGAAGTCATCGAAGAAGAGAATACGTCCTATCGCGTCTTGCATATTTGAGATCGCAACATCTTGATGAGTTCAGTATTCGTAGACGTTAATCATGTAATTACGAGTGACTAATGGTTAGAAGAAAATTCCGAACGTGTTTTGTAAGACTTTAAGTAAGTAACATTAAGGTGGTGCAATTATTTCGCATATAAGCATATAAGCACTCTGCCATTTTGATAAACGTGACTGATAGAAATATCATAACATTGTACCAAATGATAAATATACTAAACGGTTAGTAGAAATAATTTGTCGATTTTATTAATGAATCACTTGTACAGGAGCATTTTGATATGATTGTGAAACATCCGGCAGAATCGTTTGGAGACTCTCATGAGTGCATTTCTGTGTACCAAGCGAAATGTTGAGTAAAACGAAATGTCGTGTCGGATGTCGTTTTCGTGATGCGCTGGATATTGCATATCAAACTTGACATTGTTTCAATGAAGCGGAAACTGCGTTTTCAAGTTGTCGTGGCGAACTCTAAAACACACAGACGCACGCTCGCTTTTATCATATGAATGATAAAGACCATGCATTTTCCGATATTAACTGGAGAACGGTAACGAAAAATTACATCGCGTTGTTACGTGACTGAGCGAAATGTCACGTTGAACAGATTCGATCAAGGAATTTGTAAACTTGATATTTAATTCGCACACATACATTTTTTTATTCGTTGTAATATCCATTTCTACTGCTTTTCATAGAATACGTTAAAAATAATTCGAATTATCGTATATATCGGACAAGTCAAGGATTTGTTCGTTGCCCTCACCCGGGCATCGCACCGAATCAACGATAAATTGGACGTGCAAGAAACGATTCAATTAACGGTGGAATTAGCGTGACCGTTGGAAGGGATACGCGAGCGCAGATGGGAAGGACGTAAAAACGGAAGAAGCGCGGAGTTTCAGGGCGAGAAACAACGTTGTGCAAGTTTCACGACTCGACGCGCACAGATGCCGCTCTCGAAAAGCTCGCTAAATAAATCCCACTTTAGCGTTCGTATATGTAACTGTCGTAGAAATGGAAAAAAAATTGCGGATAGAAAATGTAAGAAAGAAGCCGTTGGAAATGTTCCTTCATTATTTTATTACGTACCTTCTACTTTCCTTTCCACAATCAACGTTCTCTTCGTTCCGATATTATGATACAAGAATGTGAATGTAACTTTGATAATTAATGACAATCACATAACTATATTTACGAAAAATCATTAAGAACTATAACTAGCGCATTAATTGCATGACTGCAATTAATCTAAGAACGTACATCACTATTATTTTCAAGTTCTACGATTTAAGAAATGAAAGAAACGAGAATTTCAATAACAAGAGCAACAACGCAGCAATAATTGATTAGCTAGGTTTTCAATCGGCTTCGATTCGATACAGAAATTCGCCACATTTGCGAGGAATGTCATTTTGCTAGTGCCAAATTGCATCGTCAATATTTAATGATCAGCCGGAGGATCGATACCACTTCTCGATGAAACAGTCGCTGGAAACAAGTTGCTTATTCGTCAAAATAACCGTTTTCATAAGGCCGACGAAGTAAGAAGATACCAAGGGATTCAGAATAAACTGCACTTCTTATTTGTTCACTCTAAACCGGTCGATCTTGGTCTGAGAATTTGTGTCGTAGACTGACTACAAAGCGAATTCAAATGACTCGCAGTAGGTACTTACACAGAGTGTTATCAACGCTTGGTTGGCTTTATTAATTGATATATCTATTAGCGGCTTTATTCAAGCATATTCTGACTCCAGTGAATCGAATTAATTAATCAATTACCGTGAAAATTATCGGCCGACTCATCGGTCCGTAATGTTCTCGTACGCTCGCGTTCTTTGATCGAGGTACGTTTTTGAGCGCCACTTTTGTGCCGCAAAATTGCTATTCCTATATTTAGTTTTCGCATTAATAACCCCGATAGAATGGAGTCACTGATTATTATGTCAAGTAGACATTCGTTACTGTATTGATATAATATTGATCGTACATTTGATATATCATTTTAAAATAGTGTGTTTGTGGAAAAAATATGTCGCAATGTGTCATATCAGTAGAACCAAAATGCAGATGAGCGCTAACAAGTAGGTAATTAATATGTCACTGGATTTAAAACGATAGAGTAGAAACAGCAGTCAACATTATATTACATTTGTACTTGACAAACATACACATTCGCTAAAAAAAACTCAACTATTCGACGCACATTATCTGAAAGCGTATTAGCTTTCCCCGCCGATATGCCGAGTAATAACGGTAGTTTTCTTCCACAAGCTTGGTTTATTTAAAAAGATCAGTGCTGTTTTCGATGCAGCTGATTCGAGACACAAACAAGACGGAATCCCCAAGACTCGTTCTACGAGTGGCTCAATCTACGATAGACATCCTGATTAAATCCAAGTTCGAACGAACTACTGGATTAAACTCGTAGCATCGCCGCGACTCACGCGGGGGCGAATCCAGAGCATCCTCTCTCGAAGAAAGGATCACGCACCCTTTTTAATCTACCACGTGCGTTTGAAGAAATTGCGTTAACTTCGGGCTCCGCGTGATTCTTCTCCCCTAGGGTATTTACTCAGATGGAATAACACGTTAGCTTGCTCTGAAAATAACGCCGTTAATTTGCTGCAGTTTGCTAAACTTGCCAATATTTGATGTACTTTCGATATTTTCAAGATATTTATTGAATTACGGTGTTGCACGTGCATCTCGACCGCGCAGCGTTACGTATCCCAGGCGCTTTTATTTACGGAAATCTTCTTTTATGGTACTTCGGCTGTAGCTTATATGATTATTATACTTATATGTATATTTATTGAGAATAATATTTTCAATACTTGAAGGAAAAGATATTACACGGCTTTCTCCTTCCTTTTTCCTCTCCGTTTTTCTCCTCTCTTTCTTTTTTTTCTATTCTTTTACACACAGCCGTCAAATGACAACTATTTCAAAGTCGACGCGAACTGCACAGAGACGTAAAATAAAACATAAGATAATAATGACAATCATAACGCATTGGAGATAGCGAAACTCTCACAATGAAAATAAAAGATGTGTTGCACCAGCCTGGTAGTAATGAGACCATATTGATCTTGGAAACTGGGTTAACTGCGGCACGAATAAAGATGATGCGGCTCTGTTCAACGATTTCTTGCCACGATATTTCCGTCGCGATATTACTGTCGCGTTCTAATTAAGCTGACGTACGTACGCTTCTCGTCGTGGTTTTACTATCTGAAATTCCTCGCGCACTGTGTGTGCTCGAGCTTGTCGACGTTCTTGGAATATCAATAGGTGATGTTTCATAGAAGTCATATGCGACTCGTCGATACGAGGTGATATGGGGAAATCGGAGAGATTAGAAAAATGACATGGTTTTCGAATTCTGTTCGCGCAACGACCCCCATAATACCAGATCGGGAAGCAGCAAGCGTCGACGCCTGCGATGACGTTTTGTCACCACGGAGGATTACAGGGACGCAAAAACGATACATGTTTGATGCGGCTAAAAGCAGATCTCTCACGAGATCGACTTTCGTTCCGCGAGAATGACCCGCGACCTTCCGTATCCGTGGCCAGGCGCAGTCGGTTGAAATCGCGTGCAGTATTAATTCGAGTGCTCTTAGATGGGGTGAAAATTCGATACCTACCACCTACCGACCCTAAGACAACCCCGCTCGCCGTTGGCCCTCTAGCTGGTACTTCGCGTGGTTTTCGTGCCGTGTATATCTACGCGGTGTCGTTGAACGAGCATTTTCCTTTTCTTTTTTTTCCGATCAAAAAGGATTAGAAGATAAAAAATCAGACACATCGATAGAATCGAGAAATATTTTGTTTAATTTTGAAAACGTAGCTATTGTTTCTATTGTAACGCGATGCGGAATAGACTGTTTGACTACATCGTCACTTTAATTGATCTCCGATTAAAAATAGACGCCATTGATACACGTTCGTCAATTCATTCTTTCTTCAATTTGTGTGTGGTGCAAAGCTTGTTTATCGGCGACACCCTGTATACATTGAGTTTTCTGGGTAACACCACGACGACGGGCATTACGTCGTACTTCGAATGTATTGCTAGGAGAGAATATTCAATGGTCTGGTCAGGTAAATATTGGATGAGCCTGCACGACGAGGGGCTTTCACCCTTATACATATATATATTGTTACATATATGTTACACACCGCGGTGTGTGCTTGCACGTGTACACTAATATATATATTATATGTATATATAATATTAAACTATCACCGCGAAAGTCTTTTTTATAATATATTAATATAAAATAAATTATATATAATCATATATAATTATATATAATTGTATATAAATAAATAAATAAATAAATAAATAAATATAATTATATTTATGTATATTATGTTATGTATATATATAAGTTACAATTTATATTATGTATATTATATATAATATATATGAATATTATTATACATATTATATATTATAACACACACGCACACACACACACACACACACACACACACACACATTTATATATATTAGTGTTTCTCGCGTCGGACTTGGCACAACTTTTGTTCGATATTTTTTCACGGATAAACGCGACAAAATTTTACGACAGGAGACGGAAGTCTTTTCTCTGAAAGTGTGTTTGCGATTTTATGTTTGAAAAACGCGAGATTGGGTTCGCGGACAGTAGAACGTCGGGAAAATCGGATGTACGTAATATCGAACAGCGCAAATGTGTGTGAACCGTTTGACACGATAAACCGACGTGGGGTTTGAATCCTATTTGCCCGAAATGAACTAAAACAGTTTTAGAGAGAGGTGAGTAAATATACCAACGGTAAAAACAATATCAAATAAAAAAATGATAAAAGTGTGAGAAATCATAAAGTGTGTTTATTAAACTTGTCTAAAACTGACTGCTCCATGCTAATATTGTAGGTACTCCATTTCATGCAAACTACTTATAACCTTCCACATGATTGAGAGATTAAGAGAACGTGAAGCTGGCAATTTTCGTGTCGGCGCGACGAAGGTTTATCGAAAACGAGAAGAGTTTGATCTACCTTGGTGTTTTCTTACCGCTCGACGTCTCTGTGATACAAAAAAATAGCGTAGAAATTGAATAATAAAAAAATTATTAATTGATTAATAATAATAATAATATATGTAAACTTGCGAGAACAAAGGCAGCATTTTAGTCTTATAATTTTCTGAGGCACTAGTGTTCGCTGTATTAAACACGTAAAAGATCGCCAATTGTTCGCCTTAATTTATTTCAATCCTAAAATCAAATCAAATTTTGATCTCACATGACAGATTCAGGCTGGAACATCACTCTCTAATCATCAAGCATAACATGGTCTCAATATACCGCTTTTGCAATTACCGTTACATCGTTATCGTCGATTCGAGCATCGTTCTCGTATCCGGCGAAACAACATGTCTTTCATGTCGGTATGAATTATGCAGAGCTCTCATCAATTTCCCGAATATGCAAACGGGGCCCCCAACATATTGGATCTTTTTCCTGGATGTCAACGCAATTTCATAGGGGCACGGGAAGGGGGATCGGCGACCCCTGTTTTTCCGATATTTCACACAACGTCGAAAAACGATTGAGGATCAGGAGCGCTTTTTCACGTTCGCGCATTTAAATTAATCATGGACGGGAGGATCGCTCTCTCTCTCTCTCTCTTTTCGACCCCGAGGCGATTCCGACGAGAGAAACGGGTACGAGAGGGTGAGAAGGGGAGGGCCGGGGAGAGAACACACGCAGGTCAGAGGATCACGGATATATACAACGCGAATGGATAGATGAGTGGTAGGTGTTCGGGTGGATGGGGAGGGTCGTCTGCATAAATATGGAAATTTCGTAAATCAAGTTAGTTGGCGAAGTGTCGTCGAGTTTTTCAGGGAGATAGAGGGCAACGTTATTTCTCAATTTTCTACCGCATCGTTTTTTTTACACGTTTTTACTGCTGCAGCCCCCGAAGGTGCAACCCCGGCGATTTGGCGGGCAATTAAGACCGCCAGTTTATACGTTAGTCGGCGATTGCGCTTTTCCTTTTTACGCGAGCTAATTAATTTATAAAGAATGTTCGCCTCGCGTCTGCTTCATGTTATTGTTTTCCTCGCGGTGATCAAGGGAAAATACGAAATCATTAACGCTAGCACGAAGAATAGATGGCGATTTATTTTCCACCAAAACTCGAGCTAATGAATTGTTTTCGTATAAACATTAAATAACATTGCAAGTTATAATGGCAAAAGTACTCTTAACGTAATCCCATCCCAACTTAATCAGTCCTATGGTACGAAATTTATTTTGAATCTGTTATAATTGGTACGTGTTAAAACCAAGCATTAAAAGACTTAAATAGAAAATTGTTCGTACGAAGAATATTTTCATCGTCGCTGAGTATGCCGCAGTATTGCGTTTTTTCTTGCCATCGTGAGCGATTTCGCCGTTTTGTGTCGGCTACATCGAGACGCAGCGTACGCCGCGGGATACGCGGCCTCAGTTAATTTCGAGAGTGGATGGTATTGGGTTAATCCGCGACTGGGTGGAGCTCGCAACAGCGTCATTTTAACCGCCGGGACTACATTTGCCGATTTAAGCTGCTGCTTAAATATTAGTTCAAGCGCGGCGGCGGCGGCGGCTGCGGCTTTCGACGCCCCGTGGATAATCGTACCTTCAGTGCTGTTTCCAAATGACCACCGCGAGCGTGGATATGCTCTCGAAACAGCGGGGCATTCAACGTGGATTAAAAGCTTCGAAGAATAATCGAGAGCTTCGGATGCGAGCGTTAAATGCAAAAGGGAAAAAACATTAAAGAAAAAACAAATGTACATTGCCATTTGTCTCTTAATAATTGAGCCTCTGAAAAACAGAATGCATAGATAGCTTCTTTTTTTCTTTAAATCTTTTCGTACTTTTCGTACTTGATCATCTCGTATATGATTTTTTTTCGGTTTGTGTTGCCTACGTCATCCTAAAGTTTTTAAATCGTC
This sequence comes from Crematogaster levior, assembly GCA_901521435.1. Classification (NCBI taxonomy): domain Eukaryota; kingdom Metazoa; phylum Arthropoda; class Insecta; order Hymenoptera; family Formicidae; genus Crematogaster; species Crematogaster levior. Next base: position 154,699 of record CABEGB010000502.1, on the reverse strand, counting down.
GCGTCTAATCAGTCGCGGTAAACCAGTTCGATTAACATACCCAAACAAGCTTGGTTTATCCACTACTTGACATCGCGCACGTGAACGGATCTTACCACAAAAACGAGATAAATGCGGGTGAACGGTGGGAACAATCGTTTCACTTCAACATCGTAATTGAATTCCGTTTTAATTCCACGATCGATTAAATAATAAAGAGCGCTGTTCTTTGCGAGCACGGAGAAGCTCGTAATCCAATCTTGCCAGAAATTCGAGATCATAGAGAACACTGTAACCTGGGAACTACCGTGTGCTCTCTCTCTCTCTCTCTCTCTCTCTCGTCACAGGTTATCGGCAAAATGAGTAGATAGGTAGAGAGGAATGCAAGGGGAAGACAAGCACAATACAGCAACGAGAGATAACGGGAAAAGGAATCGAATTAAAATCCAATTGTCTTCGGTTGCAGCTTCGTAGTTCACGCAATGGCATTTATTCGATTTGGGAAAAGGGCGACGAGTCCGAAGGGAGAGAGAGAGAGAGAAAGAGAGACACCCCGGTAGATCTGGACACCATTGAAAATGGCACTCAAGGGGATTTTTCGTCGCGCAAGCTGCCGCTCGTTCTTTGCGGTATTTCATCTCGCATATTTACGTATTTCACCTCCCGCGGGCACGTGTGCGTTCGTTCGCGCATGCTTTCTCGCGATACACGGGCGCACATGGGACATTCGAATTTGATTTACGCCTCGCTCGATGCTCGTATGTCCTCTCGCTCCGAATCTCGTCGAGCCCCTAGTGTTTTTTGAAAAATAATATGCGCGGACGAGAGCGATACAAATTTCGAGAATGCCATGGGGAGGTCAGCGGGTATCCAGTTAGTCGGTGATTTATTTATGATTTCCGATTTTGGAAACATTTATAAGAAAGGATGGAGGCCAGAAATCTCTGTTAAATCATAATTTTATTGAAAGGAGATTCGTATCTCTATATAAACTAAAACGTAAAAGAAGAAGAGACGGAAGAAGTAGAAAAACGGAAAAGCTGCAATTGCATCGTATTATCTTACACTCTATTTCACTGAATTCTGCAGAATTTACTACTTTCAAAGATTTTTGCATCACGTCGCATTCAATGTACAATTTATTCAGATTGTTAATTCGTACCTTTGAGATACACTACTTCCAGAGGTATTTTTATCGATGTATTGTATTGTTACATACAATTTTTGTTCTCATAAACTTTCCAGGCATCTTTCTGTCGAACCGGAATTCATTCTCGTTGAATCAGACATGCTAACTGTTCCCAAGTGATTAATCAGTTATCCTTGAAAATAAGAATTCTTCATTATGTAGGAAGTTTAGTTCAGAGTTTACTTATTTTACTTTTAAAAAAATGATTGAATCAAAATGATATATATATATTTTTTTTTATTTTTATTTTACACACACACACTTATGTGACCATCAAGAATAATTGATTGTAACATTCTATTAAATGTTTTTGGAAAGAAGATTATTTGAATGTAAGAAATAATGAAGGAAAGCCGAACCATGTTCTACAATTCTACGTGACTTGATCCCACAGACAAAACTTATTCGTATCGTGTAATATCTGCAGGTTCCTTTTTAAAATCGCACCTTAATTGTCTCGTCGCGGTCGCAATCTGCGGCGAACTTAACTGGGGCGTAAATTATCTGTCCGTCCGACCAGGAGCATCCTTTATTATCGTGAACCACTTGTAGGACTGCTCCGCAGTATCGTTTATCGCGACGAATACGAACGAGTGGGGAAATAAATCGTTTTTGGCTGAACGCGATGAATGATTAAAATCGAATTCCGCGGCTCGGAAGTCGGGAAAATACTCTGACATAGTTACGAACTCCCGACTGGGAGAAAACTGGTCGGACCCTTCCGAGTCGTCCAATGGAATTACTTAACTCATCCATCCTTTGCTCGAGGGGAAAGAACGAAGGTGGGATAGTCCGTTAGAAGCGAAGGGACCGAGATAGGTAGTCTAACGGAGACTACCACGGTCGCAATTATAACATTTGTTGATCGTTAAGTCTGGAAATTCGATTTGCTCGATCTCAAGGAGGCCCCCCGGCAATCACTTGACAAATTTCTCGCTGATGTCAGTTTCCTCTGCATTAGATAAAAATTGCTCTTGATTTCCAACCACTGTGCAAATTTAAGTAACGCGGCTATTGTTACCGAATCGATTTAATCACAATTAAAAAGCATGCGTTTTTTATATTAAAAATTAAATTTCTAAAAAAATTGTGCAAAGCAGCATCAAATTTAGTTTTTTATTTAGTTTGCGATAACAGAACATACATATATAGACGTGGTTCTCTCCAAAATATTATTTTTCCGCTAGAGCAAATTTCACGAAATAGTAGAAATAAAATTCTGCTCCAACGTTATCTCAAATATAATAACCGAACTATAATCTTCCTCAAATATAATGCCCTCTGTTATATGTGTTTTTTCATATTAGAAATAAAATTCTTTGCCAGCGTTATTTCAAATATAATGACTGAATTAATAATAATCCACTTCAAATGCAGTTTCATGTTATATGCGATTTTTTTTAGACAGGTAAGGGAGTTTTAGAGTATTTTTTCACATATAATATATTATATATTATAGATAATATATTATAGACCTTTATGGTACACTTTGCGATACAGAACTAAAAATGGCGTTTTCTTATAGTACGACTACATACATAAAATACTGACTTGGAATAAATATTTAATCACAATGTTTTCCTCAAGTTTTATTTAAAACTTAAATTGAAAATGAAATTAAATACAAATACAAATAAATAATTGAGCTCTTCAAACATCTCATTTTGTCCTTGTAAATTTATTCGCGATGAATTCGCATGCTTGAACGATTGTTGACACACTGCGATCTTCACCACGAAATCTCGAATACGGAGATGATGACGAGTTTTTCAAGGCGATAAAATTTCACCGGGACGCGGGAGTCGACACGGGGGTTCAAGCTTCCTTCCGTATCCCAGACGATCTATCCAAGATTACTTCGCAAACTTGAGAAAATAACCGGCGTAGCTACATACGACGGGTTCCACGGGATGAAAATAGATTCGCCTCGCGCAAATGTGTACGTTGCATCGCAAGTCGATGGATAAGGGATTGTTTTTAATTACGGATCTCAGAGTTTTTTCCTCGCCTTCCGTTTTTCCGTCGTTGGAACTTTTTTCCGCGCGACGATACTCTCGCTCTCCACGTTCCTCCCTCCCGACAAAGTTGGGAAAGTATTGAAGTTCGAACGACCATCTGTTGATCTCCACAATCGTCAGTCGAGGATAAAACGATTCGCGTTGGGTCGCGAGATAAAGTGGAGAACGTGTCCCGGGATTAAATGGAAATGTCTGTTGTCCCTTGAGATAGTATATAGATAATGAATGAACTCCAACTTACTTGAGCATAGTAGCAAAACAGTAACCATTTAAGTTTCTCCTTTTTGTGTAACAGATGGAATTTAATCAGAAATCTGAAGGACAGATGAAAAATGAATTAGTAAAATCAATTTGTTATTGAAACTGAAAACTTCATCGTGTACTTACATTATCCTTATTCAAAACTATTTTCAGTCCACAAACAGTTATAAAACTTTGACTTTCCTGTTAAGGAAAAATTTCTGAGTGAAAAAGGACGAGATTTGTAGCGTATATACCCCGCGGTAGCTTTCGTCTGCACAGACTTATTTCTCTGCATCAAATTGTGCGAAAATAGCAACGTGCGCCAAGTCTAAGGGCCAATAAACGCGCGGTTGAAATCGCGTCGTCGCCAGAATTTCAGAAAGGAGCTTACTATGACGGATTCACTCGTTGCGCTCGTCTCTCGCGAGATGCGTCGGAAAATCCGAAATTCAGATGTAGAGCCCATCGACGTCGCCGTCGATGCGACGCGTTCTCGGCTCGAAAAAGTGAAAAAGGAAAACTAACCGAGAGGACTGGGAGCGCTGCTTCGCGTTTGCAGGAGTCGGGTTGCGAGCGGAGAATGGCAGGCGTGGCCCGAAAACTTTTGATAACACTTGCAAATTGCTTTCGAAAATAGAATAACAATCCAATTTCGCCGCTCGCGGCGGTCGGCTGAGGCTGCCGGCTCCCGACGAAGGGGGTAGATTCGAAAGGGGATGAATTCGATGTGTGCGCGCATAGTAGTTGAATTCGGACTGACGGGCAGACGATGCTCGAAGATCTCGAAATTGAAACGACGTTAACGTTTTAACTACCGGGAAATTTTTTAACGCCTGGCCGAGTTTAAGCGATGTCGAGAGGTCGTTTGAACGAGAATGGGCGTAGATAGAATATTTTATCGGAATAAAATTGGACTGCAATATACACGATAAATTGACTTTAGTATTAACGTTGAAACGATTTTTTAGAAAAGCAATTTTTTTAAGTTGTTTTTGGGAAGTTACGTTGTTTCAAGTTTTTCGCAGAATTCTTATATTTTTAATTACGAATTTTTAAAATAAGTTTTGAGGAAAAGGAAAAAGGAAGGATATGTGAGCACACATGTATTGTAAAGTAAATACTAATTTAGATTAACTTGTGAATTTTTTGTTTATCTTGCGAGTGACTTTACCAGCTTTTTCACGAGGAGATAATCGAAAAGGACTTTTTACCAGTTAGGAATGACATTCTCGTGAGTTCCAGACAAGAGGTTTGAATGGACAAGAAAAGACGAAAATCGACTTCGTGAAACGTGCTGGCGACGGCAATCTTCGCCGCCTTCCGGACAATCGGGCGATGTCCCTTCCGTTTCCGGAATCCATCCGTCGTTTCTGCCGATATAATTGCCCTTATATATCCCGAGGAAAATGCTCCAAACGGTCGTTTTGCCGTCGATCGACCGACACGTTTTCATCGCCCTGACGAAAAATGCACGATTACGGGAACAGTTTTCCTCTTTCGCTTACGTATTTGCTTGTAAACCAGTTTTGCAGAGTTTTGAATTTCGATAAATCCTTCGCTTCAGTAAAAGCGAAGAGAAAATACTCAGTTTTTCCTTAAAATGAAAATAAGGTTTTATAATCTGAATATTCTGATCTTCATCGCTCTTCATAATTTCAATGAATTTGTGTCGAATTTCTACTCGTAGTAAAAACGGGAACTTTTCTAAAGGACTTTCAAGCATTTTGGAATTTAAGGATTTTTGAGGAACTCGCGTTTTGTACTGCTTATTGCTCAACTTTTTTGCAATGCTTAGCTGAATGCTTGAATGGTTCTTCTCGGTGAACGAGCTTCTGTCTGTCTCTCTCTCTCTTTCTCTCGTGTGTTCTTATACTTAGCTCGAAGACGAGTCTGTAAACCATCTTTACGATCAAGTTGACAGCAAAAACGTTATTTTACAAGTATGACACATACGGCTAATTGGACCTCTTTCAATAACTTTATCGCTTATTTCGTGCTCCGCTCTTCATCATTTCTGTTCTGGAAACGAAGTCTCTTTGATATGTTTCCTTTAAGAATTTTCCTTAAAGAAGATTTCTAATTTGGGATATCGTTTTTTTTTACTATTGTGAGAAGGATATTCAAGATATCTTTTTACGAATTCAAATATCCAAATATACGTGGAAAATGTGAAATGTGATGTTTGCAAATGTGAAATTGATGGAATAACGATGTAACGAAAGATTATGAGAAGAAAAATGGAAATAGATGGTTATTAGAAGATCGATCGAGCATTTCTACCTTTCTTCGAGCAATCAGCGACCCTTCGTTAATCGATGTAACGTTAATCGATAATCAGATAATTATTCCTTCGTTTTATCCTTTCGTTATGTCATTTGAATTGTGCTCTCTTCCGAGATTAGTCCATCTCCAGACATTCTTCCTCAGATATTTTGCCAATGACTTTTTAATCAACAATTCTTTAATTGAGTAAGATTAAATAGATAAAGTCATGACGAAAAAGAAATAAAAATCTTTCAAAATTTACATTAGTTTTCCAAAATGGAATGCTTGAAATAATTAAAGAAATAATTTCACAAATTAGGAAAATAACTTTTATATATATTAAGCAATCGAAATTTGGGAGGAAAAATGTACCATTATGATTTAAGAGATTAAAAGATTTTATCGATCTTTACAATCATTTAAATTAATTGCACTCAATGTCAAAAATTATTTTAGTCGAACGTAGATCCCAAGATTTTTCTAGCGCTCGAAAGCATTGAAATCGGCTTGTCGGGGAGGATTCGCATTTTCAATGTGAAAGTGAAATATCGAAGCCGATAGCTATATGCTTTTGTAGCAAGATCGAGATATCCTTCGCACATGAATGGCGAAGCATATCTCAAAGGATCTACGAGAGGAGCGATGCTTTAAATTTCATCTGCGCCACGTTCGACCTTAATCGCATCCGGCCGACTAAATTTCCCATTCGGCTTTCCCTGTGGGACCGTTTTCCACGGACTTCTCCGTAACGGAATTATAAAGGTGATCGCGAACTCTCTTGCGAAAAATCCGAATTGTATCGTTCAGAACGGCATAATAGAACTATAACGGTTACTATGTACATCCGGTGCAATATTCGATCTTTCATCGTCTATTAAATCGACACAGCTAATCGAACGAGACGTACAAAGAAATATATTGCTATTCTGCTGCTAATTTACCACTCTATTTGTCATTCTATTTGCGCGAGAGATATCTGAATTCTCGTTAGGATTTAAGTGTCGTGATCTTTTCAGGCGAAACCTTGACTTATTTGTTTGCTTGTCAATTCAACTGATTTCCGTTTTTATAAGTAAGAATGTTAAAGCGTACACGGACATTGAAATTACAACTGTCATCATAATACAGCTTTGAACGAGGACATGTAAACAGTTACTTTTCTATCAGTATCGAAGCAGACTTCGTCAGTGTCGAACGTGTTTCCTTGGCACTCTGTTTACATAATACGTCTGCGATTTGATCGTAACCGATACTCAAGATGTTGAAGATATTCAAGAAGATGATGAAAATGCTGGATCCGAAATATAAGAAGAGAAGGAAATTCAAGATAAAGGTACTGCGCAAAAGGTGTGCTAGTGCGGCTCGAAGAGTGAAATTTCCATAGAGCGAAAATGTGAGGGAATTCGGATTTCTGACAAAAATTGACTATTCGTCACAGACTTTCAATTCGTACGGATCGCCGTAGAATTTTTCTCGAGGGATTCCTACGGGATTCGCTTTTATGTTCGATTCGCAGCCAGCTTTCAAGAATCACGCTACTTTCAGAGCCGATAACCTAGTTTTGAAGAGAACTTTATGTTTCGGCTGACTTTTCATTCAGCTCCTTAAACGCTTTTTTGCCGATCGCGCCCTCGAAGCTCGCGTAACGCAATCCTTTTGGAGAAATGTCCCGGTCGACGCTCTCTTCGTCGACTTTGCTCTTTGATTCGCAGTCATAACGACGGATCTTATTTTTGTGCAACTACACTCTCATTGTTTCTCATCGTCACTATCGTCGTCGTCGTCGTCGTCGTCGTCGTCGTCGCAGTCATTCGCGCAAAGCTTTTTAGCCCGCACGAAGAACTCTTAAGTACCTCTTGAAAAACCGTCGGTAAGTCTACTTTCTCCCGCGATTATGGCTTATTAAGCTCTGTGCCTTTATTAGGCGAGTTTCCCCTTTTGTTCCCCAAAGATTTTAAGATAATCGTCTGTAAAGGCGACTTTTCTCCTGATCGTCTTTTATCGACGTAGTATCTCTTTACTGTCGCTCTATTTCTCCCAAGACAGTCGCCTAGCTAAGCGAAATTGCTATGTATCAAAAGTAATTCTATTGTCATCAATTTGCTTCTCATAATAAAAATAATGGCAATAAGGACTCCGAGTGCAATAAATTCAAACTGAACAGAACGGTCTTTATTCATGCTTTCTACAAAAAAGTTAATTACGTCGTTATTCTTGTTCTTTTTATACATATATTACTTTTCTCTTACACCGAGGATATCAAATAATATTTGCGAGTCGTTTTCTGCATACACACGATGGGAGTTCACAGAACATAAGTTAATAATGATATGTATACGATTAAACCGGGTTTTTTTTCAATTTTTTGCGCATTTTTTTTATCTCTCTATTTCATCCTATGTTCTCGCAGAATATAGCTGAACAGACAATGGTAGTAATGGTCCTAGGTCGCCAGTTATTGCTGTGTGTTTCCTCCGAGAGCTTCCTACGTATTTTTAAAAAATGCGTTATTCTGAAATTCATGAAGCCGAATGACGTAATAGCGATAAAAACGCGAAGTGTGGTGGAAGGCCCTTGAGAGAATCTCATCTCGCATGTGAGGTCGAAAGCTTTGTCTTGAAATTATATTTCCAAATCAAGAGGATTCAAGATTGCAACAGTGTCTTACAATAGATGTTGGGGAGAATGAATGTTTGTGAGCCAAGTGTAATTTCGAACATCGCCTTCTTGAAAGTTGAAATTTCGATTGAAATTGCAATCGATAACCGCAGCTTCCTTCCGCGTTGATTGATTAATTTCCCTTGCCACGCTATTTTTACGACAGAGAATTTGAAAGAGAATTTGATACGTCACATCGGATGAAGAGATTTATCATTGAAACCATGGTTACGCTGGATTATTTACTCAGCTACCGAGTTCTTTTTCATTGCGAAGTTGCGCTTGTCGAAACTTAATTTACTTCGCGGGACGCAACCCCGGCGAATTTTCCGCGTGCGTCTCCCATCTTGTGTTTGGTCTTCGCGAAAGTACTTGCACTTGTATACCACAATCCGCACACATATACGAAATTCGTCGTCGCGCAGGCTTTGCTCTTCCGCGAAGATGCTCGCGCGTATTTTGTAGGCAGCGGGCCAAGGCATTATTTTGAAATTCATGAGGTCGAATGGCGTAACCGCGTAAGGACGAAGTTTAGGATGGCGGGGGAGAGAGACTGGCAGAGGGATGGCCCGGTTGAAATAACTTTTGTTGAAGTACGAACGGCGACGAGAAGGAGATGGCAGCCGGAGTGAAGAAAAAAAGGCACTGTGACGCCTCGTTGGCAAACACATTCGCTATTTTGCATGCGTCGGCGGAAAGTATACCCGCCGATATTTGAATAATCGCCCTACCCCCGAAATTAAATATAATCGACAGAAGTCATTTTTACGTCGACGAACGGAGGTTACGGCAGGTACTTCCGTTGGCCAGATAATTCACTATAAACTTTATTGTTTCAAAAGTCAATTTATGCGATAAAGACACGCATTGTGTTTCATATTCCTTCGTGCACAGTCGGTTATTCTTCCTATATTCACCTATATCAGTTATGTTTCATAGAGAATTAATTCTCCCAACAATTGACAGAGAAATTGGAAAACCATTTGCGATGTTACTTCATTCATTTGTACCGCCTGTCAATTTTTCAAGACAGAATATTCCTGCCTTTATTGTCATACTTGAGAAGAAACCACGAGAAGCTCATTCGACGTAATTTATATCAAACTTGCAGACAACAAGGTATGCTACTTTATAAACTATCAGCACGCGATTCGTTGGACTAATTAATTATTAGTGCTGTATGATAAAGCCAAAATTAACGGCAAATTAATGCGTGTATTTAATCGATATAGAACAATACTTCAAATGAAAACTTTTTCGCTACGTATCTACAAATTTTTCGCGCTACTAAAATCGTCAATTTCGTACAATGCTAGCACGATGGGAAAGCATTGGCGGGTTTATCCCAACCGCAAGATGCAAATGAAACCTCCTAGCTGCGTACAGTAATTAAAGCGAAATTCTCGATCCTCGTACCGACTTCATTAGCGGATAGATATACGGCACTGTAGAGGGAAACACCACTAATGATGATAGTCACGAGCATATGGCGTCGTATTAGTAGAGTCGCGATCGGCGCCATTATGTACACGTCGATCTTTTCAATGTGACCCTTACTATCACGAGCGTTAACCGTTCATTAAGTCCAACGAATTTTTACAGGGAAATTTGAATACGGGCTCGCGTAATATGAAAGATGTCCTAGAATCATCGGCGTTCTTTTCATCGGATTTTTCTTTCAACGATCAATTTTTTCTACTGATTTTTTTGATGCCTTGTGAAGCGAATCTTTTGCATCGTAAGACAAAAGAAATCTTTTGTCTTCGACCAATTTAAGTCGTGTTTGTCAAGGAATTTGTTAGCAGCGAAAATTTGTGAAAGATTCTCTAATCTTAAATAAATTTCGGGATAGGTAGAGATCGGGCGATTATCGTAGCCAATAATCCGGTGTCCTATTCGTTTGATCCGACGAGAGTTCGCGAAATTCCAACGTCCATGAAAGAGAAGACGCGATCCACTTTCGCGGCTCTTTGTATGTTTCGAATATCGGATCGTTCCATCCTGTCTGTTCGCGGTTCAGTAACGTCGAAGCACGGCGATTGCAGTAGAAGCGTTTCATCCTAACGAGCAGCTTTAATTTCTGCTCTCTTTCCACGTCATTTGCCGTAGAGGAGGGTCTCGACGAGAATCATGACTCGTCGGAAAACTTCCGTTCTCAAATTATCCAGCTTGTAAACAAGTCGTGATACAAGTCGCATAAAGGTATTCCTTATTATTAGTAATTATAACCGATATTGATTCCGTTATGTCCTTGTTTCTGTTGCATTTTATTGAATTTTAATTGAGCCGAGGACACTCTTGCCAAAGTTAAGAATCACGAAAGACTGCGAATCTTTGTAAACTTATGCTTGAAATCAACAATTTTATGTCTACAATTTATTTATTAAGTTTCCGCTGCTTCAATTTATCATATTGGTCTTGCGAAACTATTATTTTAATAACCCAGCGTTTCTTATTAGTTTTCCAACAAAATAAATTGACATTTATCCTTCAACGACATCTCTTTATTGATAATATTCAACCTTCATTGCACAAGTCGTCGCAGATGCGCAATGTCGATCAATCGTGGATAAATTTACGTCATTCGATATTAATAACTTCTCGTGAACTGCAGGAAAGAAACTTTATTCATCAGCGACAATATTCCGTGTACGAAAACATAGATAGGAGCAGGTAATGTGATTCGTTCGTAATCCTGCATAAAATGAAGTGATCCAACTCTTCATGGTCCTGAAATTTTCGTAATCTCTCGACTAAAGTTTCGGTCGGTTGTGTTGGGACTCGTGTATCCAAAGGTCATCCATCTCGAAAGGCAATAATGGCTCTCGCATCCTCGTTCCGGCCAACCAAGCCTTTTCCTTGGCATCCTATCACCAGGACTATCTTCGATCAATATTATTTTAGCGTCATGTGTTTCGTATCCTTTTGCTGCCGTCGTCCTCGTCCTCGTCATTTTTTGCGCGAGACAACCTACCGAGAGAAAATTGGTCTACGGCTAGGTAATCGCCGTCTCTAAGCGACGAGTAGCCATGCTCTGGGATAACGGGCTAAAATTGCTTTCTGGTAACGGTTTTGATATTTAGATTTCTATCAAAAATTATTCTTAAGAATAATTTTTTATTCTTTCATGCATATTTTTATCTCTTGCAATTTAATACACCCACTCGTGCATTCGGTATTTATTCGTCCGAAGATAGTCATCGGATCCGGATGAGTCCAGCCGAGCGTGTCACGAGTTCTCTTCTTCGATAGCGTCCGCGGCCGGAGAGCTCATCGGGCCTGCAGCCGGCGCGTGAGATTGGTTTGTCATCCGAGCGAAGCTCCATCGTTCCCGGGTACGGGTGGCTCAGTGTACCAAACGTCCGTCTCCACCCCCGTCCGCGCGGACGATCTTGAGACAATTCCGTGCGGGTCGTCGGGCACGTAAAACGCTCGCGCGCTCTTCACCGGGTCGCATGGGAGATTTTCTTTCAACAGAAACATGAGGGACAAAAAAGATGGGCAAAAAGGAAAAAATAACGACCGAGAGGGAATCGAGGAAGGGAGGAAGAAAGAGCGAGACAGCGGCTGCTTCCTGGATTTAAGATCTCGACGGTTCGCGAAGATCGAGAGAAAACAATCTCGCGATCCGCGAAGTTGAAAGAAGAAACAGGGTGGGAATCGGAACGGCAAGTAATCGGGGGTAGAAAATTGAAGGTTGAAAACAGAGGGTGAGAGAAAGAGAGAGAGAGAGAGAGCAAAGTTCGTGATGGGGGTTACGAGAAGAGACTCCGAAGCGAAAGGGGAGTTGGCCGGTCCATAATCCATACGTCTACAGGAAATAAATAATACACGAGCATCGGGATCGGGGCGGACAGCTCCGCCGGATGGTCCGAGTGGATGAACCCCTATCCCCATATCCGGGAAAAATACGGAATCCGAGTTCCTTTCCGCGGCTTGTCTCCACCCACAAAGCTCCCTCCCTTCCTCCTCTCTCTTTTTCTCTATAATCACAGAAAGATGAGGACCCCCCATTCCGTATAAGAGCTCCTTCTTGCCATTCTTTGAACGATATTCCGCCTAACAGCGCTAAGAACGTTCGCCGTGTACTTTTCGCAAGATAAACCGCGTATGAGACGTGCGTCGTCGCAGGAAAGGTCTCCTCAATTGCACTCGCGAAGCACTTTCTTTTATTTTTATTTATTTTTCGAGTTGGGGATAAACACTTTTGCAACTTTCTGTACTCCCGTACGATTGGAGACGAGTGGATGCACATAACGTACACTTTAATGTACACATACATATTTTTCTCATTACATTTAATTTGTATGTCTCGAGCGAGGAGTATCGTTAAATTGGAAAGAGTAATATTTCCGTTTTTCCGCGAGAGAAAAAAGTAATGCTTCTCTTCGCAAAGCGAAGATTAGATATCCAATTTTCTTTAATTTATGCGAAAAAAGTCGCAAATCGTGGACTTTAATGGCAATTTTCTCGACTTGCTTTTTCAAATCAAAAGAGATCTTCGTAAATGGATGAAATTAGAAGAGATAATAAAATTGCCGTTTCATAAATGAATAAACTGCACTTTATGTAAATCGACTAGCAAATTTTTAGTTAACATTCAAAGAATAACGAAATCGGATGCTCTTTGTTGCCAGATGACCCGAGGACTGGCCGCGAGTGAAGCTGCCATATCCCTCGTTCAGCCGTCTTTTCTGTCTTTGATCTCGCATTCCGTGTCGACATGGTCGAAGGTCCTCGGTGGTTTTCCTTACGAGTTATGAATTATCTTTCATGCATTTTCGTTTGTGCAAGACACAGTGACTCGCTGTCAAAGCTCATCTGCAAATTTAACGGACTGCGTCTAACCGCGATTGCATAATATAGCTCGTAATTCGTGAATAAATGCAGCGACGGTGCAGCGGGGAATAAATATTTTGTTAAGCGATACACGATGCATGCGACGCTCCTTTGACGCTGAATGCCGCCGGCGAGAAAACCGCGGCTGTATAATGAATGGCATGCGAATGAGAAAAGTCGTAATCGTGAAAAAGCGAGAATCTCTGTCAGAAATAAGGAAAGCGCATTACATTCCTAAATAATTTGTATTACTTTTATAGATTACGTATTTCCTATATTGTATAAAACGTATATGCGGAATAATGTAACGGTGTTTGGGGATGTACACAGTGTAAGGAATTATTAACTTATTCTTTAATAATTACTCCTATGAACTTAATAATTTCGTTTACTTACTTCTGTACATTCTTCTCTGTAGTAATTGCGTGCAGGTCGATTAACGGTCTCGACAGAGTAAAAGAACAAGTTCTTGCGATGATTCGCGAAAGAGAGATTTATAGGGATTAATCATTAATGTCTCGCACGAGAACCCTCTTCGCTCGAGCGACCACAGCGTTTCTTCGCGTCCGGGAGGACTCCGTTAAGCATTTAGATTCAGACTCGTGTTAAAAGCGTCTTACTGCTGTACGCTTCTGACCCGTTTCTTTTGACGTCAAGTCCGAGATTTATCAGCGCTCTAAGGATGAGACATCGAATGGGATTTTGCTGAAGATCCGCGTTGCTTCTTTCCACTTTTTAAGTAATCGAAAGATGCTCGACGCGATAATTTATTTCAATTCCCTTTTAAGCTTGAGGGATAAAATGGGATGCGATTAGTACTCGTGGAATATTAAACCATCCGGCTTAACGTTATTCTGTAAATATTCTGTAATACTCTTACGCCTCGCGTAACGGTGCGGTAATGTTGTAATCTGTGCTCCGAAAAATATACAATTAATAATATTCGAAGACTATCGTAATGTAGAGTTTATAGGAAAACGCGCCACATTTCTCGCAATATTTCTCAATTACGTTATTGCTCGCTGACATAAAATATGCATCACGGAAAGTAGAATTTATTGAAGAATCATTGCGAAAAGAGTGAAAGAGTTATTTATGATATGAATTATTTATATCATATAAATGTTCTTTATTGTTGCAGAGGGGTAGTGACGAGCTTCTATCGCAAAGCGGGGCAGTCAGCAATGGTGCTTCAATGAGTCCGCAACCTCATCACGCGGCCGACAACAACAATGACGCCAAGAAGGTGAGTGCTTTTAATCAAAATAAAATATAACGAAGCGGAGCTTGTATATCGGTCAGTATCAGATTTCACAAAGTCGACTTTTGAGGCTTCTACAGGAGCGAAAACGATCGTATTAACATTTACGTGGTAAATGTCGTGAAATTATTGCGTGGTAAATGTTAATAATGATTGAAAATGATGTTATTATTAATCATTAATAATTGTTGTTCATCACTTGTGGTTATTGATAAAAAATTTTAAGAAATTCTAAGATCTCGGAAATTCGCGATTCATACTTTATATGTCGGTCCTGTTTTGAAAATCCTTTTCGATTTCGGCAACTGTAGTAATACGCGCAACATGACGGAATAAAATACAAGGAACACCGATAACTTCCTTTTGGGTCCGTCCATTTCGCCGATGGCAGAGCGGTCGTGCGGAGCTTTTTAGAAGAGCTTTTTTTCTCTCCCAGCTACCTCGGCGGCGAACCGACCGCAACCAGAACGCGCAACGAACCATAAATCATTGCATACCAAAGAGAAATTCGTATGCAGTGACCCCGATTGAAATGCATCCATTGAAATCTGATCGGTCGCTTTCGCATTCCCCGAAGAGTTCTCGCGTTCCTTCCGGCCTTCCCAGTTGCGACGAACGTATGGCTGTCCGTCAAAGAGACCAGGAATCGTTTTTTCGGACAAGTCGACTAGCGCTGAATCGCTGCTTGCAGAAATTTTTGACGAAACGAAAGAAAAAAAATTCCAGCAGACTTGCGAAGAAAAAATTAAATTTTTTTACACAATCTGTTATTGTCGGGCGCGCGTTAACGAGAGATATGACAAATATTAATTAGCCTCGTGTGTGCAGGTTGTGAGATAATCGACGGCCGATGGACGAAGAGAAATTATCTCGACGTGTAGTTTCGCAGGAAAAATTAATTCCTGACGCAACCCTTGCACATCGCCTCCGATGAAAATTGCAGCGGAGAGAAAGTGGCCATCTGATAGTCTGACGATTATTAATCGACCTACTTGCGGGATCGGCATCAGCGAAAGAATGGATGATTTTGCGAATGCCATTAAGCAGTCTACCTATGTTACACTGAAATGGAAGAAGTCGAGTTAGATAAATGTATTTTGCGTAAATATTTTATTGGAATGTGCAGAAGGGGATGAAAAATTTTGGTGCAGACGTTTAGAATTTTAAGAGATTAAAAAATTCACGCTTTAAGAACTGGAAGAATAAGAGGCCGACATTCGTTTCCGCGAGAGAGGGGAAAAATGCGGTCGTAAGAAACGACCTTTTACCGAGGTAACGTACCTTAATTAATATTTTGCACGCGCTACCAAGGCGACAGCCGTTTATGGCGTAAGCTTTGCCACGGTGAGGAGGACAGACAGCACTTTTCTCGCGCACCTGTTCTCGTCACGTATGCTCAACGTCGTCACATGTCGTTCCGACGGCAAAAAAAATAGTAAAATTTCCGGGGAATGACGGAAAGGACGACGGCGTGTCTGAAAACCGCCGGGCGTGTCTCGGATCACTCGGTCGCACGTGCAACCGCCGGATGTGCCGAAAGTTCGACCCCGTTCCTCGCATCGTTAATCATTTCCCGTATAGCTGGCAAACAGAAGCAACCGTGGCGCGATACGTGTAAAGCGCTGCTCGGGCGGGCTTTCATTTTCCGCGGAATTTACCGAAATTCCTGTTTAACTGAATCCACGAGTTTGCGTCACCGAAAAATGCCGATACGGTTTGATTAATAGCTCGGTCGGAACGTAGTCGGGCGTTCGACCGTTCGTATTTTAATCGGGAACGTAATGACCGATGCGCTCTTTAAAAACCCGGAGAGTTATCTTTTAGCACGTGTTTTTATAAATTACAAAGAGACATGCGGCCATTTGGCGCGTGGCATAAATCGACATATCGGACAGTGACGCGTACGTTATTTCTCCCGACGTTACCGTCAATTTTGATCATGACAAACAATGCCATTGGAAAATGTCAGGGCGATCTTAATAGCCTCGTTAAAATAACTGCCGGAACGGAGCTGTTCCCGCCGACCAATCTGACTTTTTAGCGGTTGAATAGACGCGTCTAAAATATCGTTCTGCATTGCTTTCGAAATACATATTAAATCAAAATTGGAATAACATATTAATCATACTAAATGCATTTTAATTATCACGAAACGCCCGTCGCGAATAATTTTCAAAACGTTCTTTGATGCATTGGTGTTATTTCTTTCGCGGAAATTAAATGCTAATTAATTTTATTTAATTATAAACACTATTAATTATTATATTTATTACATTCCCTGGGGACACGTATATCTCTCTTATCACAAACAACAATAAATGCGACTGTTTTACAGAACGTTTGCGGAAATAATATTGCTCTGTGGCATGCCTGATGTTTTTCACAGCACGCGTCGCACAGATATCTCGGCGAGAATGCGAGTGCGCATTACAATAGCGCCACATGTAACGCAAAACCGTTGTGTTTATCAGCGATCGTTAATGTTCGCCGCGGGTCCCTTTCTTTTTTTTTTCCGCGCGACACATGCTTTTTATACGCGGCATCGCGAAGCGCGAGGACGGCGAGAGCGGCATAGAGATTCGGTGACAAAGCCGAGCCTTTCGTTGCCCGCCTTTTACTTTGAAAACGTACACGCTCTCTACTTTTCGACGGTCTCGTACGACGAGAAAAATCCGAGGAAATTATTAGCCGTCGTCAAGTACATATGTGCTTCGCGTTACCTGAAATCGCAACATTTACGGAGTGCACGAGAAAATACTGCAAGAAATGCCGTGAGCGGTTACCAACATCAAAGCTAGCTCGGATTAGCGCGCGTAAGAAAAGCAACGAGAATAAGTTATAAGGAAAAATTTGAAAGTACAAAATTCGCATTTAACGAAACGCACGTGGTATACAATCGATTTATGACGATGAACATCAATTGACATTATTGCAGACACGTCTCGATTTTATTTGAGAAACGTTTCAGAGCTGCTCTCGAAAAACACTTAAAAAATCCAGAGTTATTTTGCCTACAAAGTAATCTGAGAGCGATTTGTTGGTTTCTTTTCTAAACATAGCCAAATAGCCCCGAAACCTTCTCTCGAAAGTGACCTTGATCAAAGTAATTTCGTCCTCAACCTATATGGTATATATGTATTTCTGGACGGTGTTGCCATAACACGTATGCCTCTCTCTCGCTTAATGTAAATTGGTGTTCGAGAAAAAGGGTCTGAAGGGTGCGATTTATCAGTGAGGAAATCGAACCCGCTGCTCGCCATCATCGTGTAATCCGTTAGGCGAGGAAAATCAATTCCTTGAAGGGGGCAGAAGGATTGTGACTTTGTTCCAAGAGAAACAGCATTTTTTTATCGCATTCGAAAAAGGAGGGAGGTTACGCTGTCATTTTTCCTCTCCTTTGAACATTGACCGACGTGCATCGCTATTATTGTGATATGTCAGCTATTTTTTCTTTTCAATATTTGTTCTCCCTTTCTCTTTCAGCGCTTTTCTCTTTTTCCTCTCTTTTTTTATGGCTGTTTTACTTTTCTTCGCTATAATCTTTGCGTCTACTTTTATTTGTTCTCCCGTTTCACCTCTCCGACGTTTTGCTGACCTAAGAAGATTTTTGAAGTTTTTGTATTATTTTTTTATTAATTCTAAGATAGATAAAATTTATCCAAACCAACTTAGAGAAAAGTAAATTTTAAAAAGACATGTGTTTCAATTTTTTTTATTACTTTCTTCAACTCTATTATTTTATTTTATTATTACTTTCTTTAATCGCAAAAATATTAACAGAATTATCTTTTTCGAAGTTTTCTATACTAATTTAAAAAAAAGTATTTGTAAATTTCAGTTATTTTTTTGAAAATGAATAAATGAAAATGCTTTGGGTAAAAGTTATCAATGTTTACGTAAGTTTTAAATGTTTAGGGTTCTAGGGTTAAGTCACATAGTTTTTTGTCACGCATTAAAAGTTGGAACAAAAATTATATTTTTGTTTTTTATTTAAATATCAATTAATTGACTTTTTTATTTGTAATACGCGTTTACAATTGAAAAAAAATTGCACAAATTCATCTACAAGAAAAGCGATGCGTCGAAGAATTGCTATTTCTGTGATACTTGTGAAAATTTGCGGGTGCGAAGAGTCGACCTTCTCAAAGCGAGGAAAAAGGAAGGGGATGAGAAAAGGCGGGAAATTTTCTTTCTCTTGAAGGTACGGCGTTGTGGACAGATGGTGAGGTGGAAAGGGGACAAGAAAAAGGAAAAAAGTCCTGCCGATGTTCGCGTAGACGGTTTGAAGAGGTACGCTCGAAGCTCGTAGAAGCTCCCATTCATTGCGCCTTCCAGGCTGAATAAAGCTCCGAGAAGGAAGGAAAGAAGAGAGAGAAAGCATACAGCTTTCCGCTGCCTCCACCGTCATATTTTCACTACCTTGCCTTCGGGGCTTTCCTCTCGATATCAATCGTTCCGGATTCATCTTCAGATTTGTCCTCCTCTTCAGCAAATCTCCGCGGAACGACTGTTCCCATCCGGTTGGGACACCGTATCAATCGAGGACAAGTCGAGTTCCGGGACAGGTTTCTCGATCGTCGCCGGTCACTTAGGATTCTTTACCCAACCCTCTAACGGCAGGATGTCTGTAAGTGGTAGTCTTTTATATGCTTGTCTACGTCGTAAAACCAATTGTCCGCATTTCTTGCAAATGCGACAGCATTACTTAAAAAATTTCTCTCTCACGAATATGAACGTAGGATGTGTCATATAATATGCAGGATGTGCGCGCGGCGCAATTAATGTAATGTAACGTAATATGGAAAGTGATGATACTGATGATTCCTGCCGGGTCGATACAACGCTTGCATCCTTCCTTGGACGCACACCGGGAAATTGTATAATATAGTATTAACTCTATAACGTTGCTAAGTGGATGTGTATCCGCTTTAATCTGGATTTTTAATTCGCTCTGTAAGATCCCGTCTAGCGTGAATAATCGCGTTTGGGAAACGCGGATTAAATGCGGGTATATAAATTGATTAGTTGCACGCTCGGCTTAATGAGGACCGTGTAATTTACATTCCGGCCGTTGTGAATTGCTAATTTTAATAATCGCGAAACTGGACTCACTGAAACGTAAATACTTCTCTATCAGCGTCCCATTTTCGTTTCGTAAATAACACTCCATATAGAATTAATATCGCAATTTGTATTTCCATCAGTTAGAGCAGCTTGATGAAGGCTATGGCGATTCTTTCGAAAATTCAGCGTTTAATCTTCCAGCGGTCTTTGTTTCATGCGTTTCATGAATCATCAATTAACTTTCCGTGAAATCGCGTTTTATTAGAAACGAGACGAACAATTGTATAAATAATAGTATAAATTCTCGATAACATGTTTTCACTTAAATAGTATTTAAATACAGTTGTGTTTAATTTAAGGAAACTAAGAATAATTAAAGTTAATCAAGAAAATATTTACCGAAAAAATATCTGAAAAACTAGATAGTAAAAGGGAAAAATATATCTATAAGGCTCTATTACAAAAAAAATCTGCACTTTTGTTCGGCTTCGTCTTTAGCAAGGCTGTTAATTTCTCTGTGTGTCAATTATTCGGTTCCACCGAATATCTTTAAATTTCGTAGGACGAAGGATAAGATCTTAGGACGAGCTGGATCGTACAAAAATTGCGTGTTCGCCACTCTGCTTTATGAGGGCAACGACGGATCTTCTTTGTCCCCGTTTCTTTTTGATGTACTATTTTCTGTCTCATTCCATCCCATTATCCACGAATAGTAGCCATGTCATGGGTTAAACGTGCGTCCGTATGTGCTTAACCCTCGTACCTGGACACACTAGAGAAAAAGAAAGAAAGAGAGAGAGAGAGCACCAGGAACATCAAGGCTTCGTTAAGGGTGTTGCAACGTAATTGATTTTATTGACTCTTTGCGATCTTTTGCTTTTCTCTTTCAATTATTTTTGACGATACTTGTGATGATCCCATGACATTTCATAATTAATATAGTTCAGAAGGAAAATGTAAATTCAATCATTAATTGAAAAAATGAAATTAATATTTTATAAAAATGAATCAAATCTGTATGTCACATATATTATTGAGTTGACCTAAAGAGAGATTTTTATCTAGTTAGTATTTGAATACAATTATTAAAATATGAGAACAAATCTTCTCTTCGCCAGTAGTTAACGTCCAATGAAAAGGCATTAATTGACTGCAAACTGGCCATGTGATAACTTTACAAAAATATATTAAAATTAAAATTATATATTAAAATATATTATATATTAAATATATTAAAATATAATTATATATATATTATGTATTAAATATATATATATTTATAATTATATATATATTATATATTAAATATATTAAAAATATAATTATATATTAAAATCTTCTTGACCATGAGATACATAATAATGAGAAGTGTATTTAAATTCGCCAACACGGTTAGAGCTGAATCTTAATAGTCCGTCGATGAGCTGCGTGCCGACTTGGTTTGTCAGATTCAACGCAGTGAATCACCATCTTTTTAAAATCGACATCGATTTTAATTTTTGGTGCTAATGAATTCTATCCCTCCTCAATCAAATAAAGAATTGGTATGACACCCGCACAGAATGAGGGAGTTCCAGGTTCGAATCCTGGCTGAGGTAATATTTTTCGCAATAAATTCTTTATCTGATTGAGGGGGGATGGAATTCATTAGCACCAAAAATTAAAATCGATGTCGATTTTAAACAATTGGTGATTCACTGTGTTGAATCTGACAAATTAATGTGCCTTTTCATTAGACAATTATTAAAAATTAATTAGTTAAAAATTATTATTAAAATGTATTTTAATTTTGTTTAAAAATTCGTATGCATTTATGAAGAGAGATTATATATATAGCCAATATATAGCCTTCAAACTCTCCGTCTCTTTCTCTCTTTTATTTTAAATTTTTATTCGTATGTCAAGAGAGTTTAAAATTTTTTTTCAACATTAAAACATATTTTATTTTCAAGAAAACGACTTAATCGCTGGTAAAGCTCGCAATAAGTAATTCGAATTATGGTATATCGTAATATACAAGCCCTTATGCATATAAAAATTTCGAGTTTCAGACAATCACTAATATATATTCTCCATGGTTTTATAGTATAGGTATGTTAAGATTGGATACTTATTCCGACGATGTTGTGGTGCTTTCATTTTCTCGATTAAGAACGACAGAAGGTCAACAACGGTTTTTGTCGTCGGGTAAGCCGTCGCTTCCGAAGCGGCAACCTAATTCCGAAAGCGCCCAAGAAAGCCGCAATTGAGTTCTTTCACTGTCGTGCTGATTTTTTTAAACTGAATAGCAAAGTGCTTCAAATTAAGAGGTAAATAGAAAACTTTCCTCCTGAATTTGTGTTGCGCAAGAAACAAGATGTAATTTCTATAAATTTCTCTTTATAATTCAAGGAGACATCAAAGACATAGTGTGGATCTCTCTAAATTTAAAAAATATTTTATTAATTCTGCAACGCGAGAGAGAGAGAGAGAGAGAGAGTTTAAAAAGAAGTTATATATTTAATATTTTTTATCAGAAATTTCTATCGATGCATTTGCGCGGAATCAATTGTAGGTTTCTCGTTTCTACATTCTCCGCTAAAAGAATGTCCATGTTCTTTCACGTGCTTACTACCCGCTACCAATAAGTTGACGTAGCCATGTCGGGGCGGCGAAGTATTCGAAATTGCTGACCGCTCGCACGCAAGGTTGCCCCTATTTCATTCTCCCCGCGAATCCCAGAATTTTATATTAAAAACGTGTATATATGTATGTATACATACGAGCAGCAACGGGAAGGGCCAATCACTAACACGGGACGTCTGAAACCGGACTAGAACTTCTCGCTGGCGTGTCTGACATATTTCATGTCGGAATGTTTCTCTCCGAATGCACCGGAACGTCGGGCACGATTTTCGAATACCAGCCGTCCCTCGTGTGGATAATCTCGATTTCTCGATTTAAGAACAGCAGTATCGTATGGCGTCGCACCGAGCAAAGTATCGCTGGCATGTTCACCCGATCGGCAAAAATATTTCTTCTTATAGCGATTAATTCGAGTATATTGCGTATAGTTGAGTACATTTTTGGATTTTTCTTTTTTTTTTCTTATTTCCTGGAGTTAAAATGCAATCTTGAATATACATGTATGATAACTGACTAATAATAACTGACGAATAATAACTAAAATAAATGATAACTTCGTTTATTGCGTGATCAGTGAAATAAGCTTTGAATTTTTTGAGACACGACTTTGCACAGATGTAAAATATAAACATGTATCTTGTTTTCACAAATGATCAATCTATTTAAATCACATATTTGTAATATTTTGAACAGAATTTTGATCGCCTTTTGTACAAAATACTTATCTATCTTGTTCAAAATTTAATGAGAAATGGGATTGCGTCCGCATTTAGAGACATCAATTAATAGAGCTTATGTCAATTCCAAGCGAAATTGAAATAGACGATGAAGGGGATTGTCGAATTAGGTTACGACTGATCTGAGCTACGATGTTACGGTCGGGAAATAGACGACCTGTGATATTCCCACAATAATTATTCGATCTTGTATTTAAAAATACACCGTCGCGTCTGCAATAAACGAAATAAGCGTCTAACAAAAATTAGAAGTCGAAAAGGACATTGAAATTATTGTGGGAGCTAAAGGCATGATAGAATTTTAACTTTTACTTATACTTGCGTTATATTTCCTTCACTGATCGGAAACATCATTTATTATTGAGGTTGAGATTATACATATATATATAAAATTTATATATATATATATATATATATATATATTATTATATTATTTTTATATTATATATTATATCTCTATTGTACATTTATAGTTACCGAGTTAGGAAGCGGACGTTATCTGTCATCATTTTAACGTCAAAATGTTGTCAGAAATGTCATTTTGACATCAAAATAACGATAAATAATAATCAGTTTGTTACTCGGGTACATTCTTTTGATTCAGCACATGAAAATTTTAAATTCTAAATTTTTAATTTTATCCGTACGTGACATCTTTCCCCTTAACACTAGAACTACCACACCAGTCAAAATGATTGGTTTTACAATTTTATTTTAAAATTCTTACTTCATGTGCCAACCCTCATTTAGGGATCATAGTCCTAGATGGGTTAATAATACCAAAAATGTACTACATAACATGGAATTCTTTTTGTAAGAAAGTAATAAATCAATAAATATAAAAATATTCTATTATTATGTATTTTTTAAAGACCAGTCATTTTGACTGGTTTTGGTAGAAATAGTTTCGTCTTAATTTCGGTAATTCCAGTGTTAAATACGTGAACATGAGAAATTGGAAGATATTTGAAAGAAAATGATATGTATAACACGCACACACACACACACACACACACACACACACACACACACACACACACACACACAAAAGTCAATCAGCAAAATGTAGCTATTACAATAAAAATTGATTACTTATTCGATTTCTGACGATACCGAATGATGATAGTTGCCAGGTCGCGGGCAGGATGGACATAGAATTATACCCTAAAAAAACACACACTTTTTTCTTCACTAGAATATGTACTGACAATGAATAATGAGACGCACAGGGATTCCTGGCCACTTGAGTAAATAAATAAATAAAATGATAAATTAGCACAAAGAAACGTTGTGATGGTTATTTTCAATAGCTTTAACGAATTGCTCATTCGAGATCATTACTCATTCATCAATTCATATTCATTAGCAATTTATTAGGATTTTAGTTCAATTACCTATCATCTCATTATCTATCACACTTACTCTTACACATTTTCAGACACGCTTTTTATTTAAATTAAATCTTGAGTTTAAACGTTATAGATCCAGCACTTTTAAATTAGAGTACTTTTAAATAAAGATAATTTTAAACAAAATCTGAAACTTATTGATAATCTACCTGAAACATCTAACTAAACTTCTGTTGCTACCGAAGAACGTAGCAACAGAATAATTATTGAACATTAACCAAAATTCTTACTACCGAGAAGTATGGCAGAAATAAAAAAATAATCATAATTAAAAAAATAATCAATGACAATAAAATTTAAAAAGTTCTGTGTTACAAACTCATACCAATAGACTTTATCGACTTTCCAAATTATAAATACTTTATAAATAAAACTGATTTCTGTTAAGATTTATAAATATAATATCTTTTTCTATTAACCACACAACTTAGTCCAAACTTCCAGATAAAGTATTAACCAAGTATTATTAAAGTATTAATCTAAACTGTATTAACCAAAAACAAATTAATATTCTTAATCAGTTTTGTGATAGTATCGAGCCAGAAAGTTTCTTTAAAAATTAATTTGTTTTCTTTGCTTAATAACTTATCCTTAATTCAATTTGCTGAATAGCTTTTCTATAGAAATAACTTTCCATTTGAGTGTTGCATAATACAATTGTAAAATCCCTGATATCTAGCCGCGTCAATTACGCGATCAGATGCTCTGTCAGTCCCAGAGCCACATGACAGGTTGATGTCAAATAAAATCTTGAGACCGGCGAAACGAAGTCAAGAAGCGCAAATAGAAAAAAAAGCGCTCTTTGTGCGCGACTTCGCCAATTTGCTTTACTTCTTCACCATTGGCCATCGTACGGTGCTCTCTCTTCTTTCTTTCGCTCTTTGACATGACTTATGCTACCATATGGATCCGCGGTGCTCAATGTCGGCGTATACAATCGCCCACAAGGCAACGACAACAGGGCAATGTAAGATCGGTAGCATCAGTCCGGAAGGTACAAAAGAATCAAAGCTCCGCTGACGTAATGGCGGTATACCCGGCTGGTAATATTACGAATGGGTTGTGCTTTCCGTCCAAGTGACCTCACAAAGCTGTCGTTTAGATAAATTGCTTCTACTCGTCCTTCGAGTATCGCCACGTGAATCGCACGAGCGTACGAATAAGCGACGATTGACGCTTTCTTGAGATGACTGTTATAGGGCAGAACTAAGATTGACATTAAATCAAACGCGTGATATGTCTTATTACGGTATATATTTATAATATCAAAAAATTTTTATTTATTATAATTATATATATATATATAATTATAATAAATTATTTTATATATATATATATATATATATATATAATGGTAACTACAGCGACTATTATCATCTTAAAATAATTATAAAATAATCATTCATTGTACATACAGTAGGAATAAATATTTTGAAATTATAATCCAAGTAATATCTCAAACAATTGCAATATATTATAGTTATCTAGTTAAGTATCTACTGTAACTAGCTGTAAATTACAGATATCCGCGGTTGTAACTACGCTGACAGATGATAACAATCGACCCCTATGTGAAATGTCGGACGGTACTCGGCGCAATCGAAATGATCATCTTTATCTTGTTAACAGTTGTCGAGCGAACTCCGAAGAGGAGGAAAAAATTTTACGTCCTTATTATCGAGTTTAATGCACTGACGTCGCATTTGCTAACGAACTCAATAAAATGAAAGTAGTGTTAACGATACGGACGACGCTTCGACTATCTTTACGACGGCTTTTATTTGCCGGATAAGCAGCAGCTGCGGAAACGTTCTTCTCGCGCAACGGAAGCATGTCACTTATCGAAAGAGGAACGGTAGGAAAGCCTGTGGAGCGCGAGGCTCGTCATTCCCTTTCTGCGACGCGTGTAGTCGGCTTGAAAATGCGAAGGTGCGACGATGAATTTATCGACGTCTGTCGACGCGCGAGAGCTTTAAAGCAAACTCCGTGGAACGCGAAGAGAAGCTCTTGGAATATTTCCATACCGCGGGAGAACGCGAAGAAAATTTCATCTTGCCTGCGAGACAACGATCTTTTGCCATTGTCCAAGATTATCGTCGACTCGATGTTATTCAATCGTATTATTCATTTTTAAAGCGACTCTCACAAATTCGCGTTTTGTTCAAAGATCATTGTCGACTCGATGTTATTCAATTGTATTATTCATTTTTAAAGCGAATCTTATAAATTCGCGTTTTCGTTATACAATCTCATTGTTACACAATCATGCATTTACGTCGTGAATCTTCTTTCTTTTTAAATTCAACGCGGATATCGCGTGACGTGATAAATCACGCAGACACAGAGAGATTAGGACAAGTGTGACATGGAACTTCTACAAAGTAGTGTGGGACGAATAACAAGATTCCTATTGAGATTCAAAGCTGCTGGAGCTGTGCCAAGCCGTGTCTTCTGAAAACGCGAGTGTAAAAGTGCATATATATACGCACGTAAGATGTATTCGTTTTTCGAATAACTTGCACAAATCGAAATCTCTTATACGCCCGATTATTATTACTCGATTATTACTCGAATATATCTCATTAGTCATTTTAGTGCTTGGCAATCTGGATCCTGGATATTAATTCCTCTTTGTCATAAATAACAAAAATTAATATCTCTTTATTCCATTTCTTTGTCGAGGTACAGCCCGCGATAATATATGTATACGAATTTAGTTGAGAAAGTTGGCATGTTTGGAATATCAAACATTTCCCTGTGACGTCTCATTTTTCCGCAATTCTTATCTTCTCTTCTGAATTTTGATGCGCAGTCAGTGAAGTGTGTATTTCAGAAGTGTAATGAAGTTGCAGTTTTCTTCTAACGAGTGGCCGTAATCATGCCGTGTCTGAAGTATCTTCAATTGCGGACCGTGTCCTGAATTGTCCGTCTCTCTAAAGAAATAAAAGAAGTATTTTGATATTCGTCTGAAAGGGACGTAGAATTTTTTATAGTTTGCTGAGTACCCTTTGAAATGATGAACTCGCATGAAAGCACAGTGTTTTGTTTTACGGGATTATTTGGCGTATGATGCATACACATATTTTAGCCGTTAGCAATTGTTCGATTTATTTTTCCTCATAAATAAAAAAGCCGCTGTAATTATAACTCTGCACGAGTAATCAGTCTACCATTCAAGAGACGTCATATCTTCGGGCGTGTAAATGAAACAATGAGCTAGAAACAAAGCCGCAATCTGTGATATTTTTTTTATAACGAGGCAGTAAGTTTAAAATTAACTATCAACCTTTTCTCGTAATGTAGAATTTTTATCTTTCTAGCGGAAAATAATTTAATTCGATTATTATGCAGTATCCACTCGAAGATTATGGAACTGTAAAGTATGAAAATAATAATTTTCATATAAGCACTGAAAGATACTTGTATAGAAATATATTCATGTGAAATATTAAAAATATTTACTCAGAAAAGAAAATGTTTTGGATCGCTTTGGATTAATTGGATTTCTGCTTACGGCATGTACAGATTTCAAAATTCATTAATTAACATGTAATCTAATATTAATCGGCTTTTGCCAGCCGGATACTAATGAAATCATTATTAACTAAGCCATACTACGCATATGTCGGAAGAGACTCTGATAATGTATCAATGATTATAGTTATATTGGAATGTTATTAATATTTGTTATTAATAATAATTTAGCCATAAGAGTTATTAATTATGATATTGGTAGATTATTAAACTGATGAATATATGTTGACAATTTGGTTAAATAGAAAGGTCTTTAATGCCATAATATTTTTCAAAAGCACTGGCTGATCGAAAACTCGTCACAAGGATTCACAAATTTATCAAATTTTCAATATAATATGAATTTAAATCTTCAATATAACATATTACATTAAGGTTCTTAGTTTTTGTTATACATCAAACGATCTTATCGATTTACTTCATCACGATTCTTGAAAGTTCACAAGTTTTCCGTTGTTTTTCTCGCACAGATGTCGAATTATCGCGTCGTGAATCATAGCTCACCCGTTAATACGTCGACAGATACTTTTCTCCTATATACTTGCGTATATATGCACTTATTCCGAGTTTATATATCCGACGCGTGCCTCGGATCGAGTTCCCGAACTTATAACATACAAACGATAACATCCCGATGAGCCCCTCTAGGCTGTCGAAACTTACTTTTATGTTTGAACTTGTTCTACATGCTGGAGATTCTAGAGCAAATAAAGCGGTATTAATCGTAGCGAGGAGGGATTCAGGCGTAATCAGACTTCGATGGCTTCGAGTGCCGCGTCACAAATATTTAAGGTATTGATATTAATGATGATATATGCTTCGGCGCACGAACCGTGGTATAACGTGGCTGATGAAAATTGACGTCATAAAAAAAGTACTCGTCGCGCAATGTCGGAATAGACATTGTATATAGAGACCATTTGTCAAACAAATGGTAATGGCAGGGAACTATACTAGGGAAGGCATCGGTAGAACTGAGTGTATGAATAATAATTTCACTTCCAAGTGACAGCTCATTCTTTCGTTTGCATTTAATCGAGATCAGCTGATACAGTTATGTGACATCGTAATAATCCAGTTGATCCCGAACACGTCGACAAGCTCAACGTAAGTCGTTACATATTGCGTCATTAAGTTTATACGGAGATCGTAACTCGCGCTTAATAACTTGAGCGATCGCGCCGCACGAAAGCTGGACACAACAATTAAGTAGAGTGAAAATGAAAATGCAATTAAGGCGCTCATACGACGCGCCATAATAATAATATCGAAATATAATTTTAATTTAATGATATTAAATGGCTTTGATTGAGTTACAGAGTTTGCAGTATACATAGTTCACGATGCAGTTTGTTAATCACACAGATATTTCGCAGCTTTATTTGCACGGTTTAGTTTGTGCTTGTACGAAATATAATCATAATTTTTCGATCGATATCTGTAGCATTTCATTAAGCTTATCAAACAGATGAAAATTGATTGAACTAGTTTATACGTAGCCAGTGTTTTATTGACGTCATAATCACAGTTTCAAACTGCCGTCGGTTACAATGTACAGGAGACCCGTATTACCAACAATTCATTTACTTCGATCAATCGTCGAACTAAGTTCACGCACCTCGATCTCACTAATCGTTCGTGTGTCTCTTAGCAGAACGGATTAGGTCTTTGTTGTCGCAAATGGACGGGTAATCGATTCGAGACGATGGCCAGGACAAAGCCGCCTTGTTCTCGCGCGGCTCATTTTGCGGAAAGAAAGAGGAGCACGATTAATCACGTTGTCGTGTACAAACTGGCCAAGTTGGCGTATCCAAATATTCATTGTATCGCTCTGTGCGCACACGCCAGTGGACGCTGGTGGATATAAAGGGGTGAACGTGCGCACGAAGGGTGAATGGTTCATCAATAACCAGTACTCTCCCGTCGTCCCGTCGTCCGTCCCTCGAGCCTTTCGAGCTTCATTCCCCGTAAAAGCAATGAAAATGTAGAAGTCCCCCATCACGATATTCTACCAATTTATTAACCAACCCTGTCTACTTTTCCTGCGCCGTTCCCCTTGCCGCGTCGTGCCTCGCGTCGATAGTAACTGTGAAACTCAGTTGCGATTTCGTCGAGCAATTCTTGTTGACAGGTTTCTTTACGGCGAACAGGCTATTGCGTGCCGAATGCATATTCATGGCAAGTTAAAGTTCCCTCGCCAACTGGAAATTTGGGAATAGCACGAATCCATGAATTTAGTGATTTCGTCCTGTTCAATCTCGAAACTTGGTCGTATTTCTCGCGAGGAATTCTTAAACTCGTTCGGTATAATTATCATGAAACCATCATCTGTCGTATAGTCAAAATTGGCTCGCGTGATATGTAGATTCATACAAATTTGCGTATTATCCATCTAAAATTGCGCTTTCGCGAAAATGCATTGAATCTCGATCAATTATTCACCAAACTTTGATTTGGTTTAAGACGACGCTTCGCGATTAGGACGCTTCTCGTCCGATCGATCGGATCTATCTCGTGAGATTGATTTCTCGTTAATCTTTAATCCGATCGCTGACGATCGTAAATTTGATAATACCCGTGTTTAAATTCGTCCCATCTGATTCGTGCATCATTTATCACTTCGCCGGGTACAGACATCGGGCAATGAGAAAGACGAAGAAGAAAGGACAGAGGTACATATTCTCGTGTCGCGTAATGGGCGACAAATCAATCTTTCCACAATTCGATTATTCCTGCGATCTGGGACGCGAAATCGCACGAGTGTCACGGTGCATTTTGCATTTGCATACGCAATAATATTGAACGCTCAAATCAGCTAATCGCATTCCGATTTTAATGTCTTTTTAACATTCTTTATCTCTTTTGTTTGCGTTTCTCTCGCGAGATAAAAGAATTATTAACATCTATCCCCTCATCATCGATTGGATATATCTATCGTTATCGCACGTTTATCATTGTGTGACTATTGTTGCAAAAAGATGCTACATGCATCCATTACGAGTCAAACGACAAAAATTCAGAAATCCGATGTCAGAACTATAATTTATTTTTCCACCGTTAATTTACGATATTCACGGTTATTCCCAGCTTATATGCTTTAAACTCAGGAAAATGGAGGCAATAACTAACGTGCAAACTGACAATTGATACATTTATTAAAAACACAACGTTTCGAGCTAAAAAGCCGCGTCAATAGAACTATTCTAGCAGTCATGAACTATTGACGCGGCTTTTTAGCTCGACAACTTTGTAACATCGTAGTTTTATTTTATTATATAATTTTTGCGGCATTATTTTAAATTATACACTTGAAAAGGACCAAATCCCATGGTCGAAACGTTGTGTTTTTAATAAATGTATCAATTGCCAGTTTGCACGTCAGTTATTGCCTCCATTTTCCTGAGTTTATCATCACTGGCGAAGAGAAGATTACTCATTTGATATATGCTTTAAAGTTGGAGATCGTACTACAAAAAAAATGTTTTTGCGTTTTGTTGTAAAATTTTTTACAATTATTTTGACATTTTGCGACGAAGCGATTACCAATGTTACAATGTTTTTTTTTTTTTTTCACAAAACGGTACACGCACACAATTGGTATCGTTTTAAAAGTTCATTGAACCGTTCCCGAAAATCTGTCGATAGCAACACGTTTCCATCGGCGATCGAGCGTGTCAAATCGACGAAAGGAAAGGAATAACGAGCGAATTTTTTGCTGAAGGTAAAGGAAAAGATAGTCAAGTTAGCCGAAAGAGGGAAGAGAGAGACAGGGAGGAAGATAAACCGAACGGTGAGATTACAGACTGTCGCAGACCAGAGAGGACGCGCAGAAGGTTGGATCTCTCTAGGATAGCCAGGGGGATGGTGTCAGATCCCCGGGTGGATGGAGAGACGACGTAATGCATATTGACGTTTTACCGATAATTCCCGCGGCGCTAGGCGTCGAACGAGGAAACCCCGCGCTACAAGAGCGTTTTGTGCGCAAAGTCTGCGGATAGAATGCGTTTCCGGGATGAGGAAACGAGAGTGGGTAAATCGAGTCTGGTCGGGTGGTCAGAGGAGTAAGATGTTTGAGATAACGAATACTGCTTCTTGATCGAAGACCGCCGAGGGTTGACTCTCTCCTATCTCCGCAATTCTCGCTTTTTCATTTTGTTATTTCGAATAGGATTATTGAGATCGATTTATTACGGCCATTGAGTATGTTTTAAAAGTTGATCGAGAGAGATTTGTATTTTTATAAACTGTTCGCCAGCCTGGATGATGTAAATTGTTCAAAGAGCCGATCGAGATTTTATACTCCGGGTATTTTTATTACACGAATAATGTCCGGTACGCATTCGTTCATGCGTTCGCGTGCGACACAAGCACGGACGATATACTCCGCTATTTTTTATAGACGTGTGTATTTGTTTAACATTTAACAAAATACCTCCGGCGCGTATTCATAAACACCGATGAGTCGCGACCAACCGCGTTGCGTTGATCACCATCATCACGCTTGCTTGTTTTCGCGTTTCGATGCGCTCGTGCAATTTCACCGCGGCACGTCGGGCCGTGACAAATTTTTTCTCTAACCACTTTGACGTTCGACGCGACCGGGGAAAAATTTCTAACGCTTGCGAGCGATATTATTTTTTTGCCTCTCGACTATCGAGTTACCGCTCTCGCGTTGCAATTGTCGAAAACGCAAGAGCAATTGTACACTCTTGGACGGTGTCCGGCGTACAAATTCCCCAAATGCAGCAAGTTTGTATCGTGTAATCAAGCAAAAACGGATTACTGCGTTATTTTCAGTTCAATATTACCGATATGTTTTACATAACAAAAAAAACTGATACATAGAGGCCCGGACACTCAAGTTAAAATATATACAAAGTTTTCGCAAATATGATTTAATGTAAACATTGTGATTTTGTTAATTATTATTTGAGATTTAATGTGCTTAAACCGTCCAATATTTTTCGTCAGCCAATAATAATTGGCTTCAAAATCGCTGTGAATTTTATTGTTAAAAATTAATGTGGTGATCGTATAGGATGTATCGACAAAACAGACTAAATAAACGGCGAAGAATTTGCTGGGATGCCGGGAAAAATGGATTTGACACGTGACTGTGGAAAAAGAAATTAAAAATAATATCCATCGTTTTTACTAAACGGGCAGCAGTTCCCGGCGTCACGTATTTGTAAAATTTACCCGACCGTTTTTTACCCGATCGTTCCTCGATCGTTTCGCCAAAACAACCCCTTCATCCGTACAGCCCTCGGCATATGAAATTCGATCGAATTAATTAATCCGCGGTAGCAGTCGCCGTTACACTATACATATATATATATATATATATATATATATATATTCTCGTGCTTTTGCACGACGTGCTTGCAACCAGTTAATTTTGCGAGTTCGTCACAGAATATGAGAGAGAGAGAGAAAGCGAGAGATCGCTGCCGGTCACGGGAGGAAATGGAAGGGTTGTGGAAAGTCAGGACAGCGGAAGAGCGATGTAGGAAAAAAGGGGGACAAGTGTCCTATCAAAATCGATACTGCGGCTCGCCTTCATCAGAATCAAACCTGCACGATGATTGGCGATTGGTTGGTCGCGAGAGCGCGTGGGTGCGATCGGCTGCTGTTGCGGGAGCAGAGACCGTATGAGATTGCGGGACAGAGAAGAGGGATGGAAACGATCGTTTGTACAACTGTACGTGGATCAGGTGGTGGTTGCCTGCGGCGCGGCGGGTCAAGCCAAACAGAAAATAACTCATTATTGGCGTTAATTAATATCGAGAACGGGCGCCCACACGTCGCTCCCTACCCCCCTCACCTTAACCCTTCCGCATCAACCCCTCCGGATACATTCCTCATCGTTCTTTTTCGTCCCACGTTTTTCCAACCGTATCTTTTCGCTACGTTGTTACCTCGCTTCGTTCTCTCGTTCGCTCGGCTCTCTCGTTCCTGTTTTCTTTTTTCTTTTTTTTTTATCGACATCGTCACGCGATTGAATTTGAACCAGTCACCCCTTTGCCTTTCTTTCCGTCAATTTTTTTGGTGGGGAGCAGACGACCAATTAATCGAACCGAAGATTTTTCTTTCGTCACTCTCTTGAAAGTTTACGTCAATAATATCAACGATCGATGTTCCTGCGGCGCAATCCGTGTCGTTCTCGGTTATTCCCCTACGCTCGCAGTGGTCGGTGCAGTTTTTCTGGGTCGTCTGGAAAATGAGTTTAGTTCTCACGCCTGGAGCTCCATTCCAACGCTAATTAATCTATTCGATAGCGAGAAAGAACGAATCGATCGCTGATTCCGACGGTTTAAATTATGCACATTGAAATAAATCTACGCTCGCTTTCATGAATTTTCAATCACCGCATATTAAATCAGGAAAATAAAAAAATCCTTGTGTCATATTTAACACTAAATTATAATTCCATTCTTCTCTCGATTCTTACCTATATTGCGTATCATTCTATATTCCATAAAGTATTATTTTTTACGATAGATAAGTAAAGTCCACAAATGATTTATAATACAATACATGGATTTTTATAAAGTAAGAAGAAAACGCTACACAAAGCAGTAATTGATGGTCCATTTTCCAAGCAGCGAAGCACTTCCGGTACATAAAGAAACATTTATAAGTATTATACGAGCAATGATTCGATTGCAAGTTTGCCAGAGAATTCGCGATTAAAATTTAATGGCGAGGCGTTCGGTGGAAGAGCAGCGGATCGTCATAAAAGATTCGTCGCCGAGGATCTACGTAAAGATGCACAAAGGCTCGACAACCCGGTGACGCGAATATATCCCACTGTGAGAAAGTGAATAAGGGAGAGGAGAGCGAGGGGAGTTCCTTTCTGCATCACCCTCGAATGCACTCGGGTGCATCTGTCGCTTATCTCGGAGCTCCGTAGACACTTCCGCATGACTTCCGAGGAAGGGCGCTCGCATTTTCCTACGGAGCGGAAAATTTGGGAACGGCGGTCGGGGCACCGCGTAGGAGGATCGCGAGTTCTGGACCGGTGGTTGCGGGCACCTACTTGGATTTCTAATGGAGATGCGACTGCCGCCCGCCTGTTGCGTCCTTCGTCGTGGCACGTGCCGCCGAATCTAAGTGCATTCGCACCATTAGACGACTCGCTGGAGAATTGGGAAACGCAAAGGTCGTTTTGCGCAGTCGAATTGCGATCTCGATTCTTGCTTTTGTGGACAAAAATGGCGTGTACAGATAATTGAGTCCATTGTCATTTTCATCGGAGTTTGCATTTCGTCGTTTCGATAGCAAATAGGCGGGTTAGCTTTAGAAAATACGCTTATTAATACGTAATATCCACACTCGAGTGTACGGCGCATTAATTATGCCGATTCAACGGCAACGTTTTGATGTTAATCGCCGATTGAGAATTCTAATTATACCGAATGAAAACAATCTTTGCCTCCCGTTGGCGCTGATACAAACCGGAGTGCCTTTTACGAGGTTCGGAATTTGCAAAATCTACAACCAGCAACGCGCACCCTCTCCCGCTCCCTTCATTTGCATGAAATAGAATTTTTAAACGGCCTTGCAGCTTTAAAGCTTCACTTTCGTTTCAAATCGAATAAGTGCAACTTCGACCCGCGGGACAAGCTGCAAACAAATTCTGCCTATCAACCTCATCCCAATTAAAAATTTTAATGTGATTAATGCTTTCGTTTATCGCTTATTTTTCCTTTTTGCTGAATTGTTGCTGAATTGTTAAAAGTACAAATTGGAAAAAGTATTAGGGATGCGTGATTTTGGATTATTCTGCATATTATTCGTTTCCGTTCTATAGTAGTTTCAAATACGACAAAGCGAAAAAAATTACAGACATAAATCCATTGAGCATAATTTTAATGAGTTTTTTATCATAGTATGATAAATAATAAAACGGAAAAATATTTTGTTATAATTATATATAAATAATTGTGCATACTGCATTCATAAATATTTTAATTTTTTTAAAATAATTTTATTACATTATTATTTTACATTTACATTATTTACATATAGGTTATACGTTCCAATACGCGCGACCGAATGTGAAAGCGTGCGCCAAAAATTCAAAAAACGAGGTGGAGAAATTATTGTTAAAGAGAGGCTCTCTTTTTAACAAATAATTATTAATTATGTTATTCGTTGAAAAGATGGAAGAAAGCAAATTTATCGAGGCATTTTCGAAGGAAACAATTTAGTGCCGTTTCTGAACCGCTTTTGTGATGGATCAACATGATCTGTGCGCTATGATCAACCAAGTTTCTCTATTGGTTCTTTCGCTAGTATGGTAATTAATATAACACTGCAAGAAATCATAATGCAGAGGTACTAAATTTTGATCAAGCGGCCCCACCATGGCCGCTTTCGCGAGAATCAAAATAATCCGTGCGCTATGATTGGTCGAATCTGAATTCTCCATTACGATTGGTTCTCTCGCACTGCGGAAAGTACCAATCGTAACGCAGAGATTTAGATTTCGACCGATCCGCGAATGATTTTGATCTCCGTTACGAAAGCGGCCCATGTATCATATTTTCCGTTATGTTTATGTTATATCTACGTGCGTAGAAACTAGCGTGACGTCACGTGACGCGGCGCTGACGGAGCGGCGCGAGGCCTGCCGAGTCGAGGCGAAGTTAGCCGAGCTCCGGCGCGAGATCGACCGGGTGACGCCGCAACACGTTGTTCCGTGGCCACGTTCGCGCGCGACAGACGCCGCGCGTCGCGTCGTCGTCGACGTCGGCGACGACGGCGGTGGCTATGTTTCGGTTTGTTAATAAGAACCTCGCGGTCGGGAGTGTGGAAATGGCGGCAGTGGACCGCGTCGGCGTCGGTATCAGCGTCGTCGGGCAGCCGGTACCGCTCGACGTCTATCGCGAGTCTCACCACCTGCTGGCGCTCGGCGGCTCGATAGGCATGCGCGGCAGCATCAAGCACGAAACGTGGGGCAGGACGGGCTCGCACCTGCGGATGCGCATGGATTTCCTTGACGTAAGTACCTTACTTGCGCCTCTCGTCTCTCGGTTGCCGCGTCTCGTCGCTGCGCTCCTCGTTCATCCGTTCGCGCGAAGCGCCCGAGCAATATGGCGTCGGTGACGCGGGGCATGGCGGTCACGTGGGACCGAGGTTTGAATCCTGTTCGGAATCGTGATTTTTCGGCGTCGAAACTTACTCATTTCAAATTTAATAGGTATAATTTTGCGCCTTAAACGATTTTATTGTTCCTTTACATCATATTTATGGATATACTTGAAGAGGACCTAAACCAAAGGTCGAAACGTATAATAAACATTAATTATTATATGTAGATAATCTTCGCCAGTGATATAAAATTCAGGAAAAAGGCAATAATTGACGTGCAAACTGGCAATTGATAGCTTTATTAAAAAATCACAACGTTTCGACCATGTGATTTGGTCCTTTTCAACTCCTTTTGACTCAGTCGCATTTTAGCAGTTTTTAACAGTTGACGCGTATTTTATTGCTAGACCTTTTCTTAACATTTCACGTCTATGTAATTGTATATTATAATGCAACCCTTGAGTCACAATCTCAAATTATACGCTTGAAAAGGACCAAATCCCATGGTCGAAACGTTGTGATTTTTTAATAAAGCTATCAATTGCCAGTTTGCAAGTCAATTATTGCCTTCTTCCTGAATTAATTATTATATCATTTGTGCCAGTTTGACGTCAGTTATTGCCCTTTCCTTGAATTTCTTATCACTGACAAAGAGAAGATTTTTGCATTTCTTACTCATTTTGTCGATTCACAGAGGTATGAGGCAAATACGCGACGATCTCTTGCATTTTTTTTCCTTACAAAAAAACCGTTCCTCTTTAACGTTTGTCTCGAACGATCGATTATCGAAAATTATTATATTAGGCGCGAAATTGCGGTTCTTTCTCACTGCATTTGCTTTACGATGCAAAAATGTTCCTGTTTTTCGGTAGCACTTTTGCACGTTTCGCCTCGAGTACTATTTCCATTATCACTGGTGATCAAATTGTATTTATTTAAAAAGAGAGAATAGTCTAATCATTGTGCCGCACTTGATGAAAATGACACGAGATCCGTTATATCTCACGGTAGTTTTTTTCACGAAATACACCGTTATACATTCCTGTATTTATGATCCGTATGTTCTCTGTCTGTTTCTGTAATTGTATTTCGCGCATCGAAGGATAATAAATAATAAACTTAGTTTAAAAAATTTGTAGACCACACATATATATAGGTAGCGCTGCTAGCGCAATCCGCGATGTTAGACATGTGTAAAAAAAAAAAAGAAGAGACGGATAGATATATGTATATGGCAGAATACAACAAGAGGAGGCCAATAAAGAAGATCTGTGAGACTTAGGCGTTATTTTATTAACTATAACGACGATCATTCTCTTTAATAAAATTTAAATAAAGGGAATTAATTGACGTCAAACTGGCATATGATTGGTGAGCTGCGAGCCGACTTGGTTTGTCAGACTTTCATCGCAGTGATTCACCAATTTTTTGAAATCTAAATTCGATTTACATTTTTGGGATAAAATGGATCTTAAACTTATAAGGTGAAGAATTTATTGCGAATTTATTGCGTTATTTTATTAACCCGAAAACATAAAATAAGTCTAGAAATTAGTTGGCCGAAAGATTATTTCGAATTTGAGTTTGTCATTTTTGATCCGTCTTCTCTTATCAATTATCATCGAACGAGGTCGAAGATTTTACGTAATTTGTTGCGCAACATTTAGCCTGCAAAAGGAAAATGTTGGAAAGTCACGGATGCCCTTTTCCGGCTTTCCCTCATTTTGAAAAGTGCTACGGGAACGAGCAAATGAGGCGAACATATCAGACTGTATTACGAGGTCGAAATCTCATTTTTTTTCCCTTTTACGATTTATTTGATCATTTTCTAATCTCATGTATCCACGATGCGGCCCCCAGTGGCTAATGGTCGCGTTTAACTGCGCTTTCCGGGCTCGATACGTAATCATTTTTTATATCGGGCACGTTTCTGAATCTCGCAGTATCGAGCGCGAACCTCGCGAAAAGATAGTATCTCCGTCTTCCGTTTTACTCCCCGGCGATATCGAGGGTTCTCAATCTTATATCATCGTGAATTCTCGGATCGCTTTATCGAAGGCAATTTGTATTATAGCCTGCGGCAGATAATTGGGACTTAATACGTCGTTTATCTTACATGCTCGGGACGGAGCGTTCGCGAATTATTAATGCGAGGCGCCATGTAAACACAATGAACGCAGCGGCTACGACGTACGGCTGTTGTAACCTTGAGACAGAAGCTCAGCGATTGATCTCGATATTATATGCAGCTATGTAGAGCACAAGTTGCAGTTATGTTCACGAAACACGAACGCAAATTCTCGGTACTGCCACGCGCCTCTTAATCGCGGTAGAAAAATAAATGTGCAATATGAATCGTCTATCGCGATTGCGTTTGAAATCGCCGCGGTACCTTGATTCTTTACCGTATTTAAAAATTCATTGTTTAAATTTTAAATATTATCACATGCCTCGGTGGTCGAATTGGTATGACACCCGCACGGAATGGGGGAGTTCCAGGTTCGAATCCTGGCTGAGGTAATATTTTTCGCAATAATTTCTTCATCTCACAAGTTGAGATGATATTTATTAATCTCCTAAAATTGAAATCGAATCTAGATTTCAAAAAAGTTGGTGAATCACTGCGGTTTAAAGTCTGACAAAACCAAGTCGGCTCGCAGCTCACCAATCATATGTCAGTTTGATGTCGACTAGTGTCCTTTCATTTGAGTTTAAATTTTTGTTGAATTTTATTGTTCAACTGTGTTGAATGTAGCATGTGCTATTTGATTTCTAACTGTTATGAAATACTTTTAATTTTCTTATAACATAAATTCTGTAAGATAATTTAAAACTTTTTTTTTTATTTTGCATGGATCACGGTTTTTACGAGAATACGTAAAACGAAAAAATACGAGTATTCTGTACCATCGAAAAAATTCTCGCGTTACAGAGAGAATGCATTTAGTAACATGAGATTTTTTTATACTCGTAATACAATAACAAATCGCAATGTATGTACTTATTTATTTTACTCTCTTTCTCTTTCTCTCTCTCTCTCTCTCCCTCATATGTACTAAGCTACAATTTCATGAACATTATTCTTCTACACAGGTAACCGATACCTCTTATGCACCAAATAAAATAATTCAATTCACATTCTGGATTTTGAGTTTTATTTTTTGCAGTACTTAAGGACACTCTTTAGTAACTGTAGTAAACTCTTTAGTAACTTTGGTAAATATAAAGCCGGGTCCAGACTTGTGTCATATCATCATATCGTATTATAATCATCTCTTTCTCTATTATGATACGACGTACAGTGGGTCAAAATCAAAAATCTTATCCACCGTATTGGATTCGCCATTTTGAATTTTAACATTTTCATTTCAGACTTCAATTCGTTGCCTCCCGTAACATTTATAAACACTTTTCCTCCAAATGTACCTACTTTTTCTTATTTTTAATACGATCAAGAATGAACCGAAGATAATTTCTTCGATATATTGATTTCCACGAATTTAAAAAAATAAAAATAAAACTAAAAGTCGGACGTAACAGTTTTTTCCGAAATTGATTAAGCTTTAATTTAAAACAAAACACATGTCGAGTAGAACCTTCGGAAAGTTGATTTGTTCAAAAAATCGCCTTTTGACCCACTGTGCGATGTCCCGTTTACATTTGAGATCGCAATATCGTGATATGATACGATGAGATGATGCAAGTGAACCTAGCTTTATATTTTTAGTATCATGTATTTCTTATAAATTTACGATAGTCGTTGAAAGTGAAGAAAGGACTGTTTAATGGAAATATAGATCGCGATTTACACCACGTATGTCAAAATATATAAATTGACTTGTGAGATATCGATTTATTGATGTACCCACTACATTTTTTCTCCGTTAACGATCGCTTTTAATGTTTGACATGACTGCAATAGGTTGCATCAGCAACGGATAGTTGCTCTCATTTACAGATACCCTTAAAGCAGCGTTCACTTAACAGCAAGGCCGTAAAGATTATAGGTGTGTTAACTTCGCTTTTACACTCTTCACCTTTGGCATGTATAGAACGCGCGAGGGACGAGAGTTACGATCACATGTTTATCGTTCGCACAAGATTTCCAACAGTAGCACTTCACGTCGTACGTAATGCGTCTTCGGATGTAATTTCTTGTAATACGCTACAGCGAATCTACAATTACCACTGCTTCCTGCTTTACGGCACCTTGGGTGTTCGTGTAAAGTTTTTATTGGGAAATGCGCGTATAAAAGCACGGGGGTATGCTATTTCTTTCTGTAATTATGGAAACTATTTCTTTGTAGTAATTATATGGAATCGTGATGACATAATTTCGCGTAATTGTTCGCGTCTGAATAATTTCACGCCAGTTACAACTGGATTTAATATTTAAATAACTTGAGCGTATAAAAATAATGTGTAATACTATTATTAATGTCATTAAAATTATCGGAGATATTTCCGAGTTATTTTGTATTACAGACCTCTCTTTAAATTAATCGTCAATTCCCTCTTTCTCTTTTTCGCGTATCGAAATTGCCACTGGAAGTGCAGTTTTTATCAATCGCGTATGTGGCGTGTATGATGACATGTAACATCGGAAAATATATGGTCCCATGTCAAACAAGAATGCGCGCTATCGTAACCATGCAGCAGTGCATTTGTCAATAAATCAGATGGCAGGGTCACGTTCGACTTTTGGTGGCGCCCGCTGTTGTGACGCACGCTCACATGGCCTATTTCCTACGAACGATTTTCCGCGAATTGCCTCTATTATGCCCAATTATCGGCTCCGATGAAGCCTGCCTCTTCGGACGAAGGAGAGAGGAACTTCGGAGTTCAAACGACTCGACTCACTTCCTCTAAATATGGAGAAAAAAATTTGAAATTTTTAAATATTAAAAATTAAAAATAAATTTCTCATGTTATCAACGACATTTAGAAATTGTTAAAATGAAATGAATATGTGCGATTGTGTTAAACAACTAGTGATTCGAAGTGATGTTTTGAATGTGGTCGAGCAAATGAGTGAGGTGAACGAGAGTGCTGACTCGTACGCTTGTCTCACCCTATGATCAAAGTGGAGAACCTGGAAACACATCGTCCAGACTCGAAATGGGAAGGATAGTAGTAGGATAGTGATTCTTGACGTCATTTTCAACGGTGAATGATCATCACTTGAAGCGAATCTTGTTTACGTAACGACTGTGTTACAGCGTGATTTTCGCGAATGCCCAAGAAGCAATTAGGGCCCTTTTTCTGATTTCGACATTGCTCGCGGAAGTCTATCGCGCCTTCTCCAAATTTTTTCGTATTTAAGGTCGATTTCTCCGATGTGAAGTTGAAGTCATTTGTTCAAGAACTCACCGTGTATTTTTTCTATTACGTCTGCTATAATTACAATCGTGATTATGACATAGGAGACAAAGGAATCGTGCTGCTGACTACTCCGTTGTTCCCTTTTGTTTCCCTGTTTAATGAAGAAACCTTTAACAAAGGTCGATTGAAAAAATTAGGGAGTTATTGTTTCGCGTACAAGATGGAATTGTTCTCTCGCTAAAACAGGACTTTTAATCGACAGCTTTGAATCCAATTTCCATAATTAATTTCCATGATTTTTTTTATTTATTGTACAAACATAATGTTTACATAATAATTAATAGCATTGTCAATAATTAATATCGAGAGATTTCTGTTCCTTTTACCCCTCTTATATTCTCGTATGCTTTATTTTATTGTTATTAAAAAATACAAAAGTACTTTTTTAACAATAAAGAATCTTTTTGTATTCTTAAAGATTCGTTAAAAAGATTAAATCATAGCCGTTTCATTGTGACTTTGACCTGTTGAGCTAGAAACACTTTTTATGACAAGTTGTCGTCGGCCATCCTCGTCATGGAAGCCGCCTTATTACGACGGCGGTATACCACCGCGATATGACACGCCAACTCGCTTATAATCCGATTTCATTGTTGTGTGTCGTCGCCGTCGTCGTCGTCGCGGCGGTTCGTACAAGCGAGATTAAAGCGCCACGGCAAAAAGGACGTCGGTAAAATTGAGGAGCGTAAAGGGACGTCGGCCAGGGTTGATTTTTAATTCATTCGCGGGTAGTCGAGTACTGCCGGACACAACTCGTCAGACTCCCTCTTGAGTTAATGCTGGCCAACCTTGGTGTTTATGAGAGAAGATAAACCGTTTAACTCTCACTGGATTTTCCTATTAAGTGTTCAGACAAATTTGACCTACGTGTAAGTTGAAAGTTTACAAATAATTTTCTAAATAACGTACTCGATTCGAATTTCTAAAATTATGATTTTTTCTACGTGTATAAACCTGTTCGCGGTATTAATTGATCATCTAATGAATTAAATCAATTATCCACTAATAACTCGTAATCCACACGTTATTTTTAATTATCTGTCTCTTGTTCTCTTTTACCTTATATATTTCAGAATGTCAGAAAAATCAATCGTTTCTAAATAATACTTGGTCTATTACATTTTTATATGCGGTTACGTTTATTTTATATAATGCAGTTTTATTTACAAATCGATTTGATTTATGAAATGAACGTGTTATAACTTAAAAATTTCCATTTAAATTGTATTCCATTTTGTTATTGTGAGATATTTATATTTTCCCTGTGCTATACACATAAACCTGTTCGCGGTATTAATTGATCATCTAATGAATTAAATCAATTATCCACTAATAACTCGTAATCCACACGTTATTTTTAATTATCTGTCTCTTGTTCTCTTTTACCTTATATTGATTGACACGCTCAAATAAAAATATCCGTCACTCGTTCGAGCTCCATTCCGGGAGATTTGAAAGAGGGAAGGGGG
This sequence comes from Crematogaster levior, assembly GCA_901521435.1. Classification (NCBI taxonomy): domain Eukaryota; kingdom Metazoa; phylum Arthropoda; class Insecta; order Hymenoptera; family Formicidae; genus Crematogaster; species Crematogaster levior. The sequence goes on along the minus strand of CABEGB010000502.1, from coordinate 110,931 downwards.
ATTAAGGATGGGGCGCCTCTGAAATATCCATCTTCCTTAACTCGGTAAGAAGTGCGTTTTCCGATCAGTTAAGCCCGACTAAACCTCAGCGACGTTCCTAAGAGAGTCACGGAACGGGTTAGGAAAAGCAGTAAGGAAAAAAAGACGAGGATAAGCGGCGGTGAAGCCGAGAGAGAGAGAGAGAGGAGGAGGAAGAGGATGACTTTCGGAGGGTTCTTTTCGAAGCGAAAGGAGGAAGCGTCGTGCTCTCGAGTTCGACTAGATAGAGCTGTGATTGAAAACACCGCCCCCGGCGGCACGAGCTCGACTTAAGTATACATACACATCGCAACGAGGGCATATGTACGTATACCATGGTATATCTTGCGCGTTCTTCGTCTTCCTTCCGCCGCATATGGAATAATATAAGCGGCCGGGATTGCGAACTCGTCCGGGAATTTGATAAGTTCCTCTCGACCTCGCGCGTGAGAACGAATCCTGGGCGAAACTTTCATCGGGTTGGTTAACCGCATCCGTCTTTTTTTAAATTTTTTTTAAGAACCACACGGGCTCGATTCTTTGCGCTCCACGTTTTCACAGCGCGATCTGACCCTTCCTGTTCTCTTCGGTGGTCTTGTAGAAGAAAAAATTGATGTTATCTTTTTAGTGTCAAGTGCTATAATAATCATACAAACGCCGTTTTTATGCTCTAACGTGTTTTGTTCAGCGAATCTTTGTCTTTGTGATTATTAACAAACGATAGTCGTTGATTATAAAAAAGATTTATTAAATAATAAATAAGTTTTATTCTCCGCTAAAATTCATGTTTGTGTGTGTGTATATGTGTATATAGGGTGTAAAGATTAACAGTACGGAGAATTGAAGAGGTAATAGCTGACTTCTAAAGAAGTAAAATCATTATACATCATGTATGCTAATCATAACCGTTTACGAGCAAATTGGTTTGCAAGGTTGCGTGTACAAGTGATGATCATTTATTTATCAGAAAAACTTTACTCTACCTTTGTTCATTTTCAACTCAATATTTAATTTGTTGCACCCAATGCTTAACGCTATTGTTCTAATTTCATTTTTATTTACTGTTGTTGTCAATGAGGATATGCTTATCAACCAATTTACTCGTAAACGGTTTTAGCATACATGATTTTTTATCTCTTTGGAGATCAACTATTACTTTTTTGATATTTTCTGTACTTGATTAATGTTAACCGTTGTAATTTAAATAATTATAACTTATATTTGAAAAATAAAGCATTTGATGCGTAATGACATGTTTTTAATAGAAAGATATACAAGATTATACACTATTACTATCTAATATTTATTACAAACAATCTTTGCCGTTCATACAAAATAAACTGAATAATTATTGTATATAGGAGCGTTAAATGTTAACTATGTTTAAACAGTACAAATCGTATTATACCGATAAGGGAGGACCGTAACAAGATCATTTTCTTAGGTATTACATAATCTTTTCTTATTTATGAGACCATTTATATCTTTTTTCTTTCCACAATATATATTTGTGGTGAGCTAGACATTAAGTTCTCAGCTCATTTTATCCGACGACTCACCAGGGATCCATTCTTTTTGTTCCAGGTTAAACTCGACAAGAGTCACTCTGGCAAACCTTCTAGAGTCATTCATATTAGGAACATACCTAACGAGGTGACAGAGGCAGAGATTATCCATCTGGGTCTGCCATTCGGCCGTGTCACCAATGTACTTGTTCTCAAAGGCAAGAATCAGGTAAGTCCAGTTTAATTACAATCGTTTATACGACTATTGTATAACTCAAATTATTCGAAAAGACACATACGAGATCTCGTTACTGTAAATCACTACTTTCTGCTGATAGTAGTGCAAACTATAAGTAATAAAACACAATTAACGTACAAAAGAGTCACGACAAAAGAAGAAAAATTGTGCGGAAGAATATCCTATTTACTCGGGTGCTGCTCGATCGCGGCGGTATCTTTCAGCGCTGCGAACGGCGTCACCGTTCCGTATAACGACGCCGTTTACACGTGCTCTGCGACATTGTACTCTTGCCAGACGGAACGGAGATGAGAGTGCTGCAGCACACGAGAAAGAGAGAGATTTGTGCCGCATGAATGACACGTTTCGACGGCCACGATGTGGATAGCCGTGCAATAGCGGAGACAATTGAATCGCCGATATACGCGGTCGAGTCGAGTCGAGTCGATTCGATTTGAGTCTAGTCGAGTTGGCGATCGTCCGTTTAAGCATTATTATCCATTATTACCCCATGCCGCGCTCTGTTCCACGTCACGACAAAGGCAAGCGTGTTCTCTATCCCATGGAAACGCAACCCCTCGATGTACCGTCATTCTCGTCAGTTCTGACCCACCCGGCAGCTCGCCCTTTCTATCGATGCTCGTTCGTGACGCTACACGCATCGCAAGGCTATTATTTCGTACGATGAGAGCCGGTTTATCGAGTTCCAGTCTCGGTTTATCGAACGGCATTTCCCATCGACCAGCTTGTTCCGCTCTCGTATTATTCACCGTAGACGCGGCGCTTAAACGCACCTACTCTCTTATTACCGGTTATTGAAGAGCGATCTTCTTTTTTTTAGTGCTTTCGGTTTCCATTGATTCTCAAGGTTTTATCGTATTTCTAAGGTCATTTATATACTATGTACATGATAACTCATTTTTTAAAATATAAATATTGTTAAAAGTTTGTATCTCTCTCCGTGTATAAAGAGAAATCCTTCATTAATAAGAAAATAAATTACCTTTCATGTTTTAGTAGTTGATCTAGTTTGTACAAATTTTAATGCTTCCTCTTTACTGCGCGATATGGTTGAATCAAAACTGACGGAATGGCAAATTCGGAATAATTTCGTGGCGTAACTATCGCAAGCGGCGCGATCGAGTTTTACGAACGATACGAACCATCCGCGATCTCTCCTGGAGTATGCTCAATTACGCATAAACGACATTACGCGAACGTCGTTCCGGCCTGCGTGATCAAAATATCAATTCGCTTTGGTGGTATTAATTCCTCGCCCGCACGTGCGACAATACTTGCCAGAAGATTAACATCGCTTCATGAAGCTCTGCGGGTTTTGCGACGTGCGTCGTCGGCAACACGACGGCGTATCCAAATAATGTCGCTTGTCCATCTCTCGACTCTCCACCCGTATGCGATGCAATCGCAGTAAGTGGTCCTCAGATACCCTCGGATGCTTCGTATCTCTTATTTACACGTTTTATCACGTTTATTTACACGATCAATTTTCTGTTGTATGTATCATTATCTCGACACGAATATTCGTGATATAGTTTAATAGAACAAAAATATTTATATTGTTCTAAGATAAGCATAATAATGCATAGTAAATGATTTTTGTTTTAATCTTATAGATTTTATAATATTGTATAACCTAACATGTTAACTATATATTTAATATATTTATATATAAATTATATATATAAATATATTTTATGTTTTATATTCTATATAAATGTAATATGCATGAATATAATATTAATTTTATATTCATATTTATATCACTTTGGTTCGTACTTAACTTTTAATGAATTGAGAAATGATTTTTTACGTGAGGAAGAGTTTGATTATTTCATACATTACTTTCTATAGCACATTGTACTGTTCTATGTTATTTTCATTGTACAGAAATAGAATTTTATATAAAAACGAACAACGTATGTCCAACGCACTGCCACAATCTCTACAAAATCCCACAACTTCCAGTTGCAATGATTACTCTCAGCAAGCGGATTGGACAAAAATGGGCCAACAGCTTCATATTGTATACACTGTGCTAGATTTTGAACAATGTAGATAGTCGGCATACCGAAACTTCGCATATTCTTTTGGCATTTAAATTACACCAAAAATTCAGATTCACGCGCGTTTTGATACTTCAGGAATAACTATATTCCTCGAAATAATGTATTTAAATATAATAAAAACCGTTTTTAATATTTCATTGTCATACAAGAATTGGTTTAAAAAAGGGGATTTACATAGAAAAAAAGGTCTGTTTAAATATGTATCTAGTAAATGTCAGGTGAAATTCACAGAATATTTCATTAATTTTACTGATAAACGATTACGTTTAAATAATACGGGATTATATTATCCTAGCTGTTTTTAATTTCGCTTAACGTTTGTGCCAGACCGATCAATAATTCGTTCGAATTTATTGGCGGTGCACCGAAATCCGCTTTACCGTAAATTATTTCGGAAGAGGGTTTTTCCATGTTCCTCGAGCTCGCGCAAAATTTTTTTGATACGAATTAATGGCGAGTCGTCTGAAATCATGGGAGGGTCGAGTACGAGCGGCAAGGATGCGATTTGAGGATGGACGGGCTTCGAAGGGGATTAAATCGAACACCGAGTATTCATCGTAGCGAGCGGGGAATATTTGAATAACTTGTACATAAATCCCTCGAACGCGTATTTGATGGCGCGTTTCGATTTTGAATTCTCCCACAGCTTATTTTAGTTCCCCCCATGCCCAATGTCTAATCACCCCTCTGTATTCCCGATTTGATCATACTCCGCTGAGCCTGTCGGTAAAACTTTATTTTAGTCAAAAGTTAACTTTATGTCGATAAATGATCTCTGATTTCGTTTCAAAATACTCGTTGGACTGCATCTATTAACAAAATGATTGGAGCGCAAAATTTTGATACATTTAATCTTAAAACTCATTTATACAAAAAGAGATGTATTTCTGTGGATATCTTTACACGTAGATTGTACAGATGAAAAGCATTCTTAATTTTCTTTTAAAGTGACATTTCGGTTTGTTACTTACTAAAGTAGAATTAATTTTGCTAATTAGAATACGCTATTACGATAGCGTTGTATTGTATGATAGTGTTCTCGGTATTTCGATTGCTTTTTGAGAAATTTGAGTCCTTTGGGTATAAAATCAGGGATATATGGAATGTATGAACCTTTCATCGTTTGCATGTCGCTTCAAAGCGCATTGCCTAATCAGCGTGGTTAATTGCAGCATGCGCTTTGCACGAGATACGCAATAGGCGAAGCGCGTCCTATTTTGGAATCCATTAAATGACTGCGTTATAAACGGACACAGACCTCCTTCAAAGGAATATTTGCTCAACCATCATTACATTATGCGAATCTTGTGTGGGGTAATTCTCCATTTATAGTATCTTCATTTCGCGAATAACTTCAACGAAAATTGGATTACCTCGATATCGAATATTCGTCGTGCAAAATACTTCTATGTATGTCACGCTGCATGAACGACATTATCACCATTCTCGCAGAAAGGACGAACAAATCTTATGTTATTGTTTAATAATGTAAATATATTATTATATACTTATTTTATTACATTCGAAGTTTACTTTGAAAAGTAAATATCATCCCTGTATCGTGCGTCTTCGATATTTCGATGTAAGCGTCATACGCACACGTGCAGTTTTGCGTAACACAAATTTCGCGTGTTGAGTACCGCCGCTAATGCGTATGTAATTTGTACGAGGGGTAAATCTCTTCATCTGGCTCAATGCGGCGAACCGGTGCATCGATGCATTACTTTAATCCCCTCCTGGTATAAACTGCCCGGCTCGATTCGCATTATCATACTTGTTGTGCGCCACCGTGCTAGAGTTATCAGTGCGCGTATGCGTAGGGTATGCGCGCGAGCATTAAACGCACTCGTATAATCTCGGGGGTCACGTCGACAAAGCCTCGTCGGCGGTGATTCTCTGAAAGCCAGTCCGGTGACCTGGTCATTCTCGCAAATCCGAACATAAGAGAACACGATCTTATCAGTCTTCCGATCGCCACGTTATAGACCGATGATGTTCGATCATCTCACGCGACGAGATCGTCCTGTCGTTTGCACACGTGACTGTTTTTTCTTGGTACCATCTATAGACAAACAGCAGTGAACTTCATTTTACCATTCACACTGCTTGTTCTTGCCAGAATTTTCTTTTGTCTATATATTTTTTCCACGAGGAATGAAAGTTCAGTGTGTACATCATAGAAATTTGAATTGCATTCGATAATTCGTAAATGAAATTTAATTTACCCAAAATACGATAACGGACAATGATTTATTACTGTAACCATCACGAACAGGAATTATAGTTAGAATAATTAGGAAATTATGGACAGCAGTTACCATCATTAGCCACAGCTGAGAAGGCTTTCCCACTTGGAATTACAGTAAATCGCAATGCACGCTCTGTGTGTTTCGTAAATGCAATTTCCCGACCACCGGCGGCCTCCAGTCGTTCAGGAATCGCGATTCGCCCTTCCCGACCGTGTTCGCCCGCGGCGGCCAAGAATCCCTAAGTAACTCGATCAAGTGGGGAAACTCGCGTTATTATCGCACACCCGAGCTTAAGCTCCCCAATTACACGCAAACAAACGGCTACGACGAAGAGGACAACGACGATGATGACGGGGAGAACGAGGGAGCGCATGTGCATTACGACGCAGTGGTAAATCGAGTTTCATGATGAACCGCCGTTCCCTGGCTCGTGCTGACCCCCGCGGGCACTTTCGCCGTGTTTGCTTTGATTCGAAGTTTCCGGTTAAGTTGGTTACCAGAACAGGCTCTTTGTTCGATCCCACAAGCTCCCGCGCCACCGTCCTTCTTGTCTCCTTGCGGATTTTCCACGTTATCCTATCGCGAACGAAATTTATCTCGCGGGCTTAAAGACCCTAAAAACAGTGATTTTTTCGCCCCTTTGGACGACATCATATTTTGATTCAAATTGTTATGTGCAAATGATAGCTTATAATAAGACTATGATTGGGAAAAATTTTTTAAGTTGAGTACAAGAATGGTTTCCGAAATATGGAAGGTTCAAGTGACGAAAATCGTCAACGGTACTGCAATAGTCAACGTTTCAAAAATTCATCATCATTTCTATATTGAATTTTTAACTAATTTAAATAAACTAAAATTGAAACAGAGCAATAAGATTTTAAAAATATGTAATAATACATATGTTTATTATATAAAATTATTATATAAAATTATATTATTATATAAAATTATTATTATATAAAATATTATTATTATAAAAAATATTATTATATAAAATTGTTTATTAATTTTTAGTAATTTAAGCAAGTATTTGGTATAAAAAATCTTTGATTCACTCGAGTAAGCCTTTTTCCTGCTTTCACTGGCCGGGTAAGGTGAATCCGAAATCTGTTTTGAACACTAACAAATTCATTTAATACATCCAACAGAGCATATGTCGATTTTGACTTCCATATCTCTTGATCTTCCATATCTCAAAAACCATTCCTATGCTCAGCTTAATAATATTTCTTAATGATATCTCCTCATGAGCCATAAATTTGACCATAATTCAAATCGTTATATGATGTCGTTCAAAAAGACTTTTTGACAGAGGAAAATGCCTATCCTGTAGAAGGATAGTCAAGAAACTTGTCGCGCCATTTGCATTTGTAAAGTCTGCCGTGTACGTGCGAAACAATCTACTCAGTACTATGTATTACATGTATTTTTTAATTACACGCAAAAAATTTTATAATAATAAAAATATTTTTACGCCCCTAAAATAAATATAACGCGTGTGCCTTCGGGGAGGCCCGTAGATCGTTGGAAAACAGTCTACTTTATTTGTTGATATTGAACAGCGCGAATTTCTTTCTGTTACGCCTGCAGTTTTTCCGTACTGTTGATTCGCTATTAGGTCGTTTTTCCCCACCGAAAATTCCCACTGCGCGCGCCTCAACTTCGCGCAAATATCAATCAGTTAGACACGCATTGGTTGAGTTTGATTTTTCTCTTTCTCTTCATTTTAATTAACGGGCGAGCGCCCGTAGGGGCCGCGCCTCTCTACATCGGATATCCGGCGTAGGGTGCGGCTCTCGAGGAAAAAAAAGAGAAAAGGAAAACAACTATCGATCAACTATTCTCGGCATTAGAAATGTATTTCTGCCGCGCTTTGTTTAATCCTCGAGCGCTGTCGGCGAGCTTTTCGTTCGCCGCCGTTGTGTTTGTTCGGTCTCCGCCCTTAGGCGGCCTCCGACTTTCGCACTGGTGTTCGATCTACAAAAGCGACGGCCGTGCCTGCGAGAGTATCCAAATACGAGCGTTGGCGTTTGTTATACCGGAACCTCCTAGGATTTCAGTGATCTGACAGCCAGATCTTCTTTTAATCCTCGACGAACACGGTCCTCGACACGTGTTGGACGCATTATCTCATTTGAGTTTCTGGGATTCGATTGTTATCTGTTACATTCGATACACGTAACGCAATGTGTACATTGTGTCAAGAAAAATTAAATAAAAAATGTTTAATACTTGTGATCTGACGCTATTAAATGCTTATTTTTATGCAGATCGCTGTTCAATTATAAAAATTGATAAGATCGTTATCTAGTAAATAAAAGACAGTATTTAACGCTTTCAGTACTATATCACCGAATATTTGTACTTGAGTCCCTGTTTGTCTTTCATCTTATTTCTTGCGCGGGAAAAATATCCGCGAAGTACCACGGTGCCCGTTTTTTCAGAAAAATCAGTTGTTGCTGTACACGGTGTAATTTAATTAAAAAGGGAGAACGAGAAAGCGAATGGAAAGGGAAACATTCCGTCGGCTAACTTTCATATGATTAACGGCGACTTTTCAATTTATGGCTAATTAATTTGTCGAGTGAACAGTGCGCTGTAAAGAACTACAAAAGAAGCATAGAAGTAGCGCAAACTCGGAAAGAGTCAGAGCTGAGAGTGAGAATAGTTATAAGGACAGAACCACCACGGTGGTGCAGGCAAATAATTAGTGACGACAATATATTTTTTGTAAACTCAATTTAAATTAAATTAATTTATAGTTGCCCCCGCGGTAGCAGTCGTCGCCCATTTCCGGCGGAAGCGGTGATTACCGACGGAAGAAAAGGAAAAAGAGAAATCGGTCGTTTCACTTACGTTTTGTGTTCAAACAGCATGTACTCTAATTATTGTACTACATTTATTTCTCTGAACTTTCCCCGATGACTTTTTTTGCACGAGTTTAACAATTTCTTCCTTTGTTTGTCAATTGTCGAATCGTTTGTCGATTCGACAATGGATTTTTGTTCACGTGAAAAAGCGCGACAATGATGCAGAAGCGATAATTCGCGAAAACGATTGACCTTGTCACGAGTTGTTAAATGTTAATGTTTTGAGTGATCTCAGGACTATAGTTGGCGCGTGAAAGATAGTTTTGTTGTCAACGCAGATAATAAAATTTTTTGTTAACGAGTCTCAAGCAGTTTAAACTGCACTTCACGCGGTTGTCGAAACCATATCGAGAGCTCTCACAAGGAAACGTGTTTGAATATCCGATGCTAGTCGCGCGTTACGTGACACGCGCGTATTTAGATTGAAATGAAATTTCCATTATGCAAATGCGCGGATGCATGGAATGCGTGACCGTTCGCAGGGCTGAGCTATCGATTCGCTCACTTGCGGCATCGCGTGCAACGCACTCGTTTATCTAAATACGGTCTGCCGTCTCCTCGAAACTCGACCCACTTTTTGCGTCCGCCAATGACATTTTGATACGCTCGCTTTTTGTGTGCGTGACGAATCGTCTCTCGTTTCGGTAATAAATAATAATTCTGCTTTTATTCCGGTGAAAATCCATGTCGTCTACTGCTTGAGAAGAAATTCCGGAAAAATCAGGGGAATGTCGTAAACGAAGGAAAGCGTATCTTTTTATAGTCAAATAATTCAATTTTTCTTGATTCTCAACGTGAAATGTAAATCGGATGGATGTAGTTGGCGTATAAAAAGAGAACTTGGATAAAAAATTTATAATTCGAATCGATCGTACTATATATCGTGAATTCTGTGAGAATGACAAGTAATATATTCTTGAATAGATATCGTTGTATCATTTAGAAAGTCAAATTTTATTACGTGTAATAATGGATTTTTACATATGTAATTTGCAACGGATTTTTTTTTTATGTATTCTTCCGAAAACGACGAAAATGTTTCACGAGAAGAGCTCGACAGAGCAGCTTGTTCCTACTTTGCAAGTATGTATATGCAGAATTTTACAGAAAGCAACGACACGATATCAAACGACTCGAAGTAAAAGGGCGGAAGGAAAAGAGACTTGACTCGTCGAGCGCAGAAAACACGGCAGCGACAATAATCCGCTCGTCTATCATAGAAAATAATTTGCGTTATACCTGAGTCATTCTTGTTGCTATTCTGACAAATCCATCCCAAGACTTCTTTATTTATTGTTTCACGATTGTAATATAAATTTCTCATTTCTATAATGCTTGATCTAATATTAAAATAATATTACTACATTTTCAAACAACGTATTTATTTGTCTTTCGTAAAATTTCATGAATTAGATGAAATACTGGAATTCTTATTAAAATAATTTAACATTAATCTATTTGTTGTAAATAGTTAACGATTTCTTAATTATTTGTGACTTCTATCACGTATACTTTCAGTATCACTCTTACCTATACCGCTCGTATCTAGGACGGATTTGCGTTCCAAAATAATTGGCCGAATATCTGTCCGCAGCCACGATCGAACTCTCGTTTAATCTCGTAATTTCGTTAGTGATTGCGCATTTTAATTCGTACCCGCGCGATTGCCATTTTTCCTGAACATCCAATTTGCGCGAAACGTTAATCTCGTTTCCTCGTTAATACGTCTCACGGTCTTCTCGTCCCTTTCGGCGTTACGGGCGAGAGATAGAAATTCATCCCTTGTACGTGTGCAGCATCCTTTAAAGTTTACGACGGCTGGCGGACGTACGTTGAGCCTTGGCGAGTGAAAAGCTCGACCCTAGTCGGTTGCAGCGCGTCGACAGACGGCGACTGCAATAGCGTGACGAGATAACCGTTTCGCGACGTGTCTTCCTTTTTTTATATGTTGCACAAGCTGCATTTGCGGATCCACGAATTTCTCTCGCGTGTATTTCCTCGATGTCACTTTAATTGTCCATTACGAAGATAATGACGCGTTAGCGTTCCGGGCGCCGTACATAATACGTACGTTAACGAATTTTAATTACGAGACACACGCGCGTCAAAAGACTGCGAGGAACATCGTTAGTCACGGTATTCGATTACGTCGCGGTGTGCGATACAGATTTTTCTTGAAAATTATCCCAACAAGTGCGCGCGATGTACTCCGAGCTTAATGATAATGCAGTTTCGCGATGAATAAAACCGTATTCACGGTACGAACATGAGCAGTATCCCTTTCTTCTCTAACGTCCGTTTCATTTATGTCCGCTGTTTTTACAACCGTCTATTTTCCTCCGCGACCAATCACACGCCGGCGTCTTTTTTTTAAATCCCTATTAAGAACCTTTTTCGGACTTAGCGCTAGAGTGCTGCGCGAAATTTTCGACGAGGTTCTCTGAAGGGAAAAAGGTTCCTTTAGGCCGCGACCATTCGCGAATTCGGGAGGGCGATTTGGCCGAATCGTGAAACGCGGACGTTCGGAAACTTTCGGCCGTCATTGCGAACGTGTATAGCTGCAGTATACGTTTAGGGAGAGTGGTCACGTCCTGAAACGGGTTAAAGACTTTTACGACCGGCCTCTGGAAACACGTTTCGTTGCCGTTCTGTTTCGTTCCGTGCAAGAAGGGTCGAGTTCTCGATTCGCTTCAGACGTCTCGCGAGACAGCCTCGTGACGGAATTGCGGACGAGAGCACTCGTGCGCTCTTTTTACGACTGTAAATGATGTAAAAAAAAGAAGGACAAAGCGTGGCAGTTAACGATGTTTCCTACACCTTTACTTCGTCGCCGGAAGTTTGCCCGTCACGCGTGATGTAGATAACGATGCGTCTAATAATTTGCTACTAATCGCAGTTTTATGAATGAGGATAACAATAATTCATTGAAATAATCGTATAATTGTGTGCAGCATATCTTACACGGTACACTTCACACGCGATCCTAGAAATTGGAGTAATTACAAAAAGAATTGTATGCGTAATTGAGGATTAATGCAAGTTTATCTTTAGTTCCGACTCGTCGCAAAAAGAAAAAGATATGGGCGAGTATATTTTAAAAATAATCGTATAATCTGAAATAATTATGACGATTAATAATTTGCAAATTACTTTCTTTTAAACGTAAACTGCATGCAACTGTATACACATTTAGACAATTACCGAGAACGAATGTTGTTGCTTGTATGGTTACATCTCACTTACATTTAAAGCGTATGGCAAAAATATCGCCGACGGACGTTGAAAAATATTCGTCGTAACTACGTTGTCGTGGTAAATAGTGGAGCGAAATAAGAAAAACGGCGTGGAAATATGACGCGATGCATCCAGTGGGATACGAGTGAAACTTCAGTCTCAAATTTTCAAACTGAAAATTTGTTGGCTACGTGCCGCATGAAGAAGCACCTCGGAGACTTAGGGAAATTAATTACTCAAGATGAGGACGAAATTAATGATCTAAAGAAAGGAAAAACGCAAAATTGCTCCGAGAATTTGAATTTATTCACCTAATTAAGAACTTGCTCGTCCATAATTTTTCGATCTCTCTTTATACATAATATGTTTACACTTCGGATATCGAAACTATCGCTAAAATGTCAAACGAGATACTTGGAGGCAGCTAAACGCTCAAAATAGAAGAAGCATCCTCGCTCTGTCCGACGCGATACGATCGATTTGCTTGGACGCGCAAGGCCGATTAATAAATTGCTTCCGTTCAATTATAGGCCGTGATAAATCGAGCCGTCTACAGGTAGTCGCCTGGCTCGTCAGTGAGGAAATTGAACGACGCCCTCCCTCGTTCTCTCTCTCTCGCTCTCTCTCACTCCCTTTTGCATGATCGGGCACGTACATTCACATGTACGCGTACAACATGTGTATACCCTCGCGAAGTTGGAAGGGAAAATTGAAAAGTTAGTCCCGTCAAGATTGACTCTCCCCGATCTTGACGCGGATCGCTCGTGGATGTTTCTGTTCGCGGGAGTTAAATCGAAGGAAGCTTCGCTGAGCACTCGCTGAAATCGGCTTTTTTGTGTCAGCAATAATGCGGTTATCCGGATTCGACACTATCACGTAGACGTGCCACGAGTAAAGTTTTGTGAAACTTGTTTACAAGATTTAAGTTTGTAAACTTTTCGCAATCTTTATACTTTTTCGCATCATTCAATGCTGAATGTAGGATATGTAAGATACGTAATGCTTTGTAGAGAATCACCAATTCTTTTTTTAATAATGCAAAATTCTTTTTTTAATAGTGTTACCGCGTTATCACTGCGTGCTTCAAATCGCGTTAATATATTGCCACTGGTCCAATAAAAATGAAGTAAGGCTAAAAATACAAGATTTTACGGGGTATTAGTTCTGTATCAGGAAAGTATTGTTCGAAATTAATCCGCACGTACGAGCGAGCAATGCCGGCGTGCTGAGCAGATCGTACGAGCGGGCAAACGACAAATTCGTCGTCTCGACATCGTGGAAGGTAACTCGGTTAAGCGACAGGATCAATGCCGGGGTTATACCCGGTCCCGGTCTTAAGCGAGTTACTTTAATCCAATCGCAAACAGGATGGGATCCGATTAACCCATGTTAGCCGGCTATTTCCAGCGATCCTGATCGAGCTGAGCTTCGAGTTCTCACACTGTTCTTGGTCGCTTACACTGTATTTCTTCCGTATTTTACCAACGAGGCTTTACCAACGAGGCTTTAATATTGTTCGTCAAAACAAGATGATACGTGCACGAGAGTTTCTCAATCGGATGATATTTCGGAATTGAGATTCAAACGTGATGTAAATTCGATTAAACAAATCTAAACCTAATGTATTAGAAATGTGCTTTTATAGCTCGGTAATTCCTTCGTGTTGCGATCTTGAGGATTTTTCCTTGATTGGATTTTTCAATACGATCGCACAGTATTGTGCACATTTTACACACGCGTGAACGTAATTCGATCATTTCGTTACGACTATTAGATTTCATAAATCCGTATTATCTGATAACACCGCGTCGCTTATTAAAGCTTTCCGTAGCGTAATGCGATTTTGCATGTTTTGTTCACCAGCGATACCACAACGAATGTAACGCACACATCATTTGTTGCTTTCCACAGCGATTCTGTGTTTCTCACACTGCAAAAAGAGAGAGAGAGAGAAAAACGAGCTGAGCTGCTTTATTATACCGACATGACGAATACGATGATCATTAGCACCATTAGCGCAACCTGCATTCGAGATCAAACGCTTCGCTATTGGGTTGCTTCGTTCCATCAATAACAGTCTCCTATTGTTTGGGTCTGTTTTCTGCTCCCTTCCGTTCTGACCAAACGAAAACTCGCAAAAGCGAGAAAGGAGAGAACGTGAAACCTTTTTTTTCCAACGGGGCCACCGTGCGAAACGAAATATTCAAAACATGAGCGTGCGAGAGGTACGGTTAAAAATGGTACGATGATAATAATGACATTTTGTTTTTGCGACACGACAAACACGAGAATAAAAAAATGGGATGGAACGTGACGAAGAAGAATGGCAGGAGTTAATTTTTGAACTCGCTCGCGTGCATAAGCAAGCGAGCGTGTTCGTCAATGGATTTTCCGCATAAAACAGCGTGTGTGCGTACACGCAAGAATGCACTCGGTTGGACGAAACTCGCCGAACGGGACGCGTTCATCAACACGCATTCGCATCAACGCCCGTGGTCGGATGTCATGCCTTCGTTTCTCGCCTGGCTGATGAGCTGACAGAAAGGTCCCCAGTGAATTAAACTAAACGAGAGCTTGCATCCGAAGAGTTACCGCGATCCGCGACAATATTTCGCGGTGTTTGTATGATTTAGATCTTCCTTTCCGTACGATAAATGCATACACTCTTTTCTTACCGCTCTTTTCTTCCATTCATTCAACAACTTTATAATCTGTAATCTTGTATTTGAATTTTTTTAATCAAGATTTTTCTTTGTCAGAGTCTTCCCTCGACATTATCGAGGGAGATATCGTGACTGATTTAGATGAGCACAGCGTGAAACTGCATTTTACGCGTCGAAAAAGAAACCGCGTCGAATAAATATCGCTCTCCCAGTCATACACGCGCCCGTACACATACAACAAGATCATCTCCCCTTGCCTCGGTGATAATAATGAAACGTCTGAATGGCCGATGGATTACAGATGCGTCGGTCGGATAATTATGTGCGTGTACTCGGTCGAGCTACCCCGAAATTTTCGATTCATTAGTGGACTGTCTCGCGTGGTGTACAGGGCGGTGGGAAAACTGCAGCTGATCGAGAGGAAATAATACGGAATAACCGATCCCGCTTTTCGCGGCTTCAGTTCGGTTTGCAGCGCGTTAAGCCGCCCGCATTAAATACGAGAACGCAGAAATTCGTCGAAATATTACATACGCGCGTCCGCGAGCCCGGCATTATTAAACCACTGTGGGACGCGGTATATTTTTGTATATTGCCGCTGTTACTCCCACAGGGAAAAAATATTTTCCACTGAGGACTACATACATATGGCTGCTTTTCATCCTGCTCTAAAAATATGTCCTTCTTTTTCGATGCACCGCGATTATTTACAGATTAGTAACGAAACATTGCGGGATTTTAAGTCGCATTTGTCCGACTTTCCTATTCGAAGAAATTTATTTTTGCAGTATGATTTTGCAGTATGCGTGATGACGCTTATTTCATGCGTTAATATTGTTAGGAAAACGTGACGATAAGAGTGAACATTTTAAAGTAAATTTTTATTGGGAAGGAAAGTGCCTTTCCTAATTCCTGAAATTTTCGTGTGCGTTTGATTAATCTAAGATAGCATTTAATCTCTTCTCTCGTTAGAGGGTCGCTCCAGTGATTTGCGTCGTGCCCGTAAGGATTCTGCTTTTTCGATTGAATCCCATGAACTTTGGAGTCCTTCTCGTTCACTAATGATGACGTTCCCAAACCCCCAGTGGTTGCTTTACAAATGTAACCAGCTCTCAGATTGGAGATGGCTCTCGTCTTTGCGGGCCAAGTTTTTAATCGCTCGGCCTGTGGATTCGCCTGCGGTCGCACTTAACTGCCGTTTTGCTCATGCTCGTTATAGGCAGATAGCAATTAAGTCATTTGACTTTTCTTTTATGGTCCATTCTTATTCTACACTATTTTTTATTATATTAAATTTTCGCCATATTGCATGTTTCTCGGAATGTTTTTTAATCCTTATAATTGTAGATATTATACAATAGTGGATATGGAATACACTAGGAAATGAAAAAAACTTTAGATGAAAAAAACATTAATAATAATAATTGTTCTTTATAACTCTGTATAACGTACTTGCTGCTGTATTTTGTTATATTTTTCGACATTGTTTGCGAACAGAATCAAATTGTAGTTATTTTCTCAGAAAGAACATAATTAAAATTATGATGTAAGTGGCAGAAATTTTTAAGTCTTCGCATCTAAGGGTTAAAATTTATGTAATACTCTCGTCACAGTTAAAATAGCTTATTATGTATATAGCTTTTTTCTATGTAAAAGAAATTTTTTTCCTCAAAATAAAAAAAATATATAATAATTATATAGTAAGAGGATTAGAAATTTTCCATGTTCCTTCAATATGCAAAAGGAGAGAAAAAACTGGCAGTATTGTATACTGTGTATGAATTTATAAATATACACGGTTAATATATAATAAATACGGTTTTAGTAATTGATGGAAATGTTGCGAAAGAGGATTTTAGTGAATAAATTTTTAATCAAAATTGAAAAATAAATTTTTGCATTATAAACAGAAAAACAATGGCTTATGGGATTACTATCGCACATGTATCGAAAATATTAATTATTATTATTATTGTGAAGATCTAATTTTAGTTTAATATTAAAGGATAAAATAAGAAAATGTTCGAAATAAAAGTATCCCTTATTAGTGGTAATAATAATTTAATTGAAACTTAATTACATGTAGAGCAAACCCCGTCGCTCTTGTCGTTAATATTCAAAAAGTCACAGTAATCGTCTTTTAGCGAATATATAAAAGAATCGAAACTTCGAACGCGTGAACTCCGTCTCTGTCCGTTCCGTCTCTCCAACACGCACTCTGTCTCTTTCACTCTCGCGGACTCTGTCTGTAACGCGTACTAATTCTCTGAGGCCTGTCTCGGTCTGCGACTCACAGCGGACTCTCTTCGCTCTCGTTTCGGGAATCTCGTCAATACGCAGGGTCGCGTCAGTCAATATTTTCGACCAATAACACCGAATCTCCTTCGTCTCGTAGGAAGTCTGTTAACTAATATCGTCTAAATATTCATGCTCCTACATTATATTAAAATTTTAATTAATCACCATAATCTTTGTACAAAGGCAAAAATGATTATTGCTGTACGCAAACACACACACACACACAAATAAAAACTTTACTTTTCCGAATTCGGATTATAAATATTCATCAAAAATTCTTAAAAATTCTTGTCGAAAAATATATTTTGTGAGATAAAAATAGATAGATATTTTGTTAAGATACATTACGCGCGGACTGAACTTAAAGTTAACAAAAGAACAAACTGACCTACTTGCGAAAATCGTGTGTAAAAGTGGTCGTAAGTAAACATAAAAGAAAAAAGAAACTTTTATGCGTTTAATACAAAAACTAAAGTTGCTTTCCTTATTTCTTTCTTTTTCTGACTGAACATATTATCGAAACTCACGATATTATCGAAAGAAGCAGCTTTGTGTCGCCTTGATTAGTGGCATCTCAATGAAGAACAAGGAAACCTTAGAAGTAAATGAAGCAAGAGTACGAATGAAAAACTCTTGCGAATTTGGCAAGGAGTGTGAGAAAGAGAGGGGGGGGTCGAGGGTGGAATTCTGGTGCGCAAAAGGGAGGACAGGTGGCAGGACGACGACAAGGGTGGTGAATACCTCCGAAACGAAGAGGGATGAGGGAAATACCCGTCGTTGGCGAGCCAATGGGGATCGAAGCCGCAGAAAAGCCTTTGGTGGGAACTCCAGGTGGTGACCCTACCACCCTCATCTCTGCGCTCACTTTTCCCGTCGCACTCCACCCTTCCCTAGCTCTCGCAACGTTTCCTCTTTGCCGTCGGCAGAATCATACAAGTCGACCAAAGCCGATCGTACCGCTCTGTATCATGTAAGTTCCTTCCTCTTACTCTCTCTCTCTCTCTCTCTCTCTCTCTGCGCATCACCGGAGTTGCTCTTTAAATCAAATTTTTCTTATTGTCGCCAGTGAAATTTAACAACATGAAATTTCTTGTCAACTAATTGGCAATTTTTATTCGTTAAATCAACGTTACTATAATACAGCATTTTGACCTAAGATTCAGGTCTAGGCTCCAAAGCTTCCCTGTTTATTTTGCTATTAATTAGATTAAACACATAAGATTCATTACATTCTGAACGTTAAAAGCGTCCTTAGAGACGCTCTTATGTGTCAAACACGATGGTTTGATATTAATTAATTAATAATAACCATTATTGAGAGCGAATTTAGTTTTGTGTTGAAGGCTTTTTGTCCCTCGAGAGAAACGCACACGTATAATAGTGTTTGGGCACATAATTTAATTTCTCCGATGCCGTTCCACGCGGTTTTTCTTTTATTTTTCTTTCTCTATTCTGTGTTCGTTCTTTGTTCTCTTGCCACCCACAAATAAACAACGTCCGCCTGCCATTAAGATTTTTTTCCCTCGACCGATGGAAAAGTTTCGTGCTGCTCCTTTTTACAAGGGGTAGCAGATAAGCAAATAGTCTTGCAACCACCATAACATGTTTAGGAGTGTTATTTCTAGAAACTAACTCGAGATTCCATCTTGCTGTTGTTATTAGCTAATGGTATCTACTGAAGTTCTGCGAAAATTCGAAATCAGAGAGTGTATAATGGTTTAGTAGTGGTAGTAAATATATGTATTTAGTACGAGTCTCCTCGAACCATTATCCGGTATCATAGCAAACTTTACAGTCGTTAACAAGATTAACATTTTCCAAGGCAGCAGAAAGATACTTGATTGATAAGGAAGACACAAACACATATGAACAAAACATGTATATAACATGATTTTAATTGTTACACTATTTTTTATTCGTTTAATTGGCAAGAAATGGTCAATTATGCAAAGTTATCTTATTTTTACTTTAAAAAGAAATTCGTCTTTATTTTACACTTTTTTTCGATCGTCACATAATCGTAACACTTGTCTGATTTGTCATAATCGCATTCTTGACCGGCAAAAATTACAGACCGATTCGGTTTCCGGGTCGTGAATAAGTTCGCGTCATCGAGCAAGAGAGAAACGATTTTCTTCTCACGTGGGAAATTTCGGGACTGTTTCACAATCTTGACGCTTTATCTAACGGCGTTTGTGATCTGTCGGTATCTTAGTCCGCCGCCGACAGGAGATTATATGGCGTACTTAGATTACGCCAAAGTAAATTTTGCCGTTCTGGAATAACATGAGGTGCAGTACGCTTATTTTTCCTCGCGGAAAACGGAATTTCGTGATATCGCGATATTGTCGTGCACACGCGAGTTACCCACCTCCACGCGCATGTGTAAGGATGTGTGTGCTTGCGCGCGTAGGTGTGTGTATGACATGTGTGTGTCGAGCTCGTCGGAAGCGTGAGCTTTAATTCGAACCTATGTAATCCGCTTATCTGTTAGGGCGCTTATTAATTTTTAAACTAGCAATAGGATTCTCGAGTGACACGACGCGCCGATCGGCCGCAATAGAATTTAGCGAAAAAGAAACAGAAAGAGAGAGAGAGAAATAAGAGAAAAAATAAACGAGATTCGGCAGAAGAGTAAATCACGCATAAAGCGATAGGCGGGGATTTATGAAATGAAAGATCCATCCTTCTTGTATTCTATCTTTTTTAACTTTTTTAACCGCTTTCAAAAATAGCCTGTTATACGGAATTTTGTGTACCGACGACAGACGTTTATTCCACAGTCGTTGTGCTGCTTTTGTTCGCGCTGCAGGCTTGAGGAAAAGGGAAAAGCTAATCGAGAGAAAAGGTATTGCTCCACTCGATCTCGTTGGAAAAATGTCGGGTTTTATAAAAGGAAATAAATGGCACCTGCATTGCTCTCGCGATCACGGAAGCAAGCTCACGAGAGAGTCACGTTGTCCTTCCTCCCTTTTTATATGACATCTTCCCATTATTTTCTCGACTTCTATACGGATTATTTTCAATATCAGTTTTTATGGAGGACGATATAGAAGTGAAAACTTTATGAGCATATGTACTTGAGAATATTTTAATACATATTATGTATAAAGATGTTTTTTTGAGCATTAATAAAATATACGCCATTTATCACGCAGACCGAAACTGATCCTTGGTAGTACTTCTACGACCTTTGAGGATAATAGTCGAAGATTAATTTTTCAGAGTTCTTTCAACCTTCTTCCGGGTGTCTCGCGCGACCCTTTTTCGTTATCGTTTGTTCCGATCGAAAGTCCGATCATCATGATTACCTTTTCACAACGAAAGCATTCGCCGGAGCTTTCACGAGCTTTGTCACGTATAGCATCCAGTCATGATTCGAACTACAATGCGCCGATTTCAATTTCGCGGAATAAAAACGCGTCGTTGAGAGGATGGATCCCTTACATTGGTTTTATATAGGATGTATCAGATGTCCTGCAGATATCCTACGAGTTTAGCTATCAATATCTATGGTTCAGAGAAAGTGCTCGAGATGTCCCGTATATCGATAGTCCGCGTCTCGATACAGGAAAATATGGCATCGTCACGGATGGGACATATATTTCGACAGGCGTCGATAAACGACCGAATTAAAGTCGCAATGTCATCGTTAAAATGAACTCTGACGCTTTTTACTTTGATTCGTGTGTCAATACTCGTACATTCATGGCATCCTCGTAAGATCAGAAAAAGGTTCTGAATAATCGATTCGGGAATCATTAGAAACGCAACGTCATGCTCGAAATGAACTTTGATATATCCTGTGTATTGTAACGGTGAGAAATTAATATTGCAATTATAAAGCACAAGAAGATTATTAATGTATTTTTTGTTCATCTTTCGAGCTCATAATGGACAATTTATCCTCATTAAGGAAGAACATTAATTGATCGTAATCCTTAAGATTACTTACAAAAATCTTCGCAATATGGCTTTTACTTAAAAGAGAGCATCTGTTGGAAGAATATAATTTAAGAGCGTAATTAATACCGTATTATTAATTCTTATTATTATATTATTCTTCATACAATAAACTTACCGCAGTATAATCATCGACTAAGAAAAGATTTTTTTAAAATTCCAAGAGAGAAACCTTATTTTCATGCATATATACGTAGCATGAAAATAATAATGCAAACTGATAAGAGATGGAAAAAGGTTTCTGCGAATCCAGATTAATAATAAAACTTTTGATTTATATTAAAGACGAAGACATAATGCACTGCCGTGCATATATATATATATATATATATATATATATATATATATATGTATATGCACGGAAAGAAGATGGAGGAGGTGAGAAGGTTAACGATTTCCAGTCGGAAAATATTGATATACGCAGGACGCATATTTTTATGGAGCCCATAAAA
This sequence comes from Crematogaster levior, assembly GCA_901521435.1. Taxonomy (NCBI): domain Eukaryota; kingdom Metazoa; phylum Arthropoda; class Insecta; order Hymenoptera; family Formicidae; genus Crematogaster; species Crematogaster levior. The sequence goes on along the minus strand of CABEGB010000502.1, from coordinate 89,351 downwards.
ATCGGTCGCGCACGACGGCAGCCGCATCGAAAAGAATCGTAAAAATTTCATGCACGCACGCGAGACGCCCGACTCTCGCGACCGTGCATTCTTTACTTAGTTGCGCATTCGCGATCCCAACGAACCTATAAGCCGTAAACAACGGTTACGTCCGGTATATAAGACGCGTCAAATTATCAAGATATATATTCCTAAGGTACCCCTAGCGGCTGAAAGGCTCGCAGGGTGGTGCGGGCGCGAAAGGGTGAGAAAGAAAGAGTTGGCAAAGGAGAGAGACTAGGAGCTTTTGCGTAGGGTAAAGGGGGAAGGGGAAGGGTAGCTGGCTCGCTCGGTGGTTGGGAAATCGACAGAAGGAGGCTGTTGGAAGATGGTAGTGCGCTCTACGCAGACACCCAACGGCCCCATTGCACCCTGGGGTCTGTATTAATGATATAATATTTCTTTGATTCACCGGAGCGGTGTACCTCCTTTAACAACCACCCTCCATGGGCCTCGAGTTGATCCCAACCTCCTTACCCGCTTTCTCTCTCTTTCTTGAGCAACCGGGGGGGAGAGAGAGGGGAGTAGAAGAAGACAGTGGACGAGTTCAAACGTAGTTTCAGCAGAAGGAAAACCCGTTTTGCGTCCCTTATAGCGGAGATAAATTACATTCATGTTCTCCGCCCCTCATCCCCCATCGCCTGGAGCAACTACCTTCGGGTACCGCACGAGTCCCCGTTCGAATCGTCGTCGGAAGACGAGATTCGAGAAACGTAGCGGAGTTTATTTAAATCAGAAATAACTCTCTGTGTCCCGTCTCCTTCCCACTAAAGCATATCCCGCTGTCCCCCTGTCTCTCTCACTTGTCCCCCAATCCTCTCTCGTCTCGCAACCTCCTTCCCGTCTTTCTCTGCACCGAAACTCGCTAGAAACTTAGCGGATGGCTTATAACGCTTATAACTCCGTCAATGATAACGAGGTTCCGCTTCTATCCGCTCTAATAACAATCTCATGACAAATTGCCTATCTCTATAGGGTGTCGTGGTATTATCGCGATCTCTTTTTGCTACTAGCTAATTTAAGTTTTTCCAAGCGGAAATCGAACGGCAATTTTTCCTTGCAATTTTTTTATTTTTAAATTATAAATAATAATGAAACTTTAAATATAAATTCGTTCAGTTCCGTATTATTCGAAGGACTTGGAAATTTAAATGCAATCGTCTTCAAGACGTATATGTATGTGTGTGTATATTACACACACACACACATATCCACCCTTTTTTTCCTTTTATGTTCCTATATTTTCTGTGAAAACACGATAGATTCAGAAGCTGGATGATGACAGTAATCTCTGTGGCTGTCGAAAACCGCGATTATCGGACTTTCCAAAAGAACCATCCTTCCCAAGTCTGCGAAATGCGAGACGTATCGCTAAGAAAGCACCCGCGGGAATTTCGCGAACTCGGACTTATTCACCGGATGCGAATAAATTTCGGCGGAGCTTCGCGAGCGAAGTTGAACGACGCGAGAGGGTAAGAAGATAGAAGGGTAGCTTTCTGAAGGATCGATTTTCGAGCGAAGGCGACTCTCTTCGATCCACTGGGACAGCTCGTGTCGCCCACATTGCGAACACACAAACACTCCCTAATACATGTATACGTGCGTACGCGCAATACATTCGAAAGTTGGATGTTTATGGCGGAGCGCGAATATTCGATCCAATAACGGCTTTATAGCCGACATCGAGCGAGCGCCGCGGTTTCTCGATGGCAAAATGTTAGGAAGTTCGTGGCCAGGCCCGAGCAGGAGGAGGACTGCGGATAATCTGGGATCACAAAGGGCGAGATGCCCGTCCAAACTCCGGGATCGAGGAGCCGGGCTCGAAGCGGAGGATACGAGAAGGGGATCTATCGTGTGTCACGACGTGGGGATTATAGAATTTCAGTCGTGGCGAAACACGTTTTGTATATCGGGACCTTCAATCTAATTCGATCCCGGAGGATGACAATGTCGGAGGAGGATGTCGGACTTTTAATTAAAAATTACATTAGCAACAAGGTGAATTACATAAGTGAATTATGTCACTGTAATTAAAAATTACAATAATATAATTACACGCTTGCCGTCAGGAACAAAAGCTTATTATGCATCAAAAGGAGTGGGACAATGTGATGAATACGCTTTCTACATATGAAGAAAGAACAATATCGCGCTTTATATTGTAGTATGAAAAGGAATCAAGCAAAGGAAATATTATATGCATGCAGAATCCGACCTTTCTGATCCCGAAAGTTAAAGAAAGACGTTGTTTACTCTTGTTGCTACTAACCTATCCGCAAAATAATAAAGTCCTCCGGCTGCCTTCTCTCGGTGATGTACGGCTCTATAAATGTAGTCGGCACCCTTATAATGAGGTTTCCGCCTCCGGCCTACGGTAATATACGCCCGTGCGATTACCACTCTTGTTCCGAGGTTTCGTGATTACACATATATTTTCCGTTTCTGGTATATGCATTAATAAGAATTCCAGCTCGCTTGAAATCTGACCGCTCTTAATTATTTCTCGACGCCATAGCCAGTGGTCGCGCGTCCTTAGAATAAATTGCGAAATCTTCGAGTAGTTACTAGTTCGTTACACGGGCAAGCACGACGATTGTCACGAGTCACTCGATTAGGATGATCGAGTGGATAAAGTTCAGTAAAAACTGAAAGTAACACATTGCGGTCTAGCAACCATGACATCGCGTAACGGATTATATTTAATAGACTTCAGGTTCGTCGCTCGCGCGGATCGCTCGGCGAGGAGCGTGGCATCCTCGATCATAATTAAATGCAACGCAGTGGCGTGTCGGAGAACCTGGACGACGAGTTGCAAATGGTCGCGAAAAACATTTCCCGGATAGTCCATGAAATCCGAAACGCTTTCGAAATGTCACGATAAAACGGCAAACAACGTGGAACATCCAGCAACGAAACATATACGCTGGCCCCGTCGCCAAAGAATGCTCTTATTTGCGTTTGGTGCAGCGGAAACAAAATAAAATAAAAAAAAAAAGAAAAATACATGGCGCGGAGAATCGCCCGTAAATGCTCGGCTTTTGTGAAATACAGCGGCCGACCATAACGGTGTGCCGTTTGTTCGATAATTATCGACGCGCTCGTATACATACATATTGTTACGTCGTATTAATAATAGAATTTCTCCTATTTTCGGGTCAATGCATCTAAGCAATTTACCCTGGGAACGGAGATCAGGTTGTGCAGTTTTAGGATTGAGTGATAGGAGGAAGGATCGGATAGTGAGAGGGGAGGACGATTGGGAATCCGGTCCCGAAGAGGTCGCGGAGTTTATAAGCAAATTTACGGGGATCGCCTTTGGGAATATTTTTATAGTCAGGGAATTTGAGGTTGATTTCTAATTTGTTGAGAACATACGCAGGGACTTTCGGTTGTTTGAATTTATTTTCTAATAGTGCTAATTTTTTAAATAAGGAAAAAGGATCCTGGTTTGCAATAATGGCAGTTTTGATTTGATACTTTAATCTCTTTACTTGCACTCGACGTCCGCCTTTGGAAGGCATGAAAGAAAGATAGTTATAACAAAACGCTCCAAGGAATTGTTATTGCGAGGACGGGGGCCACACTTATTGGCAGCGACAGTCCTGGAGATTGGGGCCACACTGATCGGCAGCGACAATCGTAACAACTCCTTAGATATCGTTGTGTCTAATGTAACGTTTAATTAACAAGAATTTAACTCGAGGCAAGGCAGAGATTTAAGTTCTGTCGGAATTATTATAAATGATATTCGAATTTATTAAAAGAAAAGAAAAGAAACAAAAATATAAGATATTATAAAAGATGCTACGTAAATTACTAAGAGAGTGCGACTATATGGTTCTCACTTTGAATTAAAATTTGAGGACTCGAAAGAATAAAGAGTATTGCGAGCCGTGTTCCGAATAGCGTTGCGCTTGAATAGCGTTGGTTGATTTGATTGACTGAAGTCTCGAAGAAATCTGCATGCCTCTGCTTTTTTGCAGCTTCTTTTATACCTTAGTAGGTCTCCTCTTAATAACCAATCAGCACTCTTTAAGTTTGGAAGGACCTATAATCGCACTTGCTTACTTAAGATAAGAAAAGGGAGAGCAGAGCTCCGCGTAAGCCCCACTCTTGACCCTACGGAGTCTCGACTTAGTTCTAAAAGTTTAAACTATATATTTGCAATAAAAATTTGATTAGTTTGTTTAGTCTATGCTTATCCTTATGCGAGGAGAATCTATCAGGTTTTTGAATCATTGTTCTATCTTTTCTAGATCTTAAGATATTTCAACAAGTATTATTTTATTGTAATTTTTAATGATTTGTTCGTCCTCGCATTCAGTAAGATTTCTATCCTATTACTAAAATTACTTAGTTATTGTAGATGCATGCATATGTCTTATTTTATTTTACAAGAGAGTTTCCTGAGAGAAAGAGAAAAAGAAATTAAATTTCTTTGTTCGAAAATGATTTGGCCGTAGCAATCGTGATCTAACGCGTCATCGGTGCCCTTATCTTAGAGACGGTTGAGCGTATAAACATCGATACCGGAGAATAAGATCCTCTGGAATGCTCGAAAGAAAAATTTAGATAAAGTCTTAGAGAAACTCTTTTATAATAGCAGAATATATATATATAATAAGAGAAAGAGGTTTACTGGGATGTAACACCTCCCTCTTTAAGTCATACGTGATGCACTTAATGTGCGCCACGTATGATTATTTAGTGTGATACAAAGATAAGTTGAGTATATTAAAATATTTAAGGTAACTTATAAATTAACTTATAAAGTACGATGAATACATAAAAAAGAAGAGATTATTATAGTTGTGGGTACAAATTTCTTTCGATAGAAATTTCGGTGCTTATTTCCTTGCTCGCAGTGTCCTTGGATGGATCTGGTTTTTCCTGTGAAGTTGTTAGCTTCTCAGCTGCTTCCTCCTTAGATGCTTCCTTCCTTTTGGGGTTTTTAGAGAGGTGTATGATTAGATTCGTGATTGAATCCCAAAAGGCTCCTAACAGATGTAGCGACCAACCGTAAATGGTATGTATAGCGTAACCGTGTACCAAGGTGTCTATAATTAATTTTATAGTTCTGATACAGAAGTAGATTCCAATTACTCCTGCACTTGCGTTACCGAAGGAGGTAAATTTTCCCCAAATTTTTTTCCATGTATTCTCTGTAATCTTCTGGATTGAGGCTTCGTCTAGGAGATGCGAAAAAGAGATTCCTTGAGAAACTATTGGTTCGCCTTTCGCTCCTCGTGCCATGGTATTCAATATTCCGCTTTTTTCAGCTGGGAACATTATGTGATCTCGTAGATGTTCGAGGTCCTTGTCACTGTATATACCACTCGCTGCTAGCGATCCAGGATTCGTGTAGTGCCATGTAGGTTTTGTCAAGGGTTTGATGGTTGTTGGAGGTAGTGAATGTTCGGGCGTTGGTATCATACGGTACCATCCATCGCTTAAGAAGAACATTGGCGGTATGATACGATTACAGGAGATTTGCGTGCCTGTCTTGATTAAGATATGTGTTCTTGGAGATAAAAAATACGTTTCATTACCCTTTTGAACTGGGAGTTCCGAATAGCATTCCTTGACATGCTGGATTTTGACATCTACTGGAGTGCATTTGATAATGTGCACTACCTCTCCAGAAATGACGGCCATGTATCCGGGCCCTTTCATAATCTGATACGCAAATTCATCTGGAGAGTTGATGGCAAGGCTAAGCGCGCCCTTCAAGATTTGTTGTTCTAGGTTGCAGCGTTGTTTGAGAACATCTCTATATAGAGAATTCATCTGGGAGCGTATATGTTTCTCCACATATACGAATTTAGAATTGATATAAGTGAATATGTCCAAATTCTCGGTGGATAGTGGACGTTTTCTAGTGAAAGATTCTCCCTTCCTGGTTTCGAGGATTAGTAATTTTGGATGTTCCGTCTTAATTAGCGTATATCCACATACGGGTTCTTCCCCTGTTTTGGAGAGTGCGAATGTTACGTCTTGCGTTGATAGTGAGTAGACAATTTGCGGATGTTCGTAGAGAGTGTCGAGCATCCTGTTGGCATATCCTTCGTAGAGAACGTCGTAATAACTAAATTTGCAGTGATCTGTTGGTAAGGCTTCCCAGAAAGTATGTCCTCCATCGATATCCATGCAGGTGGTATCGGTGTATGGGCAGATTGTGCCTGACCTTAACCGAAGTTGATTTGTTTCTAGATTTATAGCTGTCTGGTAGGAAGTCAAGGTGATAGTTATCATTCCTTGTACTATAACGTTATCCCAGGTGCCATATGGATCGGAATATTGTGCGCCGGAACACCGTCCATCTGAGGTTGCAGATCCTGCAAGTGTGACTGGTCGAATTATGGTTTGATTTATTTTTAACCCATAGATGGTATTGCTGGCACTGATGGAAAACGCCCCAGATAGATGCATTCTTCTGCATTGGTCCGCAGTTAATTCCAGAATGTATTCTGCTTGTGCGTTTGTTACCGTCGAAATGTGGGAGTGCATTCCACAATAATATATTTGTCGATTGATAGACACCTTGCATTGAGTTACATGTATGGTCTCGAATTTTGATAACTGAAGTAATTGGATGTACGTTCTTTGAATTTGCGGTTGAGTCAGAGGGATGTCACATTTTTCGACGTCCAAGAGGGATAAGGTTGTAACGTTGAGATGCGTTGATCCGCAGTCGTATCCGACGATTCCGTGAACCTTATGGATGTGAAGATTCCATGCGAGTATAGCATACAGTAATATTTTTGCCATTTCGCTTTTCCTAAAAATACATTTTAAAAGAATACATATATAGTATAAATATTCATAGTATAATATATATGCGGATACAAATTATTTATATAATCATGTAATTATGTAAAAGATATATATAAAATACAGTGTTTATTTTCTTTTATTTGGTAAATTTGCGCATATTTATATATATAATGAAATATAATGAAATATAATATATGTATAATGAAAGATTTGAATTGTTACGCGGTACAATTCAAATCTTTTCTTTGGTTGATATGACATTTCTTTAGCTTATTAGGGTGAACAATCTTTTGTTTTCCCTTTACAAGAAGTTTTACATTGCCATTAGGTAATATATCTAATATTGTGTAAGGGCCAGAATATTGATTACCGAGCTTACCCTTTTTGGGTTCACTTAATAAAAAGACTTCGTCGTCGACTTGAAAATATTGAGGATTGATCTTTCGATCGTAATATCCTTTGGATTTTATTTTGGAGGCTATAATATTTTTCCGTGCTAGTTCTTGTAAGTTGTGTATGTCTGTCATAAGTTGCGTTAAGTAAGTGTCAGTTGTCTTGGGTTCTTCTATATCATTGGCAATTTCACTAGATGGTAATCTGGCCAATTTTCCGAATACTAATTCATACGGTGTGTACCCAGTGGCCTCGTGTGTACTTGTGTTATATGAAAAAGCAGCATATCGTACTAATTTATCCCATTCCGTGAATCTGTTTACGAATTGTTTTAAAAATTCTACTAAAACTAGATGAGATCGTTCTAAAGCCCCATTGGCTTGTGGATAGAAAGCGGTTGTTTTAAATTGTTTTATTCTGAATTTCTTTGCAAATCTTTTTATTAAATTGCTCATGAAATTGCTGCCTTGATCTGTTAATATAGCTTTAGGAGCTCCAAAAGTACAAATAAAAAATTCTAGGAAAGCATCAGCGACGCTTATGGCTGTGGAAGATTTCAATGGAATGGCGAGGGAAAATTTTGTTAGATGATCTTGGATAGTTAATATATAGGAGTTTTGTTGGGAAGTTGTTGGTAGTGGACCGACTATGTCCATCGATACTTTTTCAAATGCAGAGTACGGGGTATCCGTTATTAGCATTGGTTGTTTTGTTTTAACACGAACCAATTTTTTTATTTGGCATTGTAGACAATGGTTAATGTAATTTTGTATATCAAATTTCAAATTTTCCCAATAGAAATTCTGCCTGATACGATTGTAAGTCTTCGTTACTCCCTTATGTCCACCAACTACTGACGAATGTGATTCTTCGATAATAGATTTTCGTTTTTCAATATCTGGTATTTTTACTAAGCCGTGGCAAATAATTAATTTAATTGAAAATCCTATTAATGACTTGCGGATATAGTCAAAAATTGAATTCCATTTGAAATCGTCAATTTCTGCTGTTTTTGCTATACTTAATACTTTTATTGGAGTGCTAGTTAATATTTCGTGAAGCGAGGTTGATAACTGATGTAATGTTTCTTTTGTTATTTTGTCATTTATCTTATTTTTACAAATCAAAATAAAATGGATTTTGTTCCCCTTTTTAATAAGCGTTACCTTCCCCACTTGTGTGTTAGTTATTTTGGGAATTAATTTCTGTTCTTGGAGGCTTTTAGATCCATTGTCACAAGGTTTACCGTCAGCGCTCATAAAATATAAATAATTTCCTTTGTGCATAAATATGTGATCACGACTATTTATGATACTATGTATTTGAGATCGCGTTACCATTTGTAAATTATCAAGATCATTGGTTTTATTCGGATTAAATTCGTTAAAGTTTTTATCGATGTCAACTTCGTCATCGTCATTATCGTTGTCGCTGTTGTCGGTATCTTCATTAATAGTGTTTTCATCGACGTTGATTTCGTCATCTTTGTCATCGTTGTTGTCATTGTTGTCAGTAATAATGTCCTCGTCATCGTTAATATGATCGTTGTTATTGTCTTCGATAGTGTTGTCGTATTTATTTTTGTAGTTGGAATTATTTATGGGTGAATTTTTAAATTGGTCATAATCGTTGTCTAAGTCGTCTGTCAAGTCATGTATAATTTGTAGGAGATTTGGTGGTAGAGTTGGATTTGGTTCTGTGACCTCTGAATCAGTCACTGGGATCGGATTTATATCTTCTTGTTCGGGAATGGTGGAATCTGCACTATCTTGATCTTCTAAAAATAAATTCAAGTCTTTAATAAGTTTAGAGTTATCTTTCGGCTCTTGGTGTATTTCTGCTTCTATAGTATGTTGTATAAATGGAGGCTCTCGCAATTCTTTTCGAGTAAATGGTATGCTTTCCCCTTCGCTTGAAGTTGCTCTTCGGGTTTGTATTTCTGTTCTGCATTCAGGTTCTAATTCCTCCATGATTGATCCTTTTCGTGGCGATAATTTGAGGGGTTGTGGATTTGCATTTCTAATGCGAGCTTCTTCGTCCTCCGGACATTCTTCGATTTCAAATGAAGGTTGTATCATGCACATACGTTTTTCTATAGGATTTCGTGATAATGCATCGGCGTTTACGTTCGTTTTTCCGGCTTTATAAGCGATTTCATAGTCATACTCGGCTAATTTAATTTTCCAACGTGCCAATCGCGAAGTAGGATCTCTCGCTTTGTGGAGCCAACTTAACGGTTTGTGATCGGTAACTAAAACAAATTTTGCCATAAAGATAAGGTCGAAAATGCTGTACTGCGTAAACTATTGCTAATAGCTCCTTTTCTATGGTGGAATAATTTTTCGGCGTCATTTAATACACGTGAAGCGTAGCTTATGGGACGATCTTTTCCTATTGGACCTTGACTTA